>CM051500.1:23841706-23902759 GCA_028031935.1 Paedocypris micromegethes
GAGAGAGAGAGAGAGAGAGAGTTTGTAACAGTGCTGTTGTGTGAGAACCTCTCAGGTCACGGTCGGTTAGTCAGGGGATTTGTGTGTGTGTGTGTGTGGTGAGGTGTGGGTGTTAGAGAGACTGATGTGGGCTACACACCCCTTATCAACACAATCAATAGATAGACAGAGATATCAGAGCGGGATATGGAGGAGTGGATGGATGGATAGATGGATAGATGGATAGATAGATAGATAGATAGATAGATAGATAGATAGATAGATAGATAGATAGATAGATAGATAGATAGATAGATAGATAGATAGATAGATAGATAGATAGATAGATATCCCACACCTGTTTTTTGCACAATGACTGAATGACTAAATTAAAAAAACCTGGATATTTTGGAGCTCAACAGAATCGTTAAGGGCGTTATAACCCAGGGTGGGATGTAGAGCTGACACGCCTGAAGAACGCCCTGCCTTGTACGAACAGGTGGGACGGAGGTTTTACTGTGTCTGGCCCCAATGAAGAGCTAAAAAAACACTTGCGCGGCTCAGAAACTCTCAGCGGTCTGTGCCGCGGCTTGTAAACCTGCACACCAGTCACTCTCCGCTTCCCTTCTCTTATCTCGCAAGTGAGGCTGTCTGCTTACTCCACCACACACACACACACACACACACACACACACACACACACACACACACCTGTTTAGGAGAAGCTCGACATGCCATTACCTCTCACAGCGGAGAATCTGTTGCCGCTGGCCTGGCCGTAAACACGCCAGCATGTGAAGACTTTGTGCAAATGCAGACACACACACACACACACACATAATTGTCCCAATTTCACTTATAATGCAAAAGTCTACAACATAACAAAGTCAAATAGAGACACATTTAAACACACACACACACACACACACACACACACACAAGAAAAACACCATGTTTTTAAACAGGGTTCGGGTTAGGGTTAAGTTTACATCAAAGCTACTGTCAAAGCTTTTGAACATGTTTATTTATTAACGATTATTATGTATTAACACACTTGTATAACTGTCTTTAATATAGATAATATAAAATAGCAAACATTATATGTGGTACAACATCTAATGAAATGTATTTTTGCAATCGTCTAGTATTTAAACAGGGGGGGGGGCATGCGTCCAAAGCAATACAATACAAAAAGATTAAAATACAATAAGAATAAAGATAAAATATGAATAAAACACAAAACCACTACACCAGCTGTCACAGACCACCATTCGTGTGATTGACAGCTGCCATTTCTCAGACAGGATAAGGAAGGTTTGAACTTTACAACAGGAAGGTGAAGGACACATTCCTACACTCACATAGTTACTCAGCTAAAATAAGTCAGGTGTGTGTTAGTGTGAGTGTAGATGCACTTTGTTATTTTACGTAAGTATAATTTGGCCACTTTGTGCTTTTACTGAGTAACAAAAATAGAAGCGACTTTTGCTTTCTACTTGACTACATTGTTGATTGTCGATTTGAACGGAAACTTACCATTACTAGTTACATTGTGATTGTGCGTTCTTTCGTTGCTTGGGTGGATGAGGTGATATTGCCATCTGCAGGATTTTGTTCTATCATTTTGAATAAATGAGGTTGGTGTTTTTGAGCCTTAATTCAGTACAGGTAAAATATTTTTTAAATACGTACACATAAATAAAAAGTTATTTTAAATTTGGAAACATTACAATTTTTACTCAAGTCTTTTGGGAATTGTTGACCTAATTTTACATAAAGGTATCCGCTCTTTTACTTGGTTTTCAGGTACTCTTAACACCTCTTGTGTGTACAATATGTATACTTGTGGCACATCATCACACATCGTCAAGTTGGTTTTTTAATAATCTGGTTTGAATTTTCCGCTGATCTTTGATGTGAGAAAAGCCCTATAGCTGAATAATTAGGAGCAGAGCAGAACTACATGAGGTCATCCCGTCACATTAGCCGTTTATACGGTTTCATAGCTGTTTACGCTGATAACGGCCTGCAGGGACAATCTCACATGAAAGAAAACACTCATTCTTCCTTAATCTTTTTCTCATGATCTTTTAAGCAGCAACACTTGAGTTTAGCTTCACTTTAGATAGCTTTGAGCTTCACTTTATGTTAACATTACAATTAAAAGAGGGAATTCACAATACCCACAGGCAAGTAGTGGTCAGCAGTGGCCTAGTGGTAGAAATGTCTGACCAAACGTTTGCTAGTTTGAATCCCGGTTCAGTGTAATTCACAACTAAAGTGTTCTTGAGCAAGACACTGATCCAGATGTGCTCTGTCGCTTTGGTCAATACAGTCTGCCAAATAAAAGCATTTATAATCCAGAAGTAATGTTAACTACATTTCATAATCTTTGTTTTCAGGTTGTCCTGGAGAAAAGAAAGCAGAATTTCTGACCAGTGTGTTAGATGCGCTGTCCACAGACATGGTCCATGCGGTGACTGACCCGGCATCTGTCGGCAGGTAAACCTAACTGAGACAGACAGACAGATATATACATATAAAAAGACAGAAAGACACATTAAAAGCAAGACACGTGGATGGACGGACGGACAATAGATAGATAGATAGATAGATAGATAGATAGATGGATGGATGGATGGATGGATGGATGGATGGATGGATGGATGGATGGATGGATGGATGGATGGATGGATGGATGGATGGATGGATGGATGGATGGATGGAAATTAGAAGAAAATGAAGGAAAGAAAGAATTTTGAATATATGAAAGAAAGACAGACACAGATTTACAGCAAGACATGAAGACAGATAGATAGCTATATATTAGAAAAAGATTAAGAAAGGAAGGAAAGAAAGAAAGAAAGAAGGAAAGACATACAGATATAGAGTAAGACAGACAGACAGGCAGACATGTAGACAGATATTAGAAGAAAATGAAGGAAAGAAAGAAAGGCTGACACAGATTTACAGCAAGACAGACAGACAGGTAATCATATATTAGAATAAAATGAAGGAAGGAACTAAAGAATAAATGAATGAAAGAATGAAAGAAAGAAAGAAAGAAAGAAAGAATGATGGGAACAGAAAGAAAGAAAGAAAGAAAGGCACAGATATACAAGACAGACGGGCGGACGGATGGATGTTGGGTCTAATGATGTGGTTTTGTTCAGGATGCTGGAGCCGGACCCCAGTCACACTCTAGAGGAGCGAGTCGTTCACTGGTATTTCAGTCAACTGGACAAAAACTCCAGCGGCGACATCGGGAAGAAGGAGATCAAACCCTTCAAGCGTCTGTTACGCAAGAAATCCAAACCCAAGAAGTGTGTGAAGAAGTTTGTGGAGTACTGCGACATCACCAACGACAAGGCGCTGTCCCTGCAGGAGCTGATGGGCTGTCTGGGGGTCACGAAAGAGGAAGGTGAGACCCTCCGCTCCATCTCAGAAGACCAGACTGACCGAGTCTCAAACTCTAATGTCGTTACTGATTTCCTCTGGCATTGCGCAAGCCAGAAATTAACATGACTTTATAAACAGCCGAGCTTTACAAGCAATGTCTCTTTAAACCATAAACTCCTTTACACACCGTCTTTATAAGCCTGTGACTTGTCAGACTGAATGTGGGAAACTCCGTGTGGGCGCTTTCATTCATTGTGACTTTGTTTTAAGACTGTGCGGTCGTTTAATTTAACCGCGAGTGTTTGCATTTGTTTATTAACTTTCTCAGAAAACGGGAACGACCTTGTAAAGTGTTTTTGTTGCTTTTTCCTCAGGGCCCAAAATAGGTGAAGACACAGCATCTAATAAAATGGTGAGATAATGGTTGCTTGTTAATACAACATGCGTCATCTATCTATCTATCTATCTATCTATCTATCTATCTATCTATCTATCTATCTATCTATCTATCTATCTATCTATCTATCTATCATCCATCCATCCATCCATCCATCCATCCATCCATCCATCCATCCATCCATCCATCCATCCGTCCGTCCGTCCATCCATCTATCTAACTATCTATCTATCGATCTATCTAACTATCCATCCATCCATCCATCTATCATCCATTTGTCCATATATCTATCTCTATCCATCCATCCATCCATCCATCCATCCTTTCATTCATGCGTATGTGTTTGATTTCAGCATTTTAAGTAAATTAAATATAAATGAGTAAGGCATGATATGCATCAGGGAAGTATGTGTTGTGAATGAGGCATGTCATATATGACATGTCTTGTGAATGATGTGTGTTGTGAATGATGTGTGTTGTGAATACTGTGTCATGAATGATGTGGTTATGTAATGATATGTGTCGTTAACAATGTGTTATGTGATTGTGTACATGCTGTGAGTGATGTGTGTGTTGTTAATGACATGTGTTTGTAATATTGTGTGCTGTACGTGTGAGTCGTTAATGATATGTCAGGAAGGACGTTATAAATGTGTGTGTCGTGAATGACGTGTCGTGATTATTGTGTGTCGGAAATGATGTCTGTGTCATGAATATGTGTTGTGATTGTTGTGTGTGTTGTGAATGAAATGTGCTGTGAATGCTGTGTGTTGTGAATGATGTGATTGTGACATCTACAATGAAATAATGAACATTTATCATAAGATAACTTATCATAAGACTCTTTATTGCAACTCTCCCTTAGTAGTATTTTAGTCCAGAGGTTCATTCTTCATTTATTGCTTTTTTCTTTCTTTCATTTTTTCTTTTTCTTTTCTGCAGAACCTGGCAAGAAAACAAGGCTAAAGCGGTCGGATGGAAACCATAGTCTTTGCACTTTGTACTTTAAAACCATGTAAATTCAATTTGTAGAAAAAAAAGGTATTTAAACAGACTGCTGAATATGTGAATGATGTAGTTAGCATTTGTATGTCCTTTAAACTACGGCCAAAATAATAAAATTAACACATACAATGTATGTGTCTTTGTGGGTCTAAAATAACTGTGCTTTTCTAAGTTGTACAAGTTGTATTGTTGCAATTGTTATGGTCATATTTTTTTATTCTACTACATACTGTCTCATATATGCTAATACGTGGCTAGTGAATAATTCATCTTAAAAATTCTAGAAGTCTTTTTATACCAAACTCGGACTACTGCCTGATCCTGGAATTGCATTCAGTCCAGTCACATGAAATGAAACGGAAAGGAAATGAATGTGTTCAAATGCTTTGTAACGATTAGAAATAAAGAATTTTTTTGTGTATTTGCTGCGTTTGTGTTTGACAGTTTTTATATTTCTCTTTTGAATTTTGAATGATCAGCAAGTAGACAAAAATACATTTGTGTAAGGAGTCAAAGCTGTTTTTTTTTTCCAGCAACATGACAAACTATAACATTTAAATATACAGTAATAATACACATTTCTAAACTACAAAAGTCAAATCTTGTAGAATTTGAAATGTGTTCTATTTTTTAAATGTTCTCAAAAACGTGAATTTTTGTATGAACTTTTTAATTCTAACTGCAAAATACACTCAATATGTAAATTATATGATTAGAAGGACTATTCCTGGGTCTGGGACATTCAATGTCACATAATCGACACAAAATAAATCACAAACAAACTCATATAAAAGTATAAAACTGGGCTTGGGATTCAAACCTGCGACGCCTGGGAAGCAGGTTTAACTCCTGCAGCTGGACCACAACTGTCTCAAATTTAGCCAATAAGAAAAAAGCTTTTCTATAGATTATCCAATATCTTCTCATAATCCACAAGAAGAAAAGCTTGTGTGTTTAACCTGTCACATCTCTCGTTATTCTGGCATCCAACTCTGAAAACCAACTAATCTTGCAAAATCAAACTGTGGTGTCTAGGCAAACCTGGCATTGATAAATGTTGTTCTGTAAAGACTCATCAGAGCCAAGAATATTCCAGAAAACAGGTTGGACTTCACTCCTCATGGCGATTTGGAATGGTGAGCGCTAATTCACACAGACAAAACATTCATAAAGCGGCGAAATTGATTCAAATTAAAACCTGTTTTCTGTGCACTCTCTGTTTGGGTTTGAAGGGCACCACTGGGTATTCAGTGCCACCCCTGGCACGCCGAACTAGGAAATTACTGTCAAAAGCCATCACGGGTTTCAACTTGGCCGCACTGCACCACGAGTAAACAGACGGAGAGGCACAGAAGGGCCCTGTGACCGTGAACTGAGCCTGTGGTTTCGCTTTTGGCTCCGGGGGCACAGGAGAAATCCCAAAATACACCAGAGAGTGTGAATAATTTATTACACTTTAGAATTAATACTGATAGACGGGCCGACAGATAGACATTTGGACATTTAGAAGGACAAATGGACTCAAAGAAAATGTAATAGACAGACAGGCAGATTATTTTCTTTATGTACAGCGTGACACAAAATTAAAATATAGTCGTTTTTATTCCTCCCTCGATATGACAGTAACATCTGTATCATTATCATTACTACTTCTTTACTGTGGTATCTGAATTGATGAAAGAGAGAGAAGCAGAGATAGAATGTAAAAGAGAGAGAGAAGAGAAGCAGAGATAGAATGTAAGAGAGAGAAGAGAAGCATAGATAGAATGTAAGAGACAGAAGAGAAGAGAAGAGAAGCAGAGATAGAATGTAAGAGAGAGAAGAGAAGAGAAGAGACGTGTGTGTGTGCATGTGTGTATATATGTTAGAGAGAGAGAGAGAGAGAGAGAGAGAGAGAGAGAGAGAGAGAGAGAGAGAGAGATGCACAGACAACGAGGGAGAGGGAGAAAGACAGAGAGTGAGACTAAAGAAAGAAAGAGAGACAAAGAGAGACGGAGATGGAGATAGAAGAATAAAGACAGGGGGACAGACAGAGAGAGAGAGACAGACACAGACAGACAGACAGAGAAGTGCCTGCGCGTGCATATGTGTGAGAGAGATAGGGAGAGAGAGGGAAAGAGTGAGAGAGGGAGTAAGGGAGAGAGAAAGAAAGAGATAGAGGGAGAGAGAAAGAGAATAAGTTAAAGAGGGAGAGAGTAGAGAAGAGAAGAGAAGAGAAGAGAAGAGAAGAGAAGAGAAGAGAAGAGAAGAGAAGAGAAGAGAAGAGAAGAGAAGAGAAGAGAAGTCCATGCTCGTGCATATGTTTGAGAGGGAAAGAGAGAGAGAGAGACAGAGAGAGGGGGTGTAGAGAGAGAGAGAGAAAGAGTGAGAGAGGGAGTGAGAGAGAGAAAGAAATTGAGACATAGAGATAGAGGGAGTGAGAGAGAAAGAGAATGAGTTAAAGAGGGAGAGAGAGAGTGAGAGAGACAGAGAGAGAGAGAGAGAGAGAGAGAGACAGACAGACAGAGAGTTATTCTCGTCTCTTCAAGCATTAGTTCTGTGCTGGCTTGTGTGGCTGCTGAGGTGTTTCTTCTTGTTTTCGGGTGGTGGGTGAGGGGCGATCGGGGGTCTGCGCATGCGTCTCTCAGGCCGCTGACCCTCTCACACACCTGTGCTGGACATGTGTTGTGACATTCGGCACAAACGCTGCAGTGTTTCTGTCAGCAGTACCGGCATCCCTCAGTGTCATCAGCATCGCTCTGACACGGATCAGGTTGCCATCAGGTGCGTCACCCGCTTCCCTCTTCCTCTCTAAACACGTAATAAATGCCCCATTCTTGCTTCTTCCCTTTTTCAATGTTCGGGTTAACTGTTCCCTTGCCATTGTGACGAAGAATTTTACCACGTTCATGCAACAACAGCAACATCACACACTTCTATATTCCATAGTTATGCGACTATACGCATCAGCATGATTGTTCAGAAAGAAAATAAAAAAAGAAATAATAAAAAAAAACTTTTCTGGCTTAATACTTTTCTTAAAATACTTCTTTTTCTTCTTTTAAAAAACCTAACTTTTGACTCATATTACTTCGATGTTGTTTTACTTGAAGTCGTTCTTATTCTTCCCTTGATGTGACAGTACCATCTGTATTTTTACCGTTGCTACTTTCTTTACTGTAGTATCTGAATTGAAGATAGATAGAGAGAGAGAGAGAGAGAGAGAGGCAGAGAGAGAGAGAGAGAGAGAGAGAGAGAGGAGAGGAGAGAAGAGACGTGGCTGTGTGAGTTCATGTGTGTATGTTAGAGAAAGAGAGAGAGCAATATAAACAGACAAAAAGAGAGATAGAGAGGGAGAAAGACAGAGAGCGAGACTGCAGAAAGAAAGACAGACAAAGAGACAAGTATATACAGACAAAGAGACAAATAAAGACAAGGGGACAGACAAAGAGAAAGAGAGAGAGAGAGTAAAAGTTGCTTATATTTTGATATTCAGTAAAAGAAGCCAAAAAATACTTAAGTAAAGAAACAAAGTCCATTTACTCAAGTAAATGACTACATTTACTTTACACCACTAACAAAACACGACCATAATAAGAGTATAACCAATGATTGTTTGCAAATGATATAAAATTACAATCAGAATAAGTTATATCGGCTAAGTATGTGCATGACAAACAAGGAATTAGATGTGGTCTCACTCCATCTTTTCTTCCCTCTTGTTTAAAAAAAATACAATGTAAAATACAAGAAAAATAGAATAAAAATACACAAAATATGTAACATAAATACTTACATAATAAACAAACAGTGGTGTGTTATTAAACATAAATAAATGGAAAAAGATTGCACAAATATAGCACATTTTTTGCAAATAAATGACTGTGGCCTACTCCTTTCTCCACTCATCTCTCTCTTTTCTCTTCTCATTCTCATCCGCAGATACCGCAGTGGTTCTTTTGTGTGTCTTGGATCGGGTGGTTTCTCCCGACACACGGCGGGCCTTTGTGTCTGTCCTGCTTCTCCTAATTCCCACACTTTCCACATTCTTTATTTCTTGCCTCGCAAACTTTGAAGCGCGCTAAGACTTTGATAAGAGCGGCTGATGAGGAGATGAAGGACGAGGGTGTTGTGGGAGCATGAAAACGCCGCTGTCAGAGGAACGCAACGCATCTCACTGACTGAGAATACATGGGAGTTTCCATTCAGTTCATTTTTTTCTGAGGGTGAAACTTGCCAGAACACTGAAGAATATCACGTTGTCTCAACAAGTGATTAAGCAGTGGCGTCATCACACCGCTATGTTTTCGACGTTTTAATTTCTCCATTCGGGCCGATCAGAATCAGGTCCAAACTTCCCAGGCCATCCAGGGATCTCAGTAGTCACATTCATCATTCAAGTAGAAGTATAGAAACTAGCGTCAACAGACTTCTGTGGAAGAAAAAGTATCTACTTGACATTTCTTACTCAGGTAAAAGTACTGGTTTGATCACATTTTGATAACCAAAAGTATCTACTCGACTTTTTTACTCAAGTAAAAGTACTGGTTTGGTATATTGTGATAACTAGAAGTATCTACGTGACTTTTTTACTCATGTAAAAGTACTGGTTTGATAACAGAAGTATAAAAGTAAAAAAATGCAAGGGAAAATTTGACGTTAAAAATGACATTTTTGATGGTCTAGGACTAAGAAAAAGTAATGTTAAAATGTTATATAAGTGTGCAAAGAGTTTGTGAATACCGCCAAGAATTTAAAGTCGTAAGCTTGACTCATCCTGGCTATCAACCTCCATGGTTCATAGAGAAGTTTCACTTTCCGTTTCTGTCGCCATTTCAATAGCTGATGCCCACGAAAGTGCGATGGACCAAATGGTGCGATGGAAAAAATACTAATGTAAAGTATAAAAAGCCAAAATTGTAATTAAGTGGTTTTGCTTCGTTACTTGTCACCTCTATCGGCAACTGAATCTGGACATCTGATCGTCCACTAAAAATTGATTAATGTGAATTTTCTATTCACATTTTTGAAACATTTGAGTAGAAGGCTTAACTGAATCTATAACATAAAAAGGATTGTAATTGCAAATTTATTGGTTGAGCCCTTTCAAAATCAACTTCGTTGAAACAAAATGCTTCACAGATAAGGACATATAAAAGTCAATTTAAAACAAGATCAATCGCATCAAGCGTATAAAACAATTAATACACATATTATTAAACGTGCCTGTTTGAGTATAACCTCCAGACAAGCTTGAAACGAAACTATGGAGGAATTGATGACTCATTTGTCCGCGCCGACGGAATGAGATGTTTATAGGCAACAATAACTCTAGTAGCAAACGCTGTGTTGATAAAGTGTGTCAGTGCTGTAATTAAAAGATGAAGAGTTGGAGTTTCTTGCTTTCCCAGGCAAAGAACAAAGTCATGCTTGGTGGTCTCGAGAATCAGCAACAGATCCAGACCTAGCGATTTCTACAAAAATATGAGATCTTTGCTCAAACTCCATCAAAACCTCCAGTGCTTTCAGATCAGACCAAATGTAACTTATTAGCATGAAAACACACAGATCAAGATTGATATGCACATAACCCGAGGACTGACTCTTCCTTACCGAGATTAGTTAAAAATGTTGGTCCGATCCCATCTAGATTTGTCACAGTAGTAAAGATAACGGCCTGCAGACCAAAGAAAGCGTTGACGGATCATCAGATGGGCCTTCAACCTTCTTCATTTCTTCACTTCATCACTTCAAGGCCCTGAGGCCTTCTCACCCGTCTTCAATCTGATACCACTCGGGTTGGTGGAGTCATCAATACTATCTGATGGTCCACTAGAACTTGGTTTCAATTCTCACTTGCCCTCCTGTTCTTCCAATACGAAGATAACAAGTCCATTCAGAGCACGAAAGGTGAATCCAAACAAAAGAGTCACTCTTATCACAAACACACCCAACCTCCCAAGCCATTTCGAGTCTTCCAGGGGGGGGGGGGTTGTTAAGAAAGACATTCGCAAAGAACACGTAGAACCATGTAAAAGAAGAATGATGGACTGACAATTGGATCTAACTGTTTTACGAGTTTTGGAAAGTCTGTTAAATCTTCGTCCATTGAAGTGACATTTGGGAATATACGGAGCTCTGACTTAAACATGGTGCCTAAATCGATCTTTTGCGATTTGACACAAGCACAGACAGGCCACGGCATTCCGAAGCGTAAATTATGGCTGGGGAAATGTACCTTACTTTCTAGAAATGTCACAAAGATGACAATCTTCTACGTGCCGTGACAAACTGCAGATGGAGTTAATGCTTTATGGAGAGCCTTTAGTAATGTGATAGTGTGATTAGGCGGCTTTTTTTAGGTCACTTGCTTCAACTATTCTTTTTTTTTCCAGCTCCTTTCTCCACACACACACACACACACACACACACACACACAATGTATTTTTGGTATTTGGAACCCATCCCCGAGTGGCATTGTGGGTAAAGCCTCACAGCGACTTTATTCCACACTTTTTAGGCCTTCAGTGTGTAGGCATGTTCTCCTCAAGATTGCGTGGGTTTCCTTTGGGTCTCTGGTTTCCTCCCACTATTCAAAAACATGTGTTCATGAGATTTGGAGAAAAAGTGTGAATGTGTGTGTGTGTTTGTGTCCTACTGACCTAAGACGCGAGTGTCTCGTTCATGTTCTGGACTACGGACTATAAAGCTAAGAATGCCTGATTGTTTGTCTGTTCCAGGTTTGTAGTCACTTTAACTTTAACCGGTCACTTTTACAAACACTTTCTGGATCACGAGTCACTTTTTAGACACCTTAAACTGGACACTTCAAACATTTCTCGAGTCACTTTTTGTACATTTTGTATTGTACTCACATCTACGTTATTCAATTGTATTTTTTTATCTTGGAAATGTTGTATTTTTATTCATAATTCATAATTTATCTTTATATCTTGTTTTTATCGTATTTATATTCTTTTTTTTTTATTATTGTATTTCTCTCCTTTGCACATTTTGTTGTCTTCCCCATTCCTATGTTTAAATGCTGGAACAATCAAAAACACATTTCACATGTTGTACTACGCATAATTTGTATGTGACAAATAAAATTTGACAAATTGTGATACATTTTTCGTATCTATTTTTGAATTGTCAGCATTTTTGTTTTATTGTCAATGAAAATGCTGACAATTTAATTTTCTTATTAAATTGTCAGCACTTTTGTGTTACAAAATGCATTACATCATAACACTTCAAATAACAAACCAACATGCAAATCTGGGCTACTTTAAGCTGGTTATTGGACACTACACTTTAGACATCTTCACCTTACATGAAGCACTTTTTCTAATATTGCTTCTTTTATTGTATTTTCATCATTTTTTTTATCTTCTAGTTTTTCCTTGTATTTTATCTTGTATCTTTTTATTGCATCTCTTTTTCGCATGTCCCCCCTACCCCATATTTAAATGCTGGACGGTTGGAAAAATACATTTCATTGCATGTTGTACCATATATAATGTGCATATGACAATTAAAATTTGAATTTGATCAGATATAGTTTCAACGAAAAATACACTAGTATGTAATTTTGGGCTCTTGCACGCTGTAGCTCTACATCATGAACGTACACAAATACGATATTTCTATGCTTTTATTCTTTCAGTCCTGGCATGTTTTGGTCTGTTGTGCACCTGTCTGACAGCGAGGGAGGGTCTTGGCTATCGGCTGAACATTCCAGAAAAGTAGTCACCCCGTTAATCCTCAAAGCTTCCCCGCATTCACCCCTTCACACCTCCCCTCTGACCGCTTCCTTGCCCTCCACGGATCTCTCCATCCATCCAGCCGTTCCCCTCATACAGTCCAGCGCTGCACCAAAGGTAGACCCTGTTTGAGTCAGATTAAGGACGCCCCCTTCACCCCTCCTGAAGAAAAACGTTCAAAGGTTTAATCCGCACAAAAATTCCCCAATGAAAGCAAATATTGTTCAGTCCATTTCTGTGCAGAACTCCTCCGCAAAAGAAAAAGCAATGACAGACAAAAACTTGCAAGATGTTTTTTGCACTAATGATGATCCATCTTAACCCTGTAAGACCCAAATTTAGAAAAAAATGGAAAAAAAAAAAGTTTGACCTCACTGATATTGTTTTAGGGGGCCACTGATGTAGAAAGTAAAGAGTTTTGACATTTTTTATATTTTGCTATGGTTTTAAGAATTTGTTGAAAGAAGAAATTGTTGTAATTGTACAACATTGGGCCTATGTGGAAGCAGAATTTCTGCATTTGTCGTCACTTTGTCTTAACAGGTATTTGAAATTTAAGATTGGACGCTTGATACAATACAACGCATTTATAGAATCTGCCCAAACTTAAATCGAAATTTTATCAGCATTTGGGGTTGCGAACATTATACTCTACTGAAACTTAACACGTACTCCACTTCAATAGCAGTATCCGGTGCCTGTGAAATATCTGTACACAGCAATTCTAGGACTTATGTGTGTATATTTATATTTTTTTATACATTTTCTTTTATATTCTTATGCTGTATTTAAATTGCAAATTCTCTTTGGATTCTGATCGTGTTTTCCTTTTATTGTGAAGTTGTACAACAGTGAAATAACCCCTTGTGGGTACAATGTTCAAATACATTAAATTCATTTTCTGGGGAGCCCAAATTTCAGGATAATATATCTCTAAATGAAATTAAAGTATTAGCATTTTTAATAATTAATTCCCATGAATATTTGCTCACACGCTTGGGTGATGTGACAATAAAAGTGATTTTATTTGATTTGAACACAACTTATTATGCCTCCTAAATGATTTTGGAATTAATTTCCGAGTTATTGTGGCAAGAGGTCTTATTGTGATGACAAATGTGTTACTATCCGGGACGGGTGAAGGTGACGAGATGAAGAGCCAGGGATCGAAGTGACATCAAACGGACATTTAATGACGAAACAAGACTTAAACTCACAGAAGACTCACGTACAGACGAAGTGCAACGTTAATGACTGACCACGATGAAGGCACGGGTGAAGACTTAAATAATCAGACAGATGATGAACAGGTGAAACTGATAATAGACAAAGATGAAACACCAGACGTGAACCGAAACACAGGATCATTGGAAGTGTAGTCCATGAATGCAACAAAATGGACGTAAAACCTCTAATAGAACGCCCCCTTTATTAGAGCGCCCCCTGGACGGAAAAGTTAAAAATTGACCGCCACTTCTAATAGACCGCCACCCTTTTTTTTGCATATATTCACATCCTGTGTTCTATGGAACTTGTGTACCAACACTGAAGGTTGAATTTAAATAATACTCTTTGTCTTTTACTTAATTACTTCATCTTTTTAGCGTTATTTAGTCTTTTAAAAGTGTTTTTCTTTTTTTCAGTTTTGTTTGCATTATGGTTCTGTATTCCTGGCAGTGTAATGTTTGTCAATTGTCCATGTATTCGCCCGCTGACGGAAGAGTTGAAAATTAGACAGCCATGGCATTCTATTAGAGGTTTTACGGTATTTAATTAACGCCAAACAGTCAAGAGGTAATGGAAATTGAGATTTACGTTTTATTCAATTTAGCCTTTGAGATTGTATGAATGCAAAAAAAAAAAAAGTAGATTGTATGCAATAAAGAACCATAGGATACTACAGTGAATAAGTGCATGATCAAAACTGGGCTTTTTGAACTTTCTCTATATTGTATTTATCTTAGATGGCTAAACAAATCACTTGCCTTCACTAATTACAATTCCAGGTCCTTTCATGTCACTGTACTTGATAGTGAGTATTATCTTGATACTGAGTTGCAAAAGCGACAATGTCCACTTAATGTAAATGTTGATGTCTTGACTGTAGTGAACGGCACTTGAGGTAGTTGGATTAACTACCTCAAGTAGTTCTATGCTGTTTATTATTTAAAACATCCTTCTATTTATTCATTTTGTCTGAATTTTTTCCAAACTAAATATCACCATTTTTATCATACCTCAACTTTGTCAAAGCATCACCATCCCTTTTCTGTCTCTGCAATGTTACTCACACAAAAAGCTCTTTATCTCCGGGAAGTTCCAAAGTCTGAATAGATTTTGCATCACCTTCTTCTGCAGTGACAGGTATGACCCTGAAAATAAAATGTCAAAGTCATATGCGCTTCATCTTCTCTGGTTCAGGTTCAACTATGCGCCCATTTGGCAGATTTCTTTTTGATGACTTTTTGGTAGGGATTGAGTTTATATCATAATGGGGACCTTCTAATGACCTACATACATACATAAACCCCCTCCATACATAAAACTTCTGCGCTAAAATCCCATCTTCACCCTCAAACAGGTCTTCAAAGATCCAAAGGTCCTCACAAGTGATGGAAGTATAAATACTTAGTATAAAAAAGTTGGCATTTGAGACCTCACTTTCCTATAAATACTAGTACACGCACACACACAATAGAATTAAAATGTCAATTTGGCACTAGGATAGCAGATTTAAAATCACAATCCAACTCAACAACAAGCACAAAGCTCATTTACAGATTCAATGAAAATATCTCCTTATTTTACCAAACAGTATTTAGATTCTAGGTCTAGTGTGAACGGATCCAATAAAAGAAAGGAAGAAAATGAAACATTGTTTTATGAAGATAACGGATTTCACCAAAAAGTCTATCCACCACAGTCTGGTCTTCTCCTGACCAACACATGACACCCTAAGAAGTGAATGACGAAGATATGATCAGTGACACTTTAGGGACCTCAAGAATTTGAAGAGAGTAAGCACATTTAGGTCTATTCGTATTCATGTGGTGTGTGAAGATGTGAAAGGAACTATTTGGAAAGAGAAAGAAATTGATGCTGGCAAGGAAAGGTGGACTGACAACAAACACACAATTAAACGGGCAGAGAGATAGAAAAAAGATGCAGAGAAAATACGGAAAATTAGATGTTTGTACATTTTTGCATTGCTAAATTTCAAATCTATCAGAAATGTGGGTAAATGATTGAAAATCGTCGAAATAAAGAGCTTGTGGAGAAGTGTTGCGCTTAATTACCAAAGCTAACATTTACAGAGCAAACAGACATGATGTCTGTCCACACATACTCCCTTGTGAGGAGCTTTATGTTTTGTTCCTCACTTAGTCTTCTAATTTACAAACAGCAATCTCAGAAAGTGAACAAACAGGACTTGTTGAAAGTAAAATGGACAAATACAACATACACATTTGTATTCTGAAAAAAAAACAGAGAAAAGTAAAATTGAAATTAAGAAAAGCAAAAGTGCACATAAAAAAAATTCCTGCAAATATAAATCCATATAAATGCAAAATAAAGTTGAATTGTAGTTGTGAAATTGTGGGAAAGTGTTTACTTGAGTTTTGTTTTGGAGCTATAAACGTTTACAGTATAATGTGTATATTGATAAATATGAATCTAGTCACGTACTACTAAAAATGTATATGTAGTCACTAATAACTAGTAGCGTATTTCTTCTCGCGAACATAGTCCCACAAATCTAGTCACGTAATACTTGCAACATAAATCTGGACACATACTACTAGTTATTTAATTAAAGTCACATATTTCTATTTCATGTAGTATTAGTGAGTTATATCTAGATAGGTAGTTAAGGAGGCAGGCATATACAGAATGTATTTCCAGAGGAAAGGTCTTGAATAAAGTCACATAAATCTAGTCACATATTATTAGTCACTTATATCTAATCACAGAATTAGTCAACTTATCAACCAATCACTGATCACATACATTTAGTTATGGACATCTAGTCACAAATATCTAGTCATGTGTAAATTGTCAAATATATCTAGGCATGTCATGCTTATCTAGCTGTGTCATCGATTACAGTTTCTCTATTGCTTATATTTGAGTTTGTTTTCAGTTGCGGTGTCCATTAGGTTTCAATGTTCTGAGAAGAGGTTTGATTCGCTTTTTGTTAATATTAAAATACAAAAAAAAAAAATTGTCGTTGTATTTGGCTCCCTGCGCACAACTCATGACAGCAACACTAATTCCGGCACATTTTGCATGAATAATTAAAAAAAATAAATTGAGAGGAACCAAATTTACGTGAAGAAATTTGTGAAGAAATGACATGGGAGATGATGAGCCCAAAATCGTTCATCTTATCTCAACTTCTCCTACGTTTTTGTGCATGATAAGTTAATGCGTAGTAAAAGTTGACACCAGTAGAAACAAGGAAAAGCCAAAAATAATGATAAAAGTGGCGAAGTGGTTCTGAGAGGCTCCAGTGAAACTATTGTAGAGTGTGAAGAAGTGAGATTTAATGCAAACCTAAAAGTATAATAAGAATAAAGCATATTACGAAGGAAAAGTTGAAAGTCAGATTAGCAGCCCACTGCTCCTAATTTGTGTCACTTCCTTGTGTACTTATAACTTCACTGAATGGGTAAATGCCCATAGTCCAGAGTGACTATTGACAAACTCACTCACTTGGCGTTCCTATGGTCATCAATGATGGAAAGAGGATGGGAGATGAAAGCTGAACAACATATCAAAATCCATGGAAACACAATAGTTGAATAAAAAGTCAAATACGAGGGGATACAAAAGTAGGGAAAAAGAAAACAAAAGCGTGAGACGCTAGTATCACTACGAAATAGGAAAAACGATTGACAAAATGTTGAAAAATGTTACAAAGAACCCTTTAGCAACAAATGGTGTTTCATCCGCGCGTCTTCGCCTCAGCAGCACGTGACTTTATTTCCGTTCATCAATCACACGCTCCTGACGCGAGTTGGCCATCGATGGCGCTTCGCATTCCAGGCGTCCGTCATCTGTACCGATCACTTGTACGGCCTAATATTTCGTGGCACAAGAAAGCATTCATACTCTTTCAGCAGTGGTTTATTGGCTTCTCTATATGATTTATTTGTACGTGTCATCCTCCCTCCTTTCCCCCCGCTGCCCAAACATGCTTAATATTTGTCTTTGAGTATTAGTTTTAATTCGTTCATTAGCATTTTGATTATATTTTTGTACAAGACTTGCCCCTACAAACTCCACCAGAAAGGACAGGATTCATTAGAAGTTTAATGAAAACCGGCTACAGAAATATGTTTTTTAAGAAGCTGTCGTCGCGGATGTGACATACTGAAACTGTAGCACTTTATAATTCGACTTGACAGAAAGATGGAACTAAAACTAGCATTGTTGCCTTAAACGACCTCAAGTCTAATAATTACCATTTTCTTCTTTTTCTATCAGGGGAAATCATCCTACGTACGTTTCACATGATTGTTTTGGCAAGATTTTCCGACCCATCCGACCAAACAATCTTAGTTTTTTTTTCAAGCTTGGGACCGGCACAGAAGTCTCTGGCTTGCAGCTACTTTGGCTTGATTAAATGACATAATATTTATAAGTAAGGCAGTGCTACGTCTGGCCAGCAGAGGGAGTATGAGTGCGAGCTCTGCCTGGCACCTCTTTCTGCTTCTATGGTGACTTCCTGCTCTGTGGCCCTATTAAGCAGGAAGTTACAGAGGCGTGAGCCAACTATAATTGGTCATGGGTTTCATGTTCACGCTCTTGTTCAGAATTTGTATTTTAGATGGTGATCTTTTTACATGTTATTTGGTCTACGTGTTTTGGATTGCCTCTTTGAATTTGTCTCTGCCTGATTGTGAAATTCAGCAGTCAGATTGAAGAATAATTTAAGATTCTTTACTTTAACTTTACACTTGCACTACCGCTCAAAGGTTTGGGGTCACCTAGACAATTTTGTGTTTTCTTAACCCTGACCCTAACCCTAAAGTCACACTTTATTTACAACCATGAATTGTAAAATGAATGAGTTTTACATGAAAGTTCTCAATTTCTGGCCGTTTTCAGCGTTTGATTGATGCCATAAATGTGAAGCTCCAGATTCTCAACCTGCTCAAAAGAAGGTCATTTTTATAGCTTCTTAACCAGCTAAACAGTTTCCAGCAGTGCTAATATGATCAAACAAGGCTTTTACAAGCATTCATTATCCTTCTGACACAATTAGCAAACACATTGTACCATTGACGCAGTGCAACGCAACGCGAATGGAATTTGACTATTTGTGCCATTGTGCCATCTCCATTTACTACTTCTCCTACATGAAAGAAGGTGTCACTCTCAGAAGTTTTCAGAATTCCAGCACAAGAAATCCATCTGTGCAATAATTCCAGTAGAGACATTTTGGAATGGAACGTCTAGTAAACTGACGTAGTAATGACAGCAGATGCTATTATGTAGTAATGAATGCAGTGCATTTATATCAACATCATTCTGCAGAATCAATCACTACAGACCATCAAGCCTCATGTGGTTTTCAGACTAGCTCAAGAACGGTGCTCAGGTGGCTTTATGCATTGGATTTACAGCGGAAAACTCAAGAAAAGAACAATGCTAATGGACTCTGGAGAAGTGCAGTCAAGCTTCTGCTTCTTGCGATCTACTGAACCATTAATATGGATTTAATGACTCTGGAGAGTCTGCAAGTTGCCAAATATAAAGTTTGATGGACAAGCGATTATGCCTTGGGGTTGCTTTGAGTTTTTTGGCATTGTCCACTTGCAACAAATTGCTTTGTCCACTTGCAAGTAAATTGTAAGGTAAATTGCTTTCGGATACCAAGGCATTTAGAAAATGTCCCATGGTTATGGGAACAAATTGGATCTGGGACTTTTCTCTTCGAACATGACTGTTCACAGGTGCACAGGACAAGACTTGGTTTTTGTGGTACTGTGGTAAAGAATGAATTGCTTCCAAGAAGTTGCAGGTTCGAATTCCTTACCAGCTGGTTCTTCCATGGGACACTGAACCGCATCTTTGGGCACCAGCGTAACTGGCAGTGGCATCCACCTGCTCTGGGTTTTGCGTGTAACTTCACTGGATGGTTAAAGGCAGAACATACTGTTCTTTCAGTATTGTCCTTAGTGGCCATACTAACAAACTCACTCACTTTGTTTCTTTTTTATTTTTGTTGTTGTTCTGTGGACAAACATTACTGGCCTTCACAGAGTCCATACCTCAATCCAACTGTTTAGATTTCAACAGATGTTGAAAAAATGACATTGAGCATTTTCGAAACACGTGATGATAACTTCCCATTTGCCTAAAGTGATCTAGTCAAAAATAATTTGTCACACAACTATTTTACAATGGTTGTACCATTAACAAGTGAAGGCCTTAAAATTTAACTTGGAATTTTACAGGTAACCAGTGTAGAGACCTGAAAACTGGACTGATGGGGTTCCACCTTAGGGCTTGTGAGCAATCTTTCCTTTTCAGAAATATTTGCACTTTTTCTGCTAGTTGGGCAGTAAATCCTCCCAGGAGACATGGCAGTAACCCTGTCCAGATAAATGTATTTAATGCTTCTCTCAATCAGCAAAATTGGCCAGTCAATACGGCCAACTAGAGGTTATTGGACATTTTATTGTGTGCGTGAGGCAATTGTGACAAGATACCTTTTTAGATTGTACTACTCATCCCCATGTCTTTCCAGTTTTATGTAATTTATGACTTGGACTGTGTCTAATCCCACACTCGTGTCTTAATATAAAGCTGCATCATTTGCACATGCAGTGTCTGTAGAGGAGCTGCCATCCACTTGTCTAAAGATGCCCACTGCAGCGTCTGAAGACAAGCTTGAGCTACTGTCTGCGCCTAAGACAGTCTTGTCTAGTCTTGCCTAAATTTTTGACAGTGCACTCCAAAACTGAATTCAAGCTGCCATGGTTTCCTGACAGACCCTGAGGGGTGAGACCAGGCTTTGCTGTCCTGTCCACTAGACAGATCCTTGGCCCACCCTGGAAATGAACTGTTGTGCTATGGAAACTGTTGTGTGGCCTTGACTTGTTTTGTGCTCTGGACTTTACACTTCAGTGTTCCATAGTTCTTGTTCGGTCATCTTTAAAAAAAAAGCCAATAGTCATTCCATAGAGAGGAGCACTGTCAGGGTCCAGTCTCTATTTTCCCAGTGAATTAATAAATCAAAGTTTCTTATGCAACAGACAACAATAATGCAAATGCATGAACTGTACCTACGATATTATTTACTTTTGTGTTGTTCTATTCTAAAAGCCTTATAAATAAAACGGTTGATGATAAATTAGAATATTAAGCATTAAGAATTATAGTTTTCTATTTGTCTTTTTTTCCAAGTAGCTAAAGTATAGCAGATATTACAATAATGCAGACTTTATGTATGTCTGAGTAACATTGCTCAGTTTGTGAAGTCTTGTGCACTGGCCCAGAGTGGTGAGTTTACACAGCTCAGATTACCGAGAAGATAGCAGCAGATACTAGCTCACAGCATCTGATAATGCTAAACCAGCGGAGGTGGGTATGAGCCTTCAATAAGGGACAGATATCACCGTAGTCTTCCATCACTCACGTATGTATGCCGGTCAATAAGAAAGACATCACTGTAGTTTATTGGTCATTTGCTCATCTGCACTAGTTGTGAGATGTGTATGTGGGTAAAAAACAAAAAAACAATGACAAATTCAATCACGTGTAATATGGTGACAGCACGACAGTCACATAACAAGCAAGAAAACCTTCAAAACCAGTGACAAAAAAAAATGGTACAATAGAATCAAAAAGCTGTAACTTGCAGATTTGTGAACTGACAAATCTCAAACAGAGATCCATCTTTTAATAACTCATTGGAAAAAGACAAACTGAAAACAACCACAGATGAGCAAATGACCTGAACGATGCAGGACGTAGCACAACTCGCGCATTTCACCTTGTTGACCGGCAACTTGCCTGCTCAACGCTCCAGCCTTTATGCTCATAGAAAATTACAATCGGCCACTCCGGCCTTGAGTGGGGCGTCATCGTTGTGTGGAGGCTTGACTGCAAAGACGCAAATCTCTGCACACCTGTGGTTCGGTTCATTGGACCAAGATGTGAAAGCAACCAGGCAACCATTCTTATCTTCAGTTGGTCTTTATCTTAAAGAAAATGCAGTAGCAGTTTTGGCAAGTCCTTCTGTCTAACACCATAATGCCAGATTGACGTTACTCAACGTGGCAGCCTTTGTGTGTCTTAAAAAAATATCAGCTTCCACCTTGGTGTGTAGAGTTGGTACCCTTGGAGAGGCCAGATTGAGGTGGTTTCAACATATGAGTCGAAGGATAGTGAATATATTGGTAGAAGGATGTTTGAGATGGCGCTGCCAGGAAAGAGAACAACCAAGATGGAGATATAGGAATTCGCTGTGGTGACCCCTGAAAATGGAAAAACCGAAAGAGAAGTAGTAGTAGGATGAAGCTTATCTGTTCCCAGTATGAGCCTTGTTTGCATTACATGCAACAAAACCTGTTATAGGTAATGTTGGACTAGGCAGCAATTCTAGGCATAACCAAGTGATGGAAGAGGTGTGGTTTGGGATCCACGGCATTTTGTTATTTGCAGACGACGTCTTCTTGTTGGCTTCCAACGAGAACCTTCAGCATGACACTGGGACTACTTGGGACGCATGTGAAATGCATTGGATGAATATCGGCGCCTACAATGCTAAGTCCATGTTTCTTTGCACTTCCCAGGTTTGAGAGAAGAAGATTCTGTCTCGAGTGGAGGTGCAATTGGGGTTTTGTTCACTTGTGAAAGTACCGTAATGTGATTGGCAGAAATTTATTGGATGAAGAAGTTGGTCTGCAAAATTGTGGTCTTGGGATTTGGTTACAATGTCTTTGTGATTCCTCTGAGGAGCTGGAGGAGGTGTTAACAAAGCAGGAAGTCTGGTCATTGCTGCGACCCTGCTTCAAAAAAAGTTGAAAAAATATGTCTGAATACAATATTCTGAATATTATAGAAACTAACGCACAGACAGAAGTAAAATTGTACACGTTTCATAACCCAACTCTATAAATTTGAAATGGCTCAACACCCTAGCAGCCCGTCAGTCAATGCTTTTCAGCCTTTTCTACACTTGATTTACGTATTTATTTCTTTTTGCAACAAGTCATACCATTCGTATAGTCCAAATGCTAATTACTGTACATGCTATTGCTACCTGCTAGCAATTTGCAACCTGACCTTCAGTGTGTATGTTCTTACTGCATATGTTGCAGGCTATTACTGGAACTGAATCGTACTCCACAAATGAATCCAGATGTCAATTAATCACTTAAATTGCCATCTAACAGCATTAACTATGTTATTTGGGGTTAGGTTAGCACGCCAAAGAGAGGTTTCCACTGCCTGTGGAGGTGACAGAGGTGGTTGTGGTTGGCTCCGCACACAGAGGACCGTACTGTACTGGGCAGTGGAGCCCTTAGAGCTCTGCGTCACTAGGGAAGCAACCAGAAAAAAAATGGTCAAGCCGGGTTTATCCGACTGCCTTCTCTTCCTCAACTCTCGAGCATTTTTCCTCATTTAAAATGATGTACTGCGCTTCTGCTTGAGATGCTTGGCGTCTGGCTGTGGGCAATCAGCACCTCATCTTGTTTAGCCGAACGTTTATTTGATTTAAGCCTCGTATTAAAATGTCCTTAAATCGCATGTCTTGAATACACTGGGTTTATCTACAGTGCTTCCAAAACGGTCATAAAAATTTTTCTAAATTATTTTAACTGAGAATAACATATAGCCAAATGAAGATTTCTGTCATCAGCACCTTACGAATATAAAATAGATGGATCGACATAGTAGGAAACAATGATGGACAATCGGATCATCTGCTTTTGTTTAACTTCAATCAACTAGCATGCAATGGTGCGATAAACAATACGAATGGTGATAAATTGGTTACTGGTGTCATTAAAATGACCAGTGAAAAAACAACTTATTTAAAGGAAACCCCAGGCCAGCAGGGGGAGCGCTTGATTGAGCGCCATAATATGCGAGATTTAAAAGAGTTGTGCGTTGTGTTTATGTGCCAAACATGTTTAGTGTGTTCTTGTTTGTTCATGTGCATTAGTGATGGGAAGTTGGATTCTTTTAACTGATTTGGTACTTTAATTTTCTAACAGCATAGTGAAGGAATCGTTTCGAGTCATTCATTCATTTCAACACTGAAAATGTGTTCAAAAGTGGCTGCACTCTAAAACAATCTATACAACTTTTTTTAACACTTAACACTTTTTTTCTTCAGCATACAACATACAATACATAAAACAAAACAAAACTTTTCAAATCACGTGACAACCTAAGAAAACCAGATCTACGTCTTGCATCTGCCCTGCCATAGTTGTTTTAACAGCGCAACAGTCACTTGGTCGCAGTCACATGACAAGTGAACGAACAAACAAATGATCCATTCGATCAAATTACGGACTAAATGTTTTACGTATTGTTCACTTAGGAAAAAAGATGAATTGTGAAAAGAATCGTTCACAAACGACACTTCACTAATGTCCATAGTTTGCTCGAAGTTTATGAGCTTATGGTTTTTGTTTACCCTCTGTTTTGTTGGATGGATTACCTGTTCTTTTAAAAATATCGACAGTCACCTGAATTAATATGGCTGATGAAAATGAAGTCACAAAGCCTTGCGTCATACTTCCTTACTCTCTCATAAAACAATGTCAAGACTGTTTCTACTTGGAATGTCCCAATCCAATATTTGTTACGTTAATGGACTGTTACATGAACTACATTACCCATGAGCCTTTGTGTGCAATCATCAGTTTGACTGTTGCCACTTATTCCTCATCTGTCTGTGTATTTAAGTCTTTACCTGTGCCCTTGTTCTCTATCTGTCATTCTTCATGTTCCTCAGATTATGTGCGAGTACCTGTCTGTATTTTGTCAATAAAATAATCCGGCTTTTCCGCTCCGACCAGAGTTGTAAGTTTCAGGGCCAATTACAACCATTTGTCCAACAAATCACAAAAGTCAACCTCTATTCTGATATTTAAGTCATCTGATGATTTTCATTCTGAGGATGAGAGACCAGAACGTGATTCAGACATACTACGTTGCTTGTGTGTTTTGACTATATCCATTTCCGTTCCTTTTCTACTGATAACTCCATTTCTGGGTCATGGGGAGCTGGATGCCCATCTCAGGAAGCATCTCTGGGCCTACCAAGCCAGACCAATCTGTGGCCAACCAATCGCAGAGAGGGACACAGACACACACTTTAACTCACAACTATTGCCATTTTTTTCTTTGTCTATTCATCTGAAACGCATGTTTTTACACTGTGGGATAAAACTAGAGATGGTAATGTCCAGAGACCCTCAACGCTGAAGATCTGAAGGCCACTATCATAGTAACCTAGCTCTCAGAACATCTGACCAGAGCCACGAACAATACTTTTCATCTTGAAATTAGCGTTTTTTTTACGGACTATAAAGGCACACTTAAAATCCTTAAAAAGTGTGCACATTATAATTCGGAACAAAAATGGGTGCTAAAAAGAGAAGAAATAGAGATTTTATAGTGCTGGGCCTTATAATCCTTTATTGGATTTATGGAAAATATGCTAATCAGTAGGACAAAATCTCTAAAAACTATTTCTAATCTCAAGAAATAATCAAATTTTCTGAAACACTAAATTTATAATTGTCATTAGTTCTCAGTAATAAATATTACAAGTTAACATAATAAACACAGGTTTATGTTTATTCAGTTATTTGTTGTTTATTAAGAAAACAACGAAAGAGTCTGTGTCACGATAATGTAACACAACTGTGTAAACACAATGTATCTTTTCAGTTTACAATTTCAAAATCAAATTAGTGAAATAATCTTATATAATGTTTTATATAGCCAAAGTACACACAGACAAGGTTTGTATTTTCTTTGTCAATAAAGTATCTAATTAGAAAATGGTACTGGGTTGTGCTCAATATTAAGTGACTCAGATTGGATATGAACCCAATAAATGAGATGGGAACATTCCTGATATCAACACTCCCATTTAGTGTGAAGCTGAAACAAGTTAAGGGTCTGTGTTTTTGCAGATGCCTGCAAGACAAAATGGTGAGCTGAGTGGTCAGTTGTGGAATTAGCCGTCATTAAAAACACAGTGACATCCATTTAGTGGCTGTTTTATGACAGTGTGTGGAATTTGACTTGAACTGGAACTTTACAGTCTCTTAAAGCTGTCTGGTAATTGGAGAAAGCAGAAAACATGCCACTGGATTCTGGCCGAGATCACTTACTCCTGAACGGACCTTGACGTTTTTACACTCACCCTTAAAACATAATCTTCCAGGGCTAAATTAAGTCTTTCAGGTGAAGTCTTAATGGATTTTGCACTTTCTTTTAAACTGCCTCTATCCTCTCACCAGTAACTCTACAGCCCGGTGAAATACATAAACGTCACAAAAGTCACAAAAGTGTCCACATTATGTGTGTGTGTGTGTGTGTGTGTGTAAATGCACTATGTGTGTGTGCACGTGTGTTTGCATTAAATTAAACGCATTTTAGAAAAGGTTGACCACAAACAAACATTGCTTTTCTTGCTATAAATTCGTTTAATTTAACTTTTAATACAATTTCTTATTTTTATTTCTTTTATATTATTTTACATTTATAATTTATATAAATTTTTTATGTTTATTTTTTTATTGTTATAAAGATATTTTATTTCTTCTTAAGTTTTAAGTTCTCTACTCTTCAGTTTTTCATTGCATTCATTGCAAAGGTCTATTAACAAAATGTATAAAAGAAGCATATGTAAAGAAGTAAACTAGACAAACACCCGTATTAATTAACTTATATTATAATTAAGTTCTTTATTCACCTGAAACATCACCCACAAGAAAGTAACATTCTTACTTGTTTTGTAAAGTATGATTCAGCAACAATTCCAAAGTCAGGATTTCAAACCAAAAACTCAAGTTTAATCCTGATCCTGAACAACAACAACAAAAAAGAAAACAAGAACCATTAGAATGAGCGTTTGAAACGTCTGTTAGTCTTCTGACGATTTTTGTCATAGTAATGGCACTAAGGGTTTGCCCTTTGAGAACTTTTCCAAGTAAAAACCAGACTTCCCAGCTTACCTTTCAACCCAAAAGTCCAGTGCAACATTTTTCTTTCACTTCATTTTTAGAACCCCTTGTAAGTTTATCTTCCACCAGAAAGTTGATCACCAGAAGTTAAAAGGCATTTTTAAAGACCATTCCTAGCATCTGTGTCCGCAGCTGGTGGTTTCCTAAAGAGATTGCCCAAAGCTAATGTCCAAGTTTTGTACGTTGACTATGGTCAAGATAGTCAAGACTTTTAAGGTTGCTGAATAGGGCACCTATGCTTTTTCTACCATGTCCATCATGCAAGTTGAGCAAGCAATTGAGAAAATGCCGTTTTTAGCTGCTAAAAGGTGTTTTCAGCGTCAGGTGTTCATGTGAGTGTTCTGGGTTTGTTCCTGAGGAGAGAGGTTAATGAAGTACTGAGGATACTAAAGTTCTGGATGAAACTGCTGTAAAAGTTGGCAAACCCCAGGAATTGTTGAAGATCTCGTATAGTGACGGGGTTGGCCAGTTCGAAACACTTGAGGCAAATAAACATAACCGTTACCATTGAAGTCATTGGTCAGGAACATGACTTGGGAAACACGACGAGCAAACACCAATCCAGAGATCAAGTAACATATAACCGACAGGTAATCCAGGCAAGCAGACATATCAAAATTATCCCAGTCAAATCAACACTAACGAACACAAAACCAAACAAAGGAACCTAACAATGGAAAACACAGCTTTAAATCCAAGAATACAACAAGACACAGGTGAACAGGATCAATAAGTAATCAAATTAAAACATGACACCTGGCCAGACTAATTAACGAAATCAAACTCAAACACAAGGCAAACATAAAGAATAGAACTGATTCCGGTCAAAATAAAAGTCCCCAAAACACAGGAACTGCAATCCCTGACAGGTAGAGGCACACTCACCCATCCTAGGCCACTCACTTGGACAGGTTAAATGAAGAGCACAAATTTTGATATGGTCCGTAGTGGCCATATTGACAATCACACTCACTTTACTTTGCACCATCAGCTTTCACTGATGTACACTTTCACTGGAGTCAGCAATATTCAACAGCTGTTTTGACCTTGCATGGAGAATCTTGGCAATGAAATCACTGGAGAAAATTCCTCGGAAAATTTCTCCATCTACTCTATTGTAGCCTTCTGTAATCTTTATGTCTGGCTGGTGGACGGGACCCAGTGAACCTCAACAGGAGCACACACTCAATCCAGGTATTGACAGCACTGAGCAAGACTTCTTTGAGAAGACCTTCAGACCTACTCTGAAGAAAAAAAATGGGAGAAGACGAGTTCTGAAAATGCATCAACGGCACCACATTTTCCCAGATAACTGATATTTCAGGCAATGGTGTGACAGCTTGTTTAGGCTATGACACTGTGATTCGCTTTGCCAAAGGTATTCCAATTGCCAGAAGACTGATTTAATACAAGCAAAGTGTAGAAAGTACATGACGGAAAGTATGAAGCCACTTAGTATGAAAATGTGTCATGAAGCAGCGGAGAAACAAAAATGGTGGAATGTTCACAATAAAAGAATTTCGAAAAGACAATGTCTGAAAATCAAAGAAGCAAATTTGAGGAAAACGTGTGAAATACAAAATTAAGCGCAGAACGTTTTTAGTGAGAGAGATGGAAATCAGATCTGTCATTGGTTTGTTGTGACAGAAAAGGCTGGAATTAAATGGTTTAAGTACCGTTTGTGTCAAGACTGGCAGCATATGTCCAGTCATCTTTTGTAAATTCTATAGAATGACTAGGAAATATGTGAAATAAATTTACATGCATAAATAAAACAAATATTTTGCTTTGCCACAAGTCAAGATTCACAAATAAACCTTGATTGATTGATAAACATGCAGATTGATTGGACCCCTCACATGATGAGCTTTGTTTCATGGAGGATGTGGGAAAATGAGTTCCACCACTCTGGCATAGTCTAGTTCAGTGATTCTCAACCATTGGGCCGCGAGCGCCACCTAGAGGGCCGCGAGAATATTTTTTTCCCGCGATCGCGGGCCGCGAAGTCCGCGGAACAACAATGAGCTCCTCACCACTAGATGGCGCTGAGGTGTCAACACACTCCAATAAGCAGCAGTCAGTAGCGGCAGACTTTTGACTGAAGGTGGAGGACGTTCTTAAAACGAACAAATGAAGATAAAAGTAACGACTTCAATTCGTTTATATTAATGGCAAAAATATCAAACGTTAGCTTAAACAGCTTGACATCTTCGTTTTTCGCATGCAATTTTTACATTTTTTCAGAAAATTAAGGAAAAATCTGAAACGAAAGAAAATAAAGCTTTCTACTAAAAAGTGAAGATAGCAAGTGAAGAAAATGTAAAAAGGAAACGAAAATAAAGCCAAAAAATCTCAACATTTGTCTTGTAATAGACAATAAATGTTGTTACTTTTTCCTACTAGCTTAGAATTAAGTGTGAACGAATTTTTGTGTATTTCATATAGAGTTATTAATTCAACAAATCATGATTTGGATTGGCTGAAATAATGTGTGTTTTAATGGGCCGCGGGACACTTTGATTTGGACAATTTGGGCCCCGAGGTCCAGAAGGTTGAGAACCCCTGGTCTAGTTCACCTGAAATACATTATAAATTAAAATAATCCCGTCATAACAATATCTTCCAATTACAAACGGCAATAATAACTTGAAAATAACCCAAACATAATAATTTCCAGTTCACTGTTTATTATATACTTTAAAATAATCAAGATATAATAGACAATAAGGATGTCTGCAATGTATTTGGTTGTCACATGACCAGTAATTTAACTAGAAATGTTTAAATTCAGCAAAGGTTGTCACATGTTATTACAGTACATCTAATATAAAAATACAGTTATTTTTTATTGTGGTCTTTTGGCTAAGATTGTTCCTAAAAAATTGACAGAGAGATATCATATTTTATATTTGCCCACTAGAGGCCAAGTGCATGAGTCACATTTATCATCATTTCTTGTTTCTTTTTTCCTCTGGTGATCGTGCAGATTTACTGTGTTTTGATGTACAATAGCAGTTAGCGTTCTCTCTTCTTTTGTGCTACACGGATGAAACAAAGCCATGCGGGTTTTGACCACCATGAGGGCGAGTAAATGACGGGATTTTCATTTTTTGGGGAACTATTTATTCAAGCCGTACAATCGCAGAGTTAAGGTCTACTAAAAAGAAATACAGAAATGGAGTAAATCATCTGAGATGTTAAAATAATAATAAATAAAATATTTGTGGAGGCTAGAACCACAAAGATATGCGCATCCATTACGATTTCAGTCTAGTGTTCTTCTTATACGCTTATATACGCTGTGGGTTATGCAGACATCTCATTGACATATCAGAGATGGTTGGCTTTGTTGTTTCTCAGATGTGGTTTAGCACAAAGGGAATTGTGGGTAAGGCCAGGCCTAACCACAGGAACCGATGAATAGGTTTGCAGATAAATTATTTTAGGATGCCAACCTTTCCATTGTTCGGCCTTATTGAAACTAGACAACCGGTCTGCACAGGCACAATAACGGTTTCCTTGTAGTTTCTTATAGTTTTTTTTCTTATTACCAGAATATTAAGTAACCAACTTACTTTGTAAAATAGTTTTGTTCGCCAGAATTTATTGTATTTTATGACTTTGACAGTCATTTTCAAACCTAGTGTAAAAGTCATCAATCAAATAATTTCAGATCAAGACATTAGGAGAACGTCGCTCAGAGCTAAAGTAATGTCATGTAAAAGTAATGAGTGAACGTTAAAACTTGAACGAAATTCAGTATATATAGAAGGAATATAATAATCTTGTCCAATTGCTAACACTGTCATGTTTATATACAAACCCCCCAAAAATGTAAATAGAGAAAATACATAATATTATAATAAAACATAGTTAAGTTAAATTACTTGTATATTCTTACTGCATTTATATATATACGAGTGTGTTTGTGTGTGTGCATATATTTAAAAATATAAACATACTATTAAAATAGTAAATATTCAAAATTATCAATATGTACACATTTACATGTGTATATAAAATTATAAAATTAAATGATAGAAAAGCAATAGTATATGTGAAATAAAGAAAAGCTACATGCTTTTCATGCTATGTAAAGGAATGTTTTTGTGTGGGAAAGTGTGTGAGGGAGTCTCTCGGAGGCGCTGAAGGGATTGAGAGATGTTTTAGGTAAAGAGAAAATGCTCTTTGAAGTCTGAAATCCCATATCTGTGGTTTGGGAAGAGAATGAAGCTCCAAGACTCAATCAGACAACCAGCATGGGAAACCCCTTGCGACGACGCACACACACACTCCCAGAGGAAAACAACACCTTCCGAGTTTCCTAGATAATTCTCCTATCAATAGCAGGAAAACTCTGTTTGCGTATCTTGCTTTTTAGATTTGGAATGGCAAAAATCAAGAACAAAATCCAATTCACACATTCTAATTTTTGTGCATTTTTGAGCTGGAAAAGCCTGCACACAGCAGAGGTGTAAATTACTTGAGTAAATAGACTGTTACATTAGGTATGTTTGTTCATTTTGTAAAGATACAATGTGTATACATATGTAAAATATAATTGATTCTAAAAAAAAAATGCATAAAAAACTGGCATTTGAACGCCGAGCATAGTTTTTGTACTTGTATAAGTACTTGTACTTTATTGATTGCGTGAATTTATTGGGTTTGTGTGACTTTAAAAAGTTGCTTATATTTTTGATAATCAGTACATGTACAAAGTAGCCAAAAATACTTAAAGTAAAACAAAAACATTACAAAAACAATATTTACTAAACGTACAAAGATTCCCAAAGTTAACTCAAGTAGTTTGAATCTCTGGCACACGATGACGCTTTATGAATCAAATTTATATTTTAAGTGTTTTCTAAATAAATTCATTAAATTATTTGACTAATTAAACAAACAAACTAGTATCACCGAAATAATAATATATTATATAAAAAATAATACATTTTATTTATAATTCACTTTCCATTACAAAAATCCAAAGCTTTCACTGCAAGCTGACAGAGTTAAGTATCTCAGTTGTGTGTTTTTTAAATAAAAATTCTTCAGATTGTCCTTCACACACACACAAACGTTGACACAGCGTAACACACACGTAAAATACCTTGCGCATGATATCAGATGCTGGTGGCTTGAAGGCCGCGTGTCTGGTGAAGGCCTTCATCCAGATGTGTTTGTTTTCTTCTGCGCATCAACTCAGCGGAGGACAACACGGCCATGTTTACCTTGCTCTCCCCCGCTCTTCCTGTTGTTTGTGACCTCACTTTTTATGTGGATTCACAAATAAAGGTACATCTTATCATCCGGTGCTCCTTTCTTCTGCTCTCTCAGAGCTCCGGCCCTTGGAAAGCTCTCTGCCGCGACCGTGTCTGTCGCTATGGTCATGTTTGGAGTCTTTTGTTCCTTTTTTTGGCCTGTTGTGAAGATAATGTGGTCCTGAAAAGAGTGGAGAAAAAGAGAGAAGTGATTTGAGAGTGAGTGAGAGATAAACGGAGAGAAATATAGACAGAGAATAGGAAAGAAAGTGAGGTGATTGTCTTTGTTGAGACAAAGAGAGAGGTGGATATACTGAGAGAATAATACTAATAATAATAATAATAATGAGTATTTGTAAGGCGCTTTTCACAGTTTTAACTGTCTCAAAGCGCACATGTAAATATGTAAGGGAAATGATGCTTTTTATTCAATTTGTCGTCTGGATTGTTGGTGTTGACTAAGTGGCTGCGGTTATGACAAGACAAAGACAAAGACCAGCGAGCAAGCACATACGCAACAGTGGCCAGGTAAAAAAACCTCTTTAACGAGGAAAAACCCTGGGGAGAACCCGGCTCACTGGTGCCAGTCTCCTCCGGCATTCTAACACTACACAATCAGTTGGTTGTTCCGCGTCATTTTTAATGATGATTCTGGAACGATGTTTCCCTCCTCAATGGGGAAAGAGGCGGCTCCACTGCTCCAAGCCAACAGCGTCATCAGGTCCACAGAGGTCGAGGAAGCACCACCGATGATTCCGAAGCTCTAGGAGATTCCGGTCGTACGCCACTTGGCGCTCAGGAGAGGAGGGCAAGGCAAGATACAAGGCAATTAGAAAAATTCAAGTACTATAGATTTTGACAATTTTCTGAAGGTGCAGGTGTAATTCGGTTCCGAGCACTAACTAGGCAGCCTTTACTATACGATATATTAATATTTTCTGTAAGTTATTATAACAGGTCAATATATGCTTCGTTGAAGAGATGCGTCTTCAGTCTAGACTTAAATTGACTCACTGATTCTGAGTCTCGAATTGGACTAGGCAGAGCATTCCATAGTTTGGGTGCTAAGTATGAAAAGGATCTTCCTCCCTGGTAGATTTTAGAGATTCGCGGTATTATAAGCTGGCCGGAGTTTTGAGAGCGCAGCAGTCGTGTAGGCTCGTAGTAAGTGATGAGCTCACTGAGATATAGAGGAGCTAAACCGTTTAGTGCTTTATAAGTGATTAAGAGAATTTTAAACTGGATGCGATATTTAACAGGTAACCAGTGTAGCGATATTAACACTGGACTAATATGGCTAAATTTTTACAGAGAGAGAGAGAGAAAAAGAGAGAGATGTAGCAGAGAGAGAGAAAGAGAGGTAGATAGAGACAAACAAATATATATATATATATATATATATATATATATATATATATATATATATATAGACAGACAGACAGACAGAGAGAATGAAATCAACATCGTCAACATGAAACATTAGGTTATAGTTCTATTAGTATAGAGTAGATGTTTTTTTTTTATTTTGAAATTTTGTTGTTAATTTGACTTAGTTACATTTTTTTTAATTAATTTTACGTGGTTTCCAGTTGGGTTACTTTATACTAGTTTATTTTAGGAAACGTTAGTTTAGATTTTGGATTAAAATCTGTCTTTGTATAGTGAGATTTACGTAAAGCATCTTAGAGTTATCAGATTAGTTTATCTTAATTAAGACTGTATTAGTGAAAGGTAGATTTTTGTAGGTAAGGTTGGTTAATTTTAGTTTTATTTAATTTTAGTTAGTTTATGCTAGTATAATACAATATAATTTACACATTTGATTATGTATAAAATCAAATTTTAGTTAGACATAGTAGGCTTAGATAATTATTATTATTTTAGATAAATTATTTTTGCTTAGGCCAAAAGATTTTTGTTCAGGCAAGATTAGTTTGTGTGCATTTTAGGATAAATCAGAGTTAAATTAAGGTGTGAGTTAATTTACTCACACTTTTATTGGCAAGTGTTTTACCAGGCATGTTGAATGTCAGATAAACGGCATTGCATCATCACAGACTGGAAGCGGCAGTGACATCACTGTGAGGGGATGAGGGCAGTGGGACATCCAGCGAAGACAATCTCACATTATTCAGCATCAGCGGATGAGATTTGAGCCAAGACAAGATAATCATCCCAGAATCCCTGAGACCACCACCTCACTCTCCTCTAAACATACTCTTATCACAGGAAAGAACAGAGGCATTTTTTCTTTAGAAACGAGCATTTTAGGCTTTTAAAGTGAAATTGATGGTTAAGGAAGATAAATCCGTTATTAGCTATCAATGTTTTTTAAAGCAATTTATTAAGATAATCTGAATACTCTAAAACATTTAGTTGCTTTGTGGTTGCTTAATAATAACAACATTATCGTTATTATTTTTGAAGTATTATAGAATTTGGCTACTTACAACTTTGTAACCAAGTTATTGTTTTTGGTACAACAGCGCCTCTCGGTGGATATTCAGTAGCAATAAGGTAAGGGAGAAATGTTTAGAATTTTCACAGTTGTGTCAGCAACAACAACATTTACACACACAAAACGCTACCTAAAGAAAAGCTCCTCGTCTTGTCACAAGATGCGATGAATTTGACATTCGTCAAAAAAAAGTTTTGAGATCTTAGATCTGTCCTCATCCTTGCTCACCTGTGTGTCTCCTCCGGGATCAAACACCATCATCTTCTTCTTCAAACGACTATGATGACGTACCTGTGGTCCAGCTCATCACCCAGCACCCGCTGAAGGGTTTATTTTACGATTACAGAATATAGTGGCAGTGTTTGTGAAATATATTGTTTGGCAACTGACCGTAAAGTGTTCAGAATGTCCCGAACTTTATAAAAAAAAAAAATAAAATAAAATAAAAAACATTGCTGTTTTTAACAAATGAAGGCCCGTTTTTGGAATGTGCTAAACAAAAGTTGTTGTTTTGTAAGATTCATTATTTGTTTTCTGCATTGTACTAAAAATCTTTTTACTTCTTCCCGGCCGTTACCTGAAGTTTAGTTTTAGCTTCCGGTTAGCTCTCTTGTCATGTCTGCTGTTGCCCACACGAGGGGGCTAGGCGACAATTATCAACCACTACTGTGGCATAATGAACTACTGTAGTTTAAAAATACATAAAACCGCTTTCTGATATTAAATCAGGAATAATCTTGAATTTAATATAGTATATAATAAAAAAAATACCAACAATGTTGTTGTAAACACTGTCTGATATTAACCCACGAAGATTTGGCAGATTTGGAAGAAGTGACGATAGGCTGATTCTTAGTTCAAAAATACATAAAACCGCTTCCGGATATTTATTCAGAGCATTTTTCTGAAATCTGGTATTATCCAACGAGAATTTGACAGAATGGCCGAAGCGACGACAGGCTGAGTCTTATTTGCATTCCACCAATTGTTTAACGAGGGGCGGAGTCTCGGAATAGGTCTTTCCTAAGTGGGCGGAGTTTATGGCTCCGCTCGCGCACAGGTGATGTAAACTTAGTCACGCGCTGCAACCGCACACCGCAGTTGATGCTCAGGACGCGGACGCGGACTTCTTCTCCACGCCGGATATGACCGTGCGGCACATCTGACGATGCTCGGGAGAAAAGTGCCTGGCTCGGCTGGAGGAATGGACCGCGGTCGGACGGGTGAACGGCTTCAGGCGGCACTGGCCGGACTGCAGGAGCTGCGTTTCCTCCGCGACAAGCAGAAGGCGATGGTCCACTGGGCTCTGACCCTCCACCGAGAAGCCGATGCGTCTAAAGGCGACAACATAAGCGCCGAGGAGCTGAGGCTGGAGACCACGCTGACTTTACTCAAGCAACAGCTGGTAATGACTCTCATCCGAGCACAGTCGTCTATCAGTTGCCCCGTGCATAATGATTTAAACCGTCCTGTTGTGTGCTGATTCTTATCTGCGATTGACTATTTCTGCCTAGTGTTATTGTTGTTTATTTTACTAATTTGCAGGGCGAAGTAGTTCTAACGTGGTCACGTGAGCTCACACTATATAGAACTTTTTTTCCCGCATTATTTTAATCAGCCTCGCATTACTGCTGCTAAATACAAATTGCTGAATTTTATGTCACTTGGAGAGATCGGAATACTCACTTCATTTATTGTTCTTGTACACTTACAGTGTAGGGAGAAAGATAAACATAGGAGATTAACATTTTAGCGTTAAAATATATTTTACCACAGTTTAGTGTAAAATATATGGGCTGAAAGAAAACGATGCAGATATCTAAACACAAACTCGCCTCACTTTATCAGGAACGTCTAAGCATGAATAATAAGAGTTGGATGGATTTACAGAAACTTTATTGGTCCAGGAGGAAATTTAGACAAACAGAGATGTTGACAGATAAACAGACAGATATATATGCAAACAAATATAAAGAAAGAGAGACAGCTAGATGGATAGACAGACAGACAGACAGATGGATTGCCAATGTGTTTTTAATAAGTTTTCCGAAGGCTCCGTGAGCAGCGAGACCGGGTGGGCGAACAATGGCGTTCTGTGTGTGCTTACTGTACTGCGATGGGACGGTGCGCATGGCTTGGCGCTGCCCTTGATGAGCGAGTCACGGGCTCAGCTGGGGGCCGCAGAGTGAGGGGTCATAAATCACGGCCTCGGAGGGGGGCCAGTCTGTTTCTGATGATTAACCCAATTTAATGAGAATAGCAACAGAGAAACCATGACACAGATGTGACCCCGGCCTGGATCAACCGTTGAACCTTTTGGACTTTTGCTGAACCCGTCTTGCGCTTCTTGGTTAAAGTGTCTGTGATCAGACCGACAGGGTGGTTTGGAGAGATGGACAAACAGCCCCCGATATCGGAACAGGAGATTTGACACAAAGCGCGAAGAATAGGAAAACACAAAGCATCAGTAGAGCGCTCGTACTTTTCCTGAACCACTTTTCAGTTTTTGGGTCACAGGGATCTGGAGCTAATCCCACAAACTCTGGGCTTAGACACACACACACAGAGTATAAATTGTAAAATAGTAACGTTGATTTCATACACCACACTGTTTATGTGTTTGATGTTAACAGATATCCGTCTAAGATATTATTATTTACACACTTGTTTGTTCAATTATTCACCTACAATCAAAAGCTCAAGTCGTTTAAAACCAAGAAATCACGGGTTGTGCGAATACAAAGTTATTCAAGCTTCGGCACTAAAACTTTACAACACATTGAACATTTTAAGTGTTTAAATGAAGGGTTTTTATTGCATAAAATCATGACGTAACTGGCTGAAAAGAATGCTGAGTTCACAGAAAATATCCAGGTTTAGCCTCCTAATCATAATTTACAGTAAAACCCTTATACAACATTGGATTAGCTTTTCCTGCAGAACGTTTTGGAGCGTTTCACAAAGCACAAAGAGACCGTTTTTGTCAGACTATAAGGTGCACTTAAATCATGAAAAAAAAATGTTTACAAATTGTCTGTGCCCCTTATAAACCAGAAGAAAAGTATTATTTTTTCAAAACGTTGTCTATTAATAGGTGTTTAATATTGTCATCCTTATAGTCTGGAAATGGTTTCTGCAAATCTAAAATGTGGTTTCCACAGATTGGTTTCCCCTGTAGTTTGAGTTCCTCTGCATGGGAGAGATTAGTAATCTTCCGGCACTTCCCACTGCCGACCCTTTATCCTTAAAGTTAATCGTCAACCCTTCTCCTTTATTTGCTTCCTCTTTCTCTCTGTCTGTTCTCTTGTCTACGTCGTAAACTACTCGAGTCATATCAGCCATTAAATGTCTGGGAGCGTTTGCTCACTCCTCCATGCTTTCAGAATGAGAAGACCCTTAAAAAACCCAGAGAGCGTGCGTACTTGTCTAGCATCAATAGCTTAAATATAAGTATTAGGCCCATTATTGTACCACGGTGGATAATTTTCCAATGTCTTTGTCAAGAACACTTCAGTTCAGAGATTCAAACCCATAAACCTTTGGGTCACAAATCCAACCCCTTAAAACTAGGCCACAACCGCCCAAACCCCGAGTTCTGAGGAGCTCCTGTAATTACTACTCATCTGATGATTGCAGTGGTGCAGTAAATGTCTTTTACCCACAGACACGGCTGCGAAAACAGGATGTGGGACTGAAGACACATTTACAGCAACTGGATCAACAAATCAATGATCTGAAACTGGACGTGTGTAAAGCCTCGACTGAACACCTGGAGAGCGACAGCAGACCCAGTTCAGGTAAATAGAAGCCCCCAGTGGTGCCATCACACACACTTGTAAAAAAAAAAAAAACAGCCAATCAATGGAGAGAAATCAACGATTTTCTCGACAATAGTTACGTGCTAAAGCGCCTTGTCAACCACAATTGCGTGATATAGTGCCAATAATGCCAAGTTTTAGAACTAGAAGAGGAAGATTGACTATTTTGTGCTTCTAAATCTCCAAGTAAATCTGCAATTATCAGTGGAATTTATAAAAAATAATTCCGCTCCATGTTTGAAAATTCACAACAATAAAATCTGTTCAGTGTTGGCCAAAGAAGATGACCAATGTATTTCACAAGCAATGCATGAACTTTAAAAGTTGGGGTTCTCTGAATTGTATCAGTTGCGTTAAAGTCTTAAAGAGTGAAAGAGCAATTGCGGTATTAGTACTTAAGGCATCCTAGTAATATACTGTAATTTTTGGGTTAGAAGGGACATCATTGATAAATATCTATTTTTCATCTGTTTTCTGTGCCGGATTTTAAGACGCTCTGTCAATTTTAATCAAATTTAGTAGGATTTTAAGCGTAGTAAGTTTGTCATCATGGCCACTAGGGACCGTATCAAAATGGTGCTCTTATATATTGACCATCTAAGTATATTGACCATCTAAGTGAGATGTTTTCTCCCTGCAGGCTTTTTTGAGCTCAGTGATGTCGGCTCAGGCTCTCTGTCCAACTCCTGCACATCTGTCTACAGCGAGAGTCTCTCCTCTTCATCCCAGATCAACCTACTTCCTTTGCACTCCACGTTATGTCCTCCACACATCCGCACTGCTTCGGGACAGAGCGGAGTGTCCCGCCGTTCTTCTGCAGACGAGAGCACTGCCCAGTGCGACGCCCCGCGGTCCATGGGAGTGAAACTGGGTATGAGAACAACACCAGCTCGAGCAGATAGAGCAAGACAACGGCCGGTTTCTACAGGTGAGAAACCATTACGCAAGATGTCTATCAATTGTATGAGAAAGAATCTTCAGGCATGGAGTGAAAAGAAGGGTGATGTATTAACTTGCTTCTGCCTTTGTGATCATCTCACAGGTGACCTGGACCGAATGATATCTCCTGGAGGAATTTTCTCCAAATTCCATGATGGGAATGGCTCCATGGCCTCTAGTAGCCTTATCAACCCACCAGTAGACCCCAAATTCCTGAGTAACCTGGTGTCTAGTAATGGAGCTGAAGTGTATCGCTACCCAAGCCCTCTGCATGCCGTGGCCCTGCAAAGTCCCATCTTCAGTTGCACGGGAGATCTCGGAAGCCATGTTGCGGCTGAAGCAACTGAGGTCAAGCTTGGCTTTGAAGACAAGAACCAAAACCAAGCCTCTGCAAACGCAAGCACTGCAGGATGCATCAGCAGGATACTTCAGAGAAGCTCAAGTAGAATGAGCCTGTCCAGTGAAGCCCGAAAAAGCCAGTCCTCGTCAGATCCATCGCAACCTATTCAACCAACGATGTCCTTGGAGTGTGCGCCAGAGAACGGAAAGAAACCTTCAGCACTAATCCCCAGTCAGCAAGAGAGATACGCCTCTGGAAACCAGTCTAGTCTGGAAGAGGTGGAGGACCACGACACCCATTCAGTGAACGGTCAACAGAATTTCTGTCTGTTACACGAACAAGGGACACACTTTGATAACGGACTCTCCCGGAAATCCCATCGCAATTTCACTGAGATGTCCTCAAAGCAAGTGAGCCGAAGACCGAGCTTCAGGAACGAGGATAGCAGGTCTTCTTGTAGTGAAAAAGGTGGTCTGATCCAACCTGACTTTGTTCATGCGCAGTTTGTCCCGGCCGGCTCTCAGAAGGTCAAGGTTCGCCAAGCGGACAGGAAGAACAAACCTGTTAAAGCCAAGAAGAAGAGTTCCGAGAAGGCGCCTGCGAAGAAACCACCGCAAAAGCATTTAGTCCGAGAAAGCTGCAGTAAAACCATGATGGAAGGGAAGATCTCAGCGTCCAAAGTCAACCGAACAAACCTTGAAGAGTCCCGCCCTTGCTTGGATTGCACTCGCAACGGTCCTGCTCATCTCCAACCAAGCCAAAAGACCATCAAGATTCGTCAATCCAGTTACACGGATGTCTCGCAAGATCAAGCTAAAAAGAAAAGTTGCAGAAAATGGCCGTCAGCTTCCGAGGTCCAGCTCCCTCCCACAGTCTACACCCAGAGACCCAGAGAGTCGTCCAGCTCCAGAAAGACCAGCCTGGTTCGGAGCTACAGCGCCCGTCCCCGCTCGGGCCAGTGGGGTGGTCAGCAGAGACACCTTCCACACTCTTTATCCACCTCATCCTACTTCAGCTACCTGGAGTCCAGGTACCCGCCTGCTCCAGCCTCCCGACGCCAGCCTCCTCGATGCCAGTCTGAGTTTTCCGAGTATTCGGCCGAGTGCGCATCACTCTTCCACTCAACCATCGCAGCAAGCAGTGATGGAGAGATGAGCGACTACACCGCTAACCGCTTTGGGGACAGCGAGTCCAGCCAGGGATCTCAGACGGCTTCGGATTCAGACAGCAGCCTCTCGCTAGATGAGGAAGACCTGCTGGAAGAAGAGGAGGAGGAGGAGGAGAGCGGTTTGGTTTGGGCCCAGGCCACCATGGGGACCACCGCAGGAGGCTTTTCTCTCCAGCAGCAGCAGCAGCAGCAGCATCGCTCTGAATCCGCAGCTTGTCGCATTAAAGCATCCAGAGCTTTGAAGAAGAAGATTCGACGCTTTCAGCCAGCATCACTCAAGGTGATGACACTGGTGTAGTCGACACATCTGCTCTTCTTCAGTGGCTTCTGTGATCCAGTCACTGTTTTAAAGAATCCTTGATCTTTTTGTTTTTATATATGTCCGGCAAGTTTCATGGCAGCTTGTTACCGATTCTGTCCCTTTTACAAACTGTACGTTTCTACAGCAAATACGGACAAATGGTGTAAAGAAACTGTATAAATTGTCTTCACAGACTTGCAAGCCTGGTTGATGTGTATTGTGCAAAACTAGCTTAGAAATAACAGACACTTTTATGGTTTAATAAAAGAATGGTACTTTTTTTTGTTACACTCAAGTTTGCTTTTGTCTATTTTTTTTATTATTAAGAGATACTTGTTCACCCACATTCACATTTTTCAACAGAAAAAGAAAATACAAGGAAATATAAGATGTAGAAATGCAATAAAGGAAATAAAAACTGATTAAATTGGTTTATTGCACCTTAGTTTGCTGTAGTGATTTTATCGTAATTGTAGCCTAACAATTTGGTATTCTAATTGTCCCTGTAAACACACACACACACACACACACACACACAGAGACAGACACCGGAGCAATTCTTAAACAAATCATGAACGACTGTAAATCCTGTTTATTCTCTTACTGCACTACAATAAGCTTCTCTCATGAGAACAAATTTCTGACTGTCTTTTTGCAAACATTCTTGCCACTTAAGTTCTTTGTGATTCTGACTAGTGCTGCACTTTTGGTTGTTAGAACTGGTGTTACAAACACCAGTCAAAGGTTTGAAAAGAAAAGTGTCATCTTGCGGAAAAAAAACTAATGAATTGCAAGGCTGTTTGGAAAAATAATTTGCTAATCTGCAAAAAAAAAGATCACGATGCTTGCAATATAAAGCATTTTAATTAATACAAATTGTGTTATTATTTAATAAAAACATGGAAAACGTCTCATTTTTATTTCATAATTCATGCTGAAAAACCATTAAAGACTCCTATTTATTTCTCTTAAAATGAAGGAAAAACAAACAAAAAAATACTTTTAATATGTATTCTCTACAACAAGCAAGAAGCACAAAAAACACTTCTTTAAAAAACACATTTTCACTTTAAAGTTCCGGCTAATCATTGTCAGAAGCATCCAGAACACTCACAGGTCTTCTGAAGTCAACTCCACGTCTCTCCTGCTCCGGCTCTACATTCAGGCAAGATTCGATCCTAATGCATCTGACAACAGCTCTATTGTTGAGGTTTATCTCTGAAAGTGGAAAAAAAATGTAAGTTAAGCAAAAGGCCATGAAAGATGAGCATTAAATCAGCATATGATGGCATGGTTGCTATGAGCTTAAAATCACTAAATCTCACGTTGACTTTTAGAATGACTATTAAAATTCCTGTAGAGTCAAAAGCGTTTGGAATGAAGGATCTAAAAGCCTGGACACGGGTGAAGCCCTGATGCCCTTTAGGCTCCTGCTAAGTTTTATCTTTGCTAGTCGCTGAAAGGGGCTTAACTCGGAGACCCCAGTGTTTCATCAACTTTTACTTTGGCAATTTACTGCCGTGTTTGGTCTTGTCACCTTGGAAATGCGCACACACACTTCTCTCTCACACACAAACGCCAATATAACAGCTCGCTTCAGAAAACCAACCCAATGTGGTTTTAATGAAGACAAACACTGACCAAGTTTAGCAACGAACCAGTTGTTTCAACAAGAGATCTTGCTTTGAATTGATTTGTGAAGAGTCGTGAAGCTCAAAGCCATGTGCCATGACTGTGCCAGACTCAGTCTGTGACCAAGAACATCAAGCAAATGATCAGATTAGAAAGCAAGAGGAGAGAGAAGGGGGGGGTGGAAAAAGAACAAAAGAAATACAGAAGGAAGAGTGAATGTGTGAGAGAGTGAGTGACAGGAAAAAAGAGAGAAAGAAGAAAAAGGGAAAGAAAGAAAGGACAGAGGATGAGAAAGTGAGAGAAGAGGATGGAGAGAATGTACGTGTGTGAGGGGGAAAGAGAGAGAAGTAGAGAAAGAAAGAAAGGATGCAGAGAAAAAAGAGAATAAGCGAGAAATAGAGCAAGAAGAGAGGAAGAAAAGCAGTGAGTGAGTTAAGCATAAAGAGAGAGGGAAAGATGTAGAGAAACCGAACACTTTCTGTTTATTATCTCAAAGATAGAGAAGTATTAGAAGTATAGAGAGTAAGAAAAGAGACAGAGAGTTAAAGACAGAGTAAGTTGTTAAGATAAAAAGACAGAGAAAGAAAAAGAGCTAGCGATTGATTGAGTGAAAGATCCAGCAAGGTACTAAGAGAGTGAGTGAGTGAGTGAGTGAGTGAGTGAGTGAGTGAGTGAGTGAGTGAGTGAGTGAGTGAAGAAAAAGAGTGAGAAAGAGAGAGGAAAAATAAAATAGGGGGAGACTGAGAGAATGAGGGAGTGAGCCAGAAGGAGAGTGAGGGGGGGGCTGAGAGAGAGAGAGACTGAGAGGTGGGCAGGAGAGAGAGAGAGAGAGAGAGAGAGAGAAAGAAAGAGAGAGAGAGAAAGAGAGAGAGAGAGAGAGCACAGGTGAAGCTGATTTCTCCTGCCCGTGCTTTAGCCAGCTGGTCTGACCTGCAGTGTGTTTGCACTGGGTCATCTCTCACCGACCCGGAGCAGTGCAGAGGTCACAGCTACTTGCTCACGGGCCTTTCCATCAGCCTCCACCTCACAACTGTTCCAGATCAAGTAGAAACTGGTTTCATGAACCAGAACCTTGCTGCGTGTGTAAATAGCTAATGTTTAACTTGCATAATCTCTTAAAAAATACTGATGTCATGCTCAACATGTTGCCAGTAGATGTGGATTCTGTAGGAGACTGATAACAAATAACAAAATATAGCTGGTAAATAACAAAATGACAGTGTGTGGTGTGTGTGTGTGTATTTTTTATTAAATACATAACTTTATAGTTATTTATGACGTGACTTTTTCTCCCAAGATTTTCACTAAACTGTACTGAGCAACTAAAACACATATACATGTTGTGTCCATAACACAAAAATAATAATTCTTTAATTTTTTTTTTGCTCAAATGTTGACAATTCGATTAGCTAAATTACGTCAAACATCACAAATTTCCGCGATAGACATAACAATAGTTTTCCAAACCGATTCAAAAGAACATAAAACTACTTGAGGTCTCTGTCAAAAGGGCCTGAACCCCTAGTGTAATGAACAAGTTCAGCTAAGCTAATTAGCGCAATAGTTTTCGTACGCCATTTCTAACAGCCACACTTTAATATAGAAAGGCTGCATAGTCTAGTTGCTCGGAACCGAATCACACCTGTACCTCCTAAGACTGTCAAAATCAGAGTTTTTTTTACCTTGCCACTGTCGCATATATGCTTGCTCATTGGTCATAGTAATAGTCATTATCTTAATATCAATGAACCAATGAATAAAATCCAACAATCGTCTTTTTTTTTTTTTTTTACTTTTGACACACATTTAATTTGAGATAGTTGTGACTCTGAAAAGCGCTTTACAAAGGCGAACTTGAACTACTGAACTTGAACTTGAACACAAACTCTTCAGCTGTTTGATTGTAACATAAATAGACTACGCCTTAAAATATTCAGATTGACTAATGAAGCTAATTTTATTTTTTTGTGTTTAATTTTCTGTTTGCATTCCTCTGGTATTAATGTTTACTGGTGTTTTCATTTTCTTGCACTTTTTTTTGGTTCTTTTTTGCACATATTTTCTAGTGTTGTGTATTTACTTAATTTTTTGTCCTTCATGCAGCTGTAAACACAAAGATTTCCCTCTTGTTTGTTGAATAAAATCATATAGAATAAATTATTAGTCTTTTTGGGGGGGGGGGCGCAATTTACTATTGTTTCATCTGTAACTGGCTTTGTTTAGAAAAGCAAATGTTGTAAAATGTTCGTGGGTTAATGGAAATGGATACAGTATATATGTTTATTTCACCTTTAGTCTCAGAATCAAGCGGCCAGACCTTTGCTTTTCTTTACCTGTGATAATAAGTCCAGTAAAGAAATTCCAGTCCGTCAGTGGCAAACCTCTATAAAAAACTGGCCAATAACAATCAAAAACCAACAATATTTGGTTAATTAAAACATTAATTAAAAAAAACTGTCCTCTACCATAGTAAGCAAAGTTCAAAAATCATCATTAAATGAAATGTGGAGAAGAGTAGAGTCGATCTGAAGTAATAATAATAATATAATAATAATAATGAGTATTTGTAAGGCGCTTTTCACAGTTTTAACTGTCTCAAAGCGCACATGTAAATATGTAAAGGAAATGATGCTTTTTATTCAATTTGTCGTCTGGATTGTTGGTGTTGACTAAGTGGCTGCGGTTATGACAAGACAAAGACAAAGACCAGCGAGCAAGCACATACGCAACAGTGGCCAGGTAAAAAAAACCTCTTTAACGAGGAAAAACCCTGGGGAGAACCCGGCTCACTGGTGCCAGTCTCCTCCGGCATTCTAACACTACACAATCAGTGCGTTGGTTGTTCCGCGTCATTTTTAATGATGATTCTGGAACGATGTTTCCCTCCTCAATGGGGAAAGAGGCGGCTCCACTGCTCCAAGCCAACAGCGTCATCAGGTCCACAGAGGTCGAGGAAGCACCACCGATGATTCCGAAGCTCTAGGTGGTCATGAATGGTGGTTGCTAGAAAGCAGGTCGAGTCTCGTATGCAGTTTAGATGTTTAATGATGAAGTCCGTTCGGCAAAATCAGGGTCATAAGACAGGCACAGGGTCGAGGGCAGGCAGAAGCAAGATCACAACGAGGTCACAGGCAGGAGGTCAATAAACAGAAGTAACTAGAAAACACAGAAGACAAAGGCAAGGAACGTGGCAACGGCAGGCGTAGGCAAGCTTCGCCCCGATCTAACGGCTTGCAAGTCTTTATATAGTCCTCGTGATTGGCGGCAGGTGAATTCACTTTAGGCGCGCTCCCGCGCGCCGCGGAGAGAGAGTGCGTGCACGCGCCAGCGGCACCAGCACGCGGCCGGCTCGGGAGACTTGCACACGGTCATCACAGAGCCCTCCCCCTATGCGCGGCTCCCGACGCGCATACGGAACATCATCCAACCCTGGCCTCCACTCCCTGAGTCCTTTGAGTCCCTCCGAAGTGTCAGGGGGCCAGGGTGGCAGAAGCGAGGGCAGAGGCGAAGACTCTGGAGCAGGCGAAGGCAGAGGCGAAGACTCTGGAGCAGGCGAAGGCAGAGGCGAGAGGCAGAGGCGAAGGCAGAGGCGAAGGCAGTAGAACTTTCGTCGGCGGCAGACACAGGTTCGTCGGCGGCAGACACAGGTTCGTCGGCGGCAGACACAGGTTCGTCGGCGGCAGACACAGGTTCGTCGGCGGCAGACACAGGTTCGTCGGCGGCAGACACAGGTTCGTCGGCGGCAGACAAGTTCGTCGGCGGCAGACACAGGTTCGTCGGCGGCAGACACAGGTTCGTCGGCGGCAGACACAGGTTCGTCGGCGGCAGACACAGGTTCACACAGCAGCAGACTCGAGACCCTCTGGAACGTCCACAGCCCAGCGACTCGAGACCCTCTGGAACGTCCACAGCCTCAGCAGACTCGAGACCCTCTGGAACGTCCACAGCCTCAGCAGACTCGAGACCCTCTGGAACGTCCACAGCCTCAGCAGACTCGAGACCCTCTGGAACGTCCACAGCCTCAGCAGACTCGAGACCCTCTGGAACGTCCACAGCCTCAGCAGACTCGAGACCCTCTGGAACGTCCACAGCCTCAGCAGACTCGAGACCCTCTGGAACGTCCACAGCCTCAGCAGACTCGAGACCCTCTGGAACGTCCACAGCCTCAGCAGACTCGAGACCCTCTGGAACGTCCACAGCCTCAGCAGCTCGAGACCCTCTGGAACGTCTTCAGAGAAGCTTGGTGGCTGAGGCAGAACGAGTTCCTCCTCAGAAAAACCTGGCGGCGGCGGCAGGAGCTGTTCCTCCTCAGAGAAACTCGGCGGCGGCGTGAGAGTTTCCTCCTCCCAAAAGCCCGGCGGCGGCGGCAGGAGCTGTTCCTCCTCAGAGAAGCTTGGTGGCTGAGGCAGGAGCTGTTCCTCCTCAGAGAAGCTTGGTGGCTGAGGCAGGAGCGGTTCCTCCTCAGAAAGCTTGGGCGGCGGCGGCGGCGGCGGCGGCGGGATCAGCGGAGGCTCGGCGACATGCTCACGCTCTGCGACACCGGGTGTGCTGGGAACAGGGGACACTTGGCAAGACACAGTTGTAGGACATTTGTGTATATTCCATGGATAGCCAAAACGTCTAATAAATGAATCAATGAAGGTGCTGAATGTTATTGTCTGTAGCTCTGTGAGGCTAAAGTTCTTGCATGCCCAGTCCAAAGCCTCTCCCTTTAACAGAGACACAATAAACACAACTCTGGAACAGTCTGTTGTGTACCATGCTGGATTTGCGTTCCATATGCAAGTGCATTCAATGATAAATCCATGGCATGTTTCTCCCTCACCATCAAATTTATCAGGAAAAAACTGGTCATTTTCAGCAGAGGGTTTGACTTCACTCACCCAACCTGAACTCTCTGTGGGCTTCATGGCTGCGGAGACTCTTGGTGGCGAAGCTTTCTGTCATGAATGGTGGTTGCTAGAAAGCAGGTCGAGTCTCGTATGCAGTTTAGATGTTTAATGATGAAGTCCGTTCGGCAAAATCAGGGTCATAAGACAGGCACAGGGTCGAGGGCAGGCAGAAGCAAGATCACAACGAGGTCACAGGCAGGAGGTCAATAAACACAGAAGTAACTAGAAAACACAGAAGACAAAGGCAAGGAACGTGGCAACGGCAGGCGTAGGCAAAGCTTCGCCCCGATCTAACGGCTTGCAAGTCTTTATATAGTCCTCGTGATTGGCGGCAGGTGAATTCACTTTAGGCGCGCTCCCGCGCGCCGCGGAGAGAGAGTGCGTGCACGCGCCAGCGGCACCAGCACGCGCGCCGGCTCGGGAGACTTGCACACGGTCATCACACTAGGAATCCGGCTACGACACTTGGCGCTCAGGAGAGGAGGGAGAAAAAAAAAAAAAAAAAAAAAAAAATAATATACAAGCAATTAGAAATTCAAGTACTATAGATTTTGACAATTTTTCCTGAAGGTGCAGGTGTAATTCGGTTCCGAGCACTAACTAGGCAGCCTTTCTATACGATATATTAATATTTCTGTAAGTTATAATAACAGGTCAATATATGCTTCGTTGAAGAGATGCGTCTTCAGTCTAGACTTAAATTGACCCACTGATTCTGAGTCTTGAATTGGACTAGGCAGAGCATTCCATAGTTTGGGTGCTAAGTATGAAAAGGATCTTCCTCCCTGGTAGATTTTAGAGATTCGCGGTATTATAAGCTGGCCGGAGTTTTGAGAGCGCAGCAGTCGTGTAGGCTCGTAGTAAGTGATGAGCTCACTGAGATATAGAGGAGCTAAACCGTTTAGTGCTTTATAAGTGATTAAGAGAATTTTAAACTGGATGCGATATTTAACAGGTAACCAGTGTAGCGACATTAACACTGGACTAATATGGCTAATTTTTTTGTTCTGGTTAGTAATCTAGCAGCTGCATTCTGAACCAACTGAAGTTTATCTATTAGTTTAGCAGGAGAACCTCCCAGAAGACCATTACAGTAATCTAACCGTGATGTCATAAACGCATGTATCAGTTTTACTGCATCCGGTCGGGAGAGCATGTGACGCAGCTTTGAGATATTCCTGAGGTGAAAAAAGGCAGTTTTACAGACGTTGTGCACGTGACTTTCAAAAGAGAGTTTGCTATCTAAAATGACACCTAAGCTTTCACTTTAGGTGAGGATGAGATTTCAAGCCCATTAAGATTCATACTGTATTCGGGTGCATCAGACTTTAAGTTTGAGTCAACAAGTAATAATTCGGTTTTGTCTGAGTTCAGCATGAGAAAATTACTTGTCATCCAATCACTAATGTCGCTGAAGCAATCTAATATATTTGCAAATTTTGAGATTTCATTAGGCCGTGCCGAGATATAAATTTGTGTGCCGAGATATAAATAAGTGGATTAATACACCTCGGATAGACAGAAGACGGAGAGGAGGAATGAGGGATCAGAACAGAAGAAGCTTGTGTTCATCCACGGGAGGCATATTACTGGACAGAATCACTGCTGTTATTAGGGGTCTCATTAAGGCCCGAGTCTTCCCAGCACAGTCGACTCCCACTGAGACCACAGCCTCCCTTGACCTCAACAGCCTTTGAACGATTTATCCACTTCACTGAGTCGGAGGTCTGATCAGGCAACATGGCTCCTCAGAGGTGGTTTGGATACTGACACTGAAATAAATCTGAACGGAGCAGAAACTATTCCATCCGCGTTAATCATAAAGCTACAGGTTAATGAACCATTGAGTTAATAACACGGAAAAAATTAGGATGAGTGGATGGAGAGACAGAAGACTACAGAGGGATATAGGGACAGACAGTTAGAGGATGATGAATGAATGAATGAATGAATGAATGAATGAATGAATGAATGAATGGATGGCTGAAGGATAGACAAGCAGGGATTGGTCAGTCAGGCAGACAGATAGATGATGGATGAATGGATCAATGAATGTATGGTTGAAGAATAGATGGATAGATACGTAGATGAATGGATGGATGGGTGGATGGATGGATTGAAGGACGAACAGTAAGACAGATAGATGGATAGATTGATGGATGGATGCATGGATGAATGAATTGATGAATAAATGAATTGATGGTTAAAGTATAGATGGACGGACAGACAAGCTCAAGCTCAAGTTCAAGTTAGATAGATAGATAGATAGATAGATAGATAGATAGATAGATAGATAGATAGATAGATAGATAGATAGATAGATAGATAGATAGATAGATAGATAGATAGATAGGTGGATGGATGGATGATGGATGGTCAGAAAAATGGAAGATGGAAGGATTGATGATCGATAGATATAAATTGATGGACAGACATAAATTGATGGATATATGGATAACTGGACAGACAGATAAACGGGAAGACAAATGGTCAGGATAGAAAGATGCACATACAGATGAACAGACATAAAATAGATGGATGGATGGATGGATGGATGGATGGATGGACGAAGAGAAGGTTTTTCTTGACTGTGTTGTCTTTTCTCTCCGTGTTAATGTGGCAGACAAGCGCGGAGAGTTTGGCGGAGATGAAGAGAATCCACAAAGACACCTAGAGCATCCAACAGACGGATGATAATTAAAGCCAGGGAGGAGGAAAACTGTGAGGGGGGGATGCGGGGGTCTCTGCTTTCTTTCAGCGATGAGGTAATCCCCCCATCCAAACACACGGCTGCCCACTGTTATCTGTGTCACAATTCACCGAGCTTTACCCCTGCTCAACAGATGTCTCCTCTAGTCGCTCAGCCTGCAGCTCCGAAAATCTGCCCAGAATTCCTGGGAAGCGTTTGGAAGCCGAGACTCATGTCGAGAGGAGGAATGGCGAGGTAAGTAGCAAGCAGAGAGGGGGAAATTCACAAATCGAAGGTTTTGAAACATCAAGTTCCACTGAAGGAAGCACTTTTACGTAATACTTGCGTAAAAAGGCAAAAGCTATACATATTTACAGTATCTGTTACTGTAAGTTGAATGGAAGTGGACATAAAGGTGAATAGCAATCAAAAAAATCTAATCACATTTTATTGGTCACACAATCGTACAAGGGAATAAAAGGTATAAAAATTACAAATATATTTTAAAAATCCCTTTGTTTATTTGTGTCGTATATCGGTCAGCATCTTCCAAATAATTAAATAATTAATCAAATAATAAACACAAAAGAACCTATGTATTTTTACAATGATATTAGAATGGATGGATGAATGGATGCAGTAACATAGAGAGTAACAAGAAAGAAGGATGGAGAGATAGAAAAGGACAGACATGAATCTAGATATATAGGTATATTATATATCTAAATTTGTGCTAAATTAAACAATTTCTTTGTGTCCACTTTTTTTCTAATTGTATTATTCCGTACTTCTGTACAGTATCATACAACACTTGCAATATGAAACTGTTTCATCAAGTGTAAATGTGACTCGCCAAATGAAACATATTATTAAGCATTTATAAGCTTTAAAAACAGCAAAACTGACCAAAGTGCTTGACATGTTAGATTAAAGAATATGAATGAGAATAGTCCAAATTCAAAGAATAATCAACAATAAAATTATATAAACCTACATAATTACGATAAATTACAGCAAAACAGAATATTAAATACCGAAGTAAAGTTCATGGTGGATGAGTTTCAACGTTGATTTAAAAGCACCCAGCTTTGAATAAAGATTTCTACTGTACAAAGAAATATAAAATAAAAACATAATAATCTTAGAAATTAGACGATTTTGTTGTTTTGTAGTGTGAATTTGATACAATTGACGAAATCTAGAAGACTATTTAACGTATAAATACATTACAAGAAGTTTAAAGAGCAAAGTGACACTCATTATACAGTAATTCTACACCGCGAGGTCAGACCCGGGGTCGAATCTTTTTCACACAGACGCACACACTTTTATTCCGTCCACACTAACCAGTAAGACCTGCTCGGCCAGCCAGAGTCCATTCACATTCATGAGTCCTGGGGTTCCTGTCCCAGCCTGCGTCCATTCATATGTACGGTAACCTGAAGGACAAAGGCTGCGGCCCACCCTCCCCCCATGTGTGTGTGTGTGTGTCGAAGAAGTTTGGCCAACACAGTTCAAACAGCTGGAGAAAGATGTGAGGAGCAAAGAGATAAAAGTCCTACGTGAGCAAAGAGCCAAAGTCTGACCTTTACTGTTACATTTGTTACTTTATAAGCAGTTTAAATAAACACAATTTTCTGGAGGTACTTTATTATTCACATTGTTTTTACAATTTAGTCATGACATAACATTTCAGCTTTCAGACATGTTACATTACATTTACAATTTATTTGTAAATTATTTTTATTATTATTATTATTATTATTTTTTAATGCTTACGGTATTTATTTCTGTCAGGAAAAACTGTGCTCAATACTCATAGGAAAACAATAATAATAACAACAACAATAATAATAACAAACATACATTAAGGAATATAAAGTCAGACTATTGGTTTATGTTTACTTCAGCTGAATGTAAGATTATGTACTGTATTATAGATTAGAATAATTTACCGTAAAACCTCTAATAGAACAGTCTAATTTTCAAGTCTTCCATCAATGTGGCGCTCTATTAGAGGTTGCGTTCTATTAGAGGACTATTATTATTTTATTTATTCATTTTTTATTTTTTTTATGGTAATTTATTTTTAGATCAGATTATATTTATATCAGGTTACATTAGGAAAAATGATTTATATGTATAAATTAGCCAATAAAACTTTTCAACATGTCCTCATATGTGTGTGTGTGTGTGTGTGTGTGTGTGTGTGTTTCAACATATCGTCATGTGTGTTTGTGTGTCTTTTGTACTGAACTCTACAGATTGACATGAAACCTAATTAATCTGAGACAATAAAAGCTGCTCCAGTGGTTTTGTGTTTCCGCATCACGGGACGCTTCGGAAAAGGAAAATTGAAGCTTGGTTCCTCAGTTGAGATTTTCAAACAGGTGGTCTTCTCAACCCACCGGCGGCGGTTTCAAGGCTTCTAACCTTCCACTGCCCAGGACGAAGCTACAAACAACCTCCAGATGTTTCCCCCGCTGTTTCCTTTCAGCTCTTTAGAGAAGGAGAGGAAATGGATTAGCTAACCAGCTCTATTCTCATGTCAATGTGCCGCGTATTGGCCAGATTACTGAGGATCAACCATAATCCCAACTCACTACATTCCAGATGTCTAGACTAAAGCACAACAAACTGAAAATGCAAGTTTTGTATCTGTTATCAACATCAAATTAAATTGGGAATTAAATGCAAAATTTTTCCATCCTTCGTTTATTTATTTTTTTCTAATATAAAGGCTCGTGTAAATAAAAATATACATGGTACAATATAGAATTGTATTCACACACACACACACACACACTAAAATGAATTGGGATATTTGCACAATCAAAATTAGTAAATAAATAAAAATGGTTTTATTAGGTTTTTTCTCGTGGGATTTTCTCGGTGTTGGTAAATGTTTCTATTTTGTCTCTGATTTCTTTCAGCCTAAAAACATGTGTGAAGAAGAACTGGAGTGTGTAAATCCCCCTTAGGTGTTGGACTATATGTGTCTGTGTCCTTCAGTGACCTTCAGGACGGGGTGGTGTTTGGTCCAAATGGCACCAGTGTACCATCCATACAGCCTGATGACCACGGGTATGAAAGAAAGTACTTTTATTTTTTTTAAAGGTCTTAAACAAGCTCTAGCTCTTTGGCTAGTCAAAACTGTTAAAAAAAGGGCTCTATAAATAAAGTTGAGTTGAAACCCCAAATGACCCCACAACAGTAAACATGGTTTGAAAGGGGAAATATATTGCTATTAAATATCTTTGTTCTAAAGATTACGAAAACACTTTGCAATTTAGCAAATCTATTGCATAGAAACTAACCACACGATTGTTCGCAACCTTTTGTAAAATAAAAGTGTTTTGAAATCTCTTACAGTGGAATTAGCCAAGATTAATCCAGATTTAATTCACCACTTTTATGGTCACTTTATCTTCCTGGACGCTTTAACCCCCACTTACACCTTTTCACTTTAATTACACTTCTTTATTGCATTGTATTACTACAAGTATTTCTGTTTCATCCCATTTTACTGTTTGTTTTTTTTTTATTGTATTTCTATTGTTATTTTATTGCATTCTACATCTTTATTGTATTCGTATTGCATTTTATGTTATTGCATTGTTTTCCATTGTATTTTGTTTTATTGCGAAAAGAATCTGAGCGATGGTTAAAAAGCATTCCCCTATATATCATGTACGTGACAAATAAATTTGATTTGATTTTTTAGTACAGAAGTAGTATTTTTTTTTGAGTACATTTTTATGGATTGATTTACAACAACTCTCCTAATGTATCCAATGCTTATCTGCAGCAAATCATCTCGCAGGGCGTGGCCTCCAGATTAGATATTTAGAGTGGTTCCGTGCTACATTTAAAATGCATGAATGGCAATAATAGCTCCAGCAATCCCCTGCGTCCTCCATTTGTTCAGAAAGCCATTGTGAGGGAAACAGATAAGACTCATCTCCTGGTGTTAAATGAGGTCCGTGTGTTGGTGTGGAGCACTTCAAAGACGCTTCCGAGCAACAGATGGTTGGTCCTGTCTTCTAACAGCACAGAAGGTCTGAAGATAACACCAGCCTCGGAGGAATTCATGCTAATCCCCGACAGGACCCATCTCTAACCAGGCCGCAGCGTTTCAGACGCGTCTCTGAGCAATAAAGTCAGATGAAGGACACACAGGATTTCCTCCCGAGACTCCTCAGCTCGAGCCAGGAGCTTCTAAAACGCGCTGCATGACAATGGAAGACAGCAGATATGGAAGAAGCTGGTTTGTAGGTCTTTAAGAGCGCAGCTGTTTTGTTTTTCACATGCGTCTTAAAAGAAAGCTGGACTTTTATTGGCGCTTGGCCACGGCAGGAGGCGTCTTTCATCTGGCCGGGTCAGACACCTCCGTCCGCTCTTCCTGTCTCTCCTCCGGCACGTGTCGAAGCGCTCGCTTTAAACCAGTAAAGTGTTGCTCTCATTGCTACTGAAATGCCACTGTTTTTTTAAAAAACAGAAGCTTTGGCTTCGACGACAGCTTTATTTTGTCAAAGGCAAATATACGTTTTATAGACAGACATAGATGGATAAAAAGATGGGTGGATGAACAGAGAGAAAAACGAAGGGAGAGAAAGATAGACAGATGGACATACAGACAGATAGATAGATAGATAGATAGATAGATAGATAGATAGATAGATAGATAGATAGATAGATAGATAGATAGATAGATAGATAGATAGATAGATAGATAGATGGAACAGAGAGAAAAATGAAGGGGGAGAGAGATAGACACACAGACAGAGAGACAGATAGAGAAAGAAGGATGGATGAGTGGAGAAAGAATGATATAGTGAGACACACACAGAGAGATAGATAGATAGATAGATAGATAGATAGATAGATAGATAGATAGATAGATAGATAGATAGATAGATAGATAGATAGACTCAGAGAGAGAGAGAGAGAGAGAGAGAGACAGACAATAATGATTTTTCAATTTTTCAATCATGATTATAGTGCCAAATCAACAAAATTTAAATTATTTTTTGCTTTGAGACAAAAAACATTTTATTAAATAATAAAGTATATTGGGGTTGTTGTTTTTTTCCCACTTAATTAAGAAGCATTTTCTCAAGTTTACTCACTGGGAAAAACAGCATTTCCATTTATCACCTTCGAAGAGCAAATCAACCAAAACACATTTACCTACAGGCTCATTGTTCCAACTTTGGGGAATATCTAATTAAATTTGCGAGCGGGTTCTGTGTTTAGTGCTTGTTAAAGAAGAAAACATCCTCTCCTCCGGGTCTCCAGCTTGGCTTCTGGATGGCTTCCTGGAATCTCAGAGGAAGAGGGCGACACCGCTGGGCCACGTCTTTCCCAAAACCGGGACGTGTCGGCGCTTGCCCTTGATTGGGACTTTTTACTTTTAAGATTCCACTTTTTGTCATTGCTTATTTCACCTTCAGCATCACATCAGTTGGCAGAAAAGAAAATGAAGCCCACTTTTTAAATCTCGTCACCTTGTGCATCCAGGTCTTGGCTGAGATTGTGGATTAAAATGGTTTGGGTTGATCGGAGAGAGAGAAACATTTTAACCAATGTTTGGATGAACACTAAAGTTGATCAAGAAAGAAAATCTATTTAATACTTTTTTTCTTTGAGTTGTGATGATCAGATTACCGTCAAGGTTATGTACGCAAAGAATGATAGAGAGTGAGACAGAGAGAGATTTATATAGATAGATAGATAGATAGATAGATAGATAGATAGATAGATAGATAGATAGATAGATAGATAGATAGATGGAATAACAGAGAATGAATGATAGAGAGTGAGACGGAGAGATATAGAAGGAATGGATGGTGGATGGAAAAAAAAACTCCCCTAACACACACACACAAACTTTTTTTTTTAGGTAGACATATCAAATTATTCGATAATTATTACGTAAACAATACCAGACATTTGTAACTTCATAAAAATGAAGAGGTGTAAACCACATCATGGAAAGGAAGAGGCGTCAGCAGCCGGAGAGTTTCCTCATCTTAATGGGTTGAGAGTGTTTGCTTTTCATCCTGGACTATCTGTTCATCTCTTCTCTGCGCTTGTAATTTTGTGCTAAAGTGAGTGTTTGAACACAGATCGCTACGTTGGTTTTGGCCTTTTTCCATTGTGTCTTATAAATTCCTGAGGAGATAACATGTTCTGGATGCTTTGCCGTGACCGTAAAGTCCCCCGAGACATTGCCATTAGCGCAGCGTTGACACGAGGCATGTGACGCTGATTGATGGCTGCTGCTAAAAGCACCACGACGGTTGAGAAACCAAGACCGAAAAGCCATTAAAGAAAAAGCTCTACATTTCTCCACCGAAGAACGTTCTTCCCAGAGAGACTCGAAGGAACCGCCTGGGTGGGACACTTCAAACACGGCGCTTAATCTCCGCTCATCCTCTGAAAACAAAACTCCCTCGTTAGCATTACGTATATCAGCTGCTGCTAGCATTAATCCCGCCCACTCCAGATCCTTTCACACAACGATAATTGCTAGATTTGATCTTTTCAGAAGAAGCGCTGAGTGGTAGTTATCTGTTTAAATTCAGCCGAAGCTTTCCACTCCTTCCACTCGTCCTCATGGGAGCTTCTCACAACAAGATGTTTGTTCACTTGTGACCATGTGACCTTCTCACACGCCTGTTCGTGACTCATCGGAGGACAGATGGCTTGCCTGTCCAGGCTTGAGCTGTGGGACACTGTGACAGGCCATCAACCTGGTCTTTCCTTGAAGGTCTGATCTCTTATCTCTGCAAGAGAGGAGTACAATTGATGGTGGATGGGTCTTCCAGCGCCATGGTGACCCCTACCCCACCGCCTGGGCAACTAAAGAGTGGCTTCACCGCAATCATCTCATGGTCCTAGAGTGGCCCAGACAGTCTCCAGCTCTCAAGCCAATAAACAATCTATTGATGGAACTGAGACTCTTTGTTGCCCAGCAGCAGCCATCAAATCAAAGGGGGCGGGGCAAAATCAATAGGTAACTGCAGGAATTGTTTGACCTTCAAACGACGGTAAACACATATGTTCTGTCTCCACAAATTGCGTTGTCGCTCTTCCAGTCAGTTTGTTATTAAGGCCACTAGGGATTGCATTTACACATCCAGCGAATCCCGGAGCAGTGGGTAGTTAAGTTGTGACTCCCGGTGGACATGTGGGGGTCAGTTGCTCAAGGACATCCAGTTGTAGAACCCATCGGACTGGGATTTGAGCCGCAACTCCCTACCACTAGATCACAACTGGTTCACAGCCTTATTGCTATAGACGGCCTTTATTACTCAGCTGTCAAGTGTTCTAACAATCTCTCAGTGGTTTACCAGTTTTTTGTCATAAATATGTTACGATTCAACAGCCAATAAATACATTTGTCCCAATGTTTGGCCGTATATGTAGCTCCCACAAAATTCAATAACAACGTGTCTCAATTTGGCACAACGTTTTCAAACGGTCACATTCAATTGCATTGAGATTTCTATATTACTGAATTGCATTTGCATTCTCAGTTTTTACAGTGGCTCAACTTTTTGGATTAGGGGTTATAGATAACCAGGGTTATAGATAAAGAGCCGTCAGCATCACCACTGATCCCACACACCCCTCCCACAGACGTTAAACTCCTCCCCTCTGGCAGGCGTCATAGAGCCATAAGCACCAGAACTACCAGATAGAGTCAGCTTCTTCCCACATGTTTGAGCTGAACTCTACCGGATCCACAATCTAATGTAACATTATTTATTTATGTTTCAATCATTTCATGTCACTGTTTTATTTTTTTTCCAAATAATTATATATTAATGCTAATATATGTTAAAGAGGGAAAAGCCGGAGTCAGACCAAACTCAATTCCTTGTTGTAATTCGCAACCTGGCCAATAAAGAACAGACAGACTGATAGATCAATAGATGGATGGGTGGATAGATGAATAGACATAGAAAACAGACATACAGCACAATTGATAGATGGATAGATAGATAGATAGATAGATAGATAGATAGATAGATAGATAGATAGATAGATAGATAGATAGATAGATAGATAGATAGATAGATAGATAGGTTTTACTGCTATTGTTTGGCGAGTGCGTCTTTAGTAAACTCACACATCTGGAGTCTATTTTACTTCATTAGCCAGAGCCGCTCCGTCACCACATGCGGCGGTAAGTGGCAGGGGATTAAAGTGTGTGTGTGTGTGTGTCAGCACTGTAGCTCACACACCCTCGATGAAAGCCATTTCCCATGCTGCTCAGTGTAAACAGTAATCCTAGCGGATCCCAGCAGGGTGGCGACACAGCGTCTCTCCAGCATGTCCCGGCATCCAGCCGCCCCCCCGACACTGACGCGATGCTGAATTCACATCCGCCTTATTTGTCCAGAACCTTTTACAGTTTGCATAATCGCAGAGCAGCTTTGCATAGATCACATGCTCAAATATTAACCGGTTTATCTGATCAGTGCTGGATGGTGTCATCAAAGAACACAGGGTTTAGAGAGTAGCTGGTGATAAATGATAACACGTCATATACGTACAGTTGTGCTCAAAAGTTTACACACCTTGGTAGACTTTATGATTTCTTGGTCATTTTTCAAAGAATATGAATGAGAACACAAAAACACCTTTTTCCACTCAGGGCTAGTGGTTGGGTGAAGCCATTTATTGTCTAAAGATTATGTTTACTCTTTTAAAATCATAATGACAACAGAAACTTTTTTTGTCATTTTTTTTGTCAAAAACCCAGATTTTTGGGGACATTTTTCTTTTTAAAGACTTTTTCACATAGCGTCTTTGCGTTGGTCTCGGATTAAGAAAAGCGCTATATAAATGAACTTGAACATGAAATGGCCCTGATCAAAATTTTACATACCCTGGTGATTTTGGCGTGATAATGTGCACACAAGCTGACATGAAAGGGTTTGAATGGCAGCTAAAGGCGGTCATCCTCACCAGTGACTTGTTAGCTTGTACTCATCGTGTGTGTACGTATAAAGGCTCTTTGAGTTTCTGGGCTCCACACAGACCCTTGCATCCTTTATCCTGCGCTTTTTACATTTTACTTATTCTACCCGCAAGGTCTCCTTACGTTGTAGGACACCACACACACACACACACACACACACACACACACACACACACACCTTTTTGCACGTCTGGGCATCACCACCACACACACTCAAATTAACCTGAAGCGCAAGTTTGGAACTGGAAACTGGAGGCCCAGAGGAAACTGAGTCAAGCACACCGAAAACAAGCAAACTACACACAGAAAGACTCCAATCGGCCTCTGTGAGGCGACAGCACTACCCACTGCTCCAGACAGACAGACAGCTATAATATAGATTGAAAGACAAAGAGACGGATGGACTGAAAGGCAGGCACACTGGTAGCTAGATAGATAGATAGACAGACAGACAGACAGACAGACAGACAGATAGATAGATATAGATAGATAGATAGACAGACAGACAGACAGACAGACAGACAGACAGACAGACACATGGTTCGATGGATGGATAGACAGCCAGTTAGATGGACAGATAGATAGATAGATAGATAGATAGATAGATAGATAGATAGATAGATAGATAGATAGATAGATAGATAGATAGATAGATAGATAGACAGACAGATAGACGCATGGTTGGAAGGATGGATAGTCAGACAGTTAGATGGATAGATAGATAGACAGACAGACAGTTCGACTCCTTGAACAATTGTAAATCAGTCCTTGAACAAGTAAATAAAAAATGTATTATGTTAATAGCTAGTTTGTTTATTTTAATTTTTTTCTGTCACGTTCCTTTTCCCCTGTTCCTCCCGTGCTAGTGTTTAGTGTTCGTCTGCAGACAGACTCTAGACAGTAGGTGACTCGCCCGAACAAAACACCTCCGCCGAGAGTAATAAAGTCCAGACAGAGGTCAACACCATGTCACAACCTCAGGGTACGTGTAGAGCAATTACACACACACACACACACACACACACACACACACACACACACACACACACACATTCTCCCTGTTTCTCTTCTCCCTAACACACACAAATACTCTGTATTTCTCGGTGTATGTATTTCTTTTTTTCTCTCACTGACTTTATTTTTGTCTATTTTCTTTCATTCTTTCACGTTTTTACACAAACATGTGCACACACACACACGTTTCTCTTTGTTTCTTTTTCTGCTGCTCTTTTTCTATCATTCTCTTCCTGCATGTCTTCTTTTTCATCTTTCTAATCATCTTTTGTTCTCTCTATCTAACTAGGCCCCTTCCCAGAAACTGTATTTCCACATCTGTCTCAACATCTGTATGCATTGCTTTCCCCTCAAGACAAGAGGTCGTGTCACTCGGCGACTCTGAGTGATGGGACCGGCGGCGCTTACACAACATCCCGGCGCTGGAGTATTTTACAGCCGCCCTGCAGTGTGTAAGTCCCCTAAACTTACTCAAACTCCAGGAGTGACCGCTGTGGTTGTACCTGCAGGGTGAAGCCGGAGGTCAGGTCGCAGGGCCGAGCTTTCACAACACGTGTCGTCTTTGTAAGGTCACGGCTTATCACACACACGTCTTTCAGAACCGACGGGTTAATGGTGACCTAGCAAACGCTTACCTGTGTGAGGAAGAGAATCTTGGGCATTCATGGAGATAAGATGAATTCAACAAGGAGACTAAAAGACGTGTCTGTTCTTTTGCCGTAATGTGGCTGAAAAACTGCAATAGCAATAGCAGAGAGGGGAGGGGGGGGCAAGAAAGAGAGAGAGAGAGAGAGAG
>CM051500.1:23904193-23937102 GCA_028031935.1 Paedocypris micromegethes
CCCCCCCCCCTCTCCTCTTTTTCCTCTCTCTCTCACTCTTTTTCTTCACTCTACGTTTTATCAGGAAATAAAATTTTAAAATGAAGTAAAAACATTTAAAGTCGAAACTAATAGTTTGGCACAAAACACTTTGGTTTCCGTTTTTGGATTTTGTTTTCTAAAACAACCTACGTTGCCTCCATTGAGAAAGTTCCTCCTGCATCAAATGCAGATCTACAGTGAAAGTACACAAGCATCTGGACACCACAGCGCCTCCACCAGCACGGGAAGATGTACTGCACCACTGAACACACTATCTAGTGACCCACTATCCCCTCTACAAAGTGGCTGTTGTGACCTAGTGGTAAAGAGTTGGACCTGCCACTAAGACATTTTGGGTTCAAATTCCCCGGGCCACGCCTTAAGGCTGCCCACTGCTCCAGGTTTGTGTGTCACTCCATTAAATCAGACCGAGGCCATTTCAATTCAAGTCGAAAAAACCTTCGAATTATCTTGAACCCACAACCTTTGCTCCGGAAAGCTTCTCCTACGACCGTGACAGAACCAGCATTACACAAACAAGACAACAAGCAGCAACAGGATGGAGAGCGGCAGTCAATGCAGAAGAACGTTCCTCAGCGCCGCCTGTGAGATTAAAACCCATTCACGCCGACATTAGGATTCTTCCTCCGTACGTAGAGTCAACAGCCGCAGACTCGACTCTTTCGCAGTGTGTTTGTCTTCGGCCGAAAAGTTTGAGAAGAGGAATTAGGCCTGCTGTGTTTTGACAGGTCGGAATCGTAGAAACTCTTTCTACCGTGAAAAACCGACAGTTTACCGCTGTCCAGAGTTTTTGTCTGCGTGAATCGTGCGTGTCTGACGGGTTACGTAACTGCGGTTTAAATTTCTTATTCACGTCTAACAATGCTGTGAGGACAAAAGACACGCAAGCGGCTCAATAACAACATCCACCACTATGACTTTGCAAATTTAAATAAAATAATACAAATTCATAATAATTAAAAGTATAATACGCGATAAATCAAATTTACAACTAAATATTAAAGGAAGAATTTCAACACGTTTTGTTGTGAATTTAAATACAGTACACACATATATGTTGCGTATACTGTATATATGGACTGATACAATGGACACTGTATACAGTATTGACACTTTTTATTTATTCATAAGAAAGCGAAATAAAAACATTAAACATGTTTTTTTTTTCATAATAAACTTTTAAACTCCCTTCATTTTAGAACTCACTTGATCGTTTCTGTGTCACGTGGAGCCAATCACAACCACGCTGAGGTTGAAGGCAGAACACACCCGCTCTTTAGTGGCCAACCAATCACAGAACGGAACACACACATTCACACCCTTTGGACATTTTTTCCAGTTCCTTGTGATGTTTCTGCACAGTGGAGGAAACCGGAGACCCAGAGAAAACCCACATGAGTTTGAGGGAATCATGCAAACTAGTCTGGGTCGTTTTGTCCACATAATTTAAAAATTAAGCTAATAATTTTTTACATTAAGTGTCGACGTTTTAAGCTGTAAAATCTAATTAAAGGTCTTATGCAAAGTCACAAGTCCAATGTTGGTTCTTCATTTTGACTATATCTCACCATAATTCTGTTTGTGATTTGGTTTTACTCATCTATTTGAGGCGTTTAATGCATTTAAGGATTTTTAAGAGCTAAATTAGAGTGGACATTTAAAATTCTGTAAGTTTCAGAATGTCTTTGTATGTAGGACAAACAGCCTAAAAAGCTCTGGGTGATTGAACACAGATAGTCAGAGATTTATAACCTCTCGTCTTTAAGGCCTTTTATGATCTGTTTGCTCTAAAGATGGTGCTGATCTGACAACACACACACACACCCACACCCTTCTGTTACTAGTTTGTTTGTGTTTGTGTGTGTCTTTCGATGTTTCTTCATATAAATAAATTATTCACACAGCATTGTGTTGTTAGCGCGTTAGCATGCCGCTAAGCTAACGACAAAGATATGGTTTGAGACTCAAAACCATTGTGGCTTGGAGGGAAACAGGTTCTCCCAATGCTTGTGTGGGTTTCCGCCATCTCTCCGGATGAATGTGTTTTAAAACAACAACCAGTGTTTCATCAAATCCGCTTCATCTACCCTCTTAGATCCTGTGACTGTTGCTAATACTTTTATTACGGACTGTTTTTTTTCCAAGCCCATTTTCATCTTCAGCTAGAAGGAATTCTCCCCAAACCTGACTGTTTTACGGCCCCTTAATATACAGCCTAAGTAGGGAGCTCATTAGCCAATGTGTCCGCTATCAAAACTTGGCCATTCTCGTTTCCTTTCAGGCCCGTAAAGGCTGTTATCTGATGGGGACGGCTAACACGGTGGATGACCCGTCCTCGTGAGTGTCAGACACACTAAAGCTCCAGGAGAGAGCTCTACAAGACCCCAGGGATCCATTCAGAGCAGCCCAGCGAGAGAGAAAGGCATGTTTGCGGAGGTTTATTGCCCGTCCGGCTGGTGCTGAGCGAGATTAAACACCGGCTTTAATTAAAGACACCACTGTTAATAGCTCAACCAGTGTCACAGCTCATCACTGTCTGGCACCACACACACACCCTATTCACGTGCACGTGCCCATTGTTGGCACCTGTCTGTCTGGAAAGCAATATCTTAATAATTAATTTATAACATTTACACCAAGCTCAAACAGCCTAGGCATCAAAATATGAAAGATTGGGCTTTTTTTGACCTAGAAGATAAAAGAAGCCACATACTGTATTGATTAGCGATTTGAAAAAGGCAGATATAAGAAAAAAAACGAAGCTGTCGCCCTCTAGTGGAATTGTTTATCATCGCAGATCATAGTGCAAAGCCACCAATAATTTGCCCATATTTCATCCGCGTCATACATATTTACAAATTAGAGTTATATAATTTAAAAATGAACATTTTACAATGTTTTCTATTCAGAAACTTCTATACATTTCTATACAATGACCTAGTGAATTCTTTAGTGAGTTTTTTTGTACTACGTACTAGATTAATAATATGGATGTAATTATTATAAATTAGAATAATTATTTCATTCATTGTATGAAAAACAAAATCGTTGGATGCACTAGGATTGGTCAGCATATTCGTCAATATCTCAAATGAATTGTGCGTGTCTTTCAAATCGTTATTTTTTTTCTTTAAAATTAAAAATATATATATTTGCACCACTGAATAAAAATACAGAGCCTTCTTCAGAATAATGCAGAATTAAGCAGACAATAAAAGATTATCATAACAAAAGCCACAGACATTGAGTGTTATGATCCTGCTCCTGGGCTCCTCCTGGCGGCCATTGGAGGAACCAGTATTCATTTACTTGGAAGTTGAAAATTGAAAGAAATCTGAAAAGTGACTGGGACGCGTTTGTTCCTTCCGCCGCTGGAATAGTACCCACATCTGTATAACAAACTTTATTAAATAGGAGTCAACTCTCACGCCAGGGCTCCCCATACACTACCCACATTTCCCATACGTAACTAACCACACGCCGTCATCACTTGGGCATGCTGGGATATGGAGTTGCATCACAGTTGCATTTCGTTTTTGGCTTGGTTTAGGCATTGTTTAACCTTCTTCTTTTCCTCAAGTTTACTTTACTTTACAGTAACTCAAGTCCGTCTTAATTCTTCTTGCAACAAGTCCCGCTTGTGTATGTGACAATTCATCAGCATATTTTGTTGATTTTAATTGTGTTTGTTAGGCAGTGTGCTTGAAAAAAGCAATATATGCAGCCATCTTGTTTTTTTTCCAAATATGTATACATGTTTTTTTTTTCTCATATTTGTATTTAATTTATTTATTGGTCTAATTTATTCATTACTGGCCATAAAGCAAGTATTTTTGTTGGACATTATTTATGTGGCAGTTATTATAAAGATATTAATATACAGTGTGTACAAATAATTTTTCTTGTCAAAGTTAATTGCCTAATCCATACTGGACCTTTAGTTACTCGGTATCGTATCAATTTCAAAATTATGGCTTCGCCCATCACTAATACCCATGGACCAATTTGTCTTTTTTAAGAAGAAAAAGAGTTTGATCACTTGGGAAAGTCACATCAAGTTTAGACTTTCCTTCCTGACGACGAGGTGAGAAAGATCCAGCCTTGTCGCTGCCACACAAGATTTGCTGGTTCAAATCCCGGTCCAGTGGGCGTGTCCTTGATCAAGATACTGACCCCCACATGCACCACGACACCCAGACTGCCCACTGCTCCGGGTTTGTGCGTGTCACTTAAACGGACATTTAAATGCGGATTACAGTTGCAATACTGCCCCTAGTGGCCAGCACTTTACTTTGGACTTTTCATTTCACTTGAAAAAAACTCCAATAAAATTGCAACCAGTCATTTTTTTTACTGAATGCGCTGTCCATTTGAACAAGTTGTGAATGATTCTTCTCACTACAGAGTCTGTGCGGCTCGGCTCGGGATAAACAAACTGTTCACTGAGGAGACTCGTTCAGCCAAAGTCATATAAAAAATTAGTTCATTTCAAACGAGTCATTCACAAAAGTAAGAGTAAAGTCAGACAGACTCAGGCAGGCCATTCAGAAGTTAAATGTACACAATATAACGCTTAAAGCGAACGGCATGAAGCCTGCAAAATTAAGCAGACACATTTCAAGTGATGTAGGAGTTTTTCACTACTAGTTGCGCGGGATATTTCCATAGGTTTAAAGGGGTGCGCGATTAAAAAGTTTGAGAACAACTGATTTAAGGCAACCTTAATTTAATAATTTAATTTAAGGCAACCCAAGAGTACTTGCAATTTCAGTACACAGCGTTTATTTTTTTATATCATTATTATTAGTATTGTACTGCTGCTGTAGCAAGAAAATTCTTATGATTTAAAATTTACATGTAACATTTTGTCATATAACTTAAAAAATAAACAACAAGAGGCTAGTTTGGAATTAACAACATATATAAAATTAAACGTGTGTTATATGGAAACTATTACAGAATAGATATGACAATAAAACGGTTTGATTTGAATTATAAAATATAGTATAAATATTATTTATAAAAACAATTTAAACAGTGACCGAGCAAACAGGGACAGCACAAAAGCCATTCATAAATCTTTGCTATTTAGTGCACAATATATCCCTAATCGTCAGGTATGCATTTTCATTCAAGGCACAAGAAAAAGAGCGGAACACATTTGGATACAGATAAAATATAGAAATTATTATTAAACATCAAGATCATAAAATAAAATAAAATAAAATAAAATAAAACGGCAACGCTCCATGAAGACAACAAATTTGAATTTACTTTGGTTACTCCTGACTGGAAATGTGGACAATGAGCTCATATGTAGATTACTGAACGTTTCTAGTATCTGAGGTTTCTCTCACAAAATCTCCATCGTCTTGAATAGTTTTTCATCCTAGCAAGTTTCTGCGTAAAGATTCAGAACTCTTTTTTTTTTTTGGTGAAAAACTGTACTAAAACTCAAATAACAGACCTGATCTCTGTCAGAAACTCTTCTTACTGGTGTGTCTTCAAGTGTTTTTTCAGACATGATCTTTCTGAGAAACACGTCCCACACTGTGAACAGGAGAATGGTTTCTCTCCAGTGTGAATCCTCATGTGACTATTCAGGGTTGAGCTCCTTGAGAAACTTTTTCCACACTTAGAACAAGAGAAAGGTTTCTCACCGGAGTGAATCTTCATGTGTCTCTCCAGACTTGATCTCTGTGAGAAACACGTCCCACACTGAGAGCAGGAGAACGGTTTCTCACCGGTGTGAATCCTCATGTGTCTCTCCAGACATGATTTCTGCGAGAAACACGTCCCACACTGAGAGCAGGAGAATGGTTTCTCTCCGGTGTGAGTCTTCATGTGTCTTATCAGGCGTTCGCTCCGAGAGAAACACATCGCACACTGAGAACAAAAGAACGGTTTCTCCCCAGTGTGAGTTCTCCTGTGTCTCATCAGGCGTTCGTTCAGAGAGAAACACATCCCACACTGAGGACAGAAGAACGGTTTCTCTCCGGTGTGAATCCTCATGTGAGTATTTAGATGTGATATCCTTGAGAATCTCTTCCCACACTGAGAACAGGAGAACGGTTTCTCACCGGTGTGTGCCCTTATGTGAAGATTCAGACTATTTCTATGTGAGAAACTCTTCCCACACTGAGAGCAAGAGAACGGTTTCTCTCCGGTGTGAATCCTCATGTGACTCTCCAGACCTGATTTCTGTGAGAAACTCTTCCCACACTGAGAACAGGAGAACGATTTCTCACCGGTGTGAATTCTCATGTGACTCTCCAGATTTGATTTCTGTGAGAAACACGTCCCACACTGAGAACAGGAGAACGGTTTCTCACCGGTGTGAGTCCTCATGTGACTCCTTAATTTGCTGTGGAGAGGGAACGTTTTGTCACACTGAAGACACCTGTGGTCTTTTTTGCACTTCTTAGCATTTTTGTGAATTTGGACAGGCTTGTTGGCATGATCTTCAGGAGAGAACATCTTCAGACAAGAGATGGCAGTGTTTTTGTCCAGTGTAGTTTTGATAGATGACAACTTCCCTGTACTGAAGATTTGAACACAGTGGCGGCAGCGAAAGTTTTTCTCTCCTGTGTGAGTTTCCGAAAGAGTTTGGTTGGAAATGTTGATGAGTCCCTCCACCGGGAATGAGACCGTGCTGTCTTTAAACGACCAATAGATGATTGTTGCTGTACGGTGTCGATCAGCTCTTGGTGTTTATTCTCCACTTCACGTCCTTCATCACTTCCCTGATTCACCCGCATCAAATCTGAAAACAGGAAAACTCAAACTATTAAAACACGTCAACATGCGAAATGACAATTATTACAATCATGATAAACAGATTTCAGACGAGTCAGATTTCACTAAGTTTACACAGGTATTCAAAATAAAATACAGAAAATCCCAGGTTGTTCCACCGTGACTTTAGTCCCAAATACCAGGAAACTAACAATTCTGCCCTCCCTAAACAAACAGTTTTATTAATTAAAAAGAATGATTTCACATTTAATGTCTTTTTTTACTACACTGTAAAACTATAGAATATAAGTATACATAACACGAAACAGGCCCAACTTGCAAGATAAGTGTCAAGGCTTTTTACAAGTTAACTCTTACATAGAGGAGCATTATTATGAAGACATAATTAGATCAGAGCTGAGTAAATCTAAGCCGTGGATTTTACATTGGGAACATGCAAAACCTATGCTCAGCTTCTAGACAGTCAGCATTACATTGCATCTTTCATTCATTCAGGCACATATGAATAGAAAATGATAAAGAAATAAAACACTATAAATGCATTGAAAGCTTAATAAACTCAACAACACAAAAAAAATAACAGTTAAACATAGAACCAGAAATATCCGCTAGCATCGTTAGCATACTTTGGCATCTCATTTGCTAAAAAAATACACCCGGAAAATGAACAAGTGAAAAGAACACGAGGTACAAGATTGGTCACTTTAAAACTAACTTACAGGCTCGTGCTCCTCGTAGCCTTTGCAGAAGACATCTCGACAAACTCGCAAACAATTATTCGTTTTTAACATGTAAACAGAATTCTCCGCTAGCATCGTTAGCATGCTTTCATCATTTAGATGGGCATTACAGACTCGGATGTGCTCGTGTCGTGTGTGTCAAACAGACACGCCCCTTAATGCCGTGCAGGCGAAACCATTACAGTGAGGATGGGGGTGTCTTGAGTCAAACACTGCTCTTTGGCGGGTTTGCGCATGCGCGATTTATTTGCCGTCGAGAGGCAGAGCATCTCCTGCTGGAACTTCACCCACACACCGCACGCGATACTTTCCGCGTGGCGAAAACATGACGTGTCCCGTTATTTTTAGCGTCACGCATGTATTCCCGTTTGAACTATATACTGTACTGTCGTGCAGATCGGATGCTATACTAATTAACCACGTTTATTTAAGTTGATATTGATCTCATTTAATTTAGTATAAATATTTTTAAGTCATTGTTGATTTATTTTAACGGTTTAACTTGTGATTGGCATTATATTATTTAACTTGCATTATAGAGAAACATGCCCTGCCCCTTTAAGGCGAACTTGGAGGTTAAGAGAAAGAAAGAAAGAAGCGAGAGACAGGTGCGAGTCTCCCGGAGAAGCGGACGTTGTGTGGAATAAAACAATTTGTTTGAAATCCACCGTATGACTCATTTATCTGAGAAGGCCACGCCGAAGAGACTGAAGTGAAGGACAAGAAACACGGGTTACACGAGCTAAGCTTCCCGGATCCAAGCAATGACATTTATTTCTAACCTCACTTAACCCATTACTAAATTAAAGCATATACACTTCCCACTGTAGATATATAGTAAATTAATAATTGTTTACTACATTATTTAGTAAATAAAATACATGAGTTTTTAATTTTGCAATGTTCATCACAATGAATTATAACGTTTTAGCGTTATATTATAAAATAACTTTTTGCAGATATTTTTTCCAATACATCTACACGGTCCAATTAAGTGGAGTCGACAGTGTACGTATGTAATATGTCTCTCTAAAAGGGGTCCTCAAATAGAAACTTGAAAGGGCCACTTACCAATTTCCGTTCAGTCTGAGGTCCGGAAAAGTAACGGTCCAAATTTGAATTCCAACAATTTTAAAACTGCATCATGAATGGTGCGTCATCAGTAGAGAAACAACGTTCAGGTTCAAGTTGTGAGCATTTGTAAGGCGCTTTTCACAGTTTTAACTGTCTCAAAGCGCACGTGTGAATATGTAAGAGGATTTTTGCTTTTTATTCACTAGTAGTTGGCAGTATATGCGACAGTGGCCAGGTAAATGGAAAAAAACGTAAAGATCAAATTGGTTTGATTGGTTTGGAGTTTCCTCTCTGTTGAACTTTCAAACACACTTTCAGCACAATGTACATATGAATTATATCGTTCTATCGGATTTCTATCGCATGGGACTAAATTGTGTAGGGTCTAGTGGTAGGGAATTGGACTTTTGCCGGTTCAAATCGAATCAAATTGAAACTTTATTTGATTTAACTTTATATTGTTTTTAAACAAATATTTGCATGTTTGTTAAAACACATTTAAACGTTTTTATACTAAAAACTATTTTTAAAACCCATATACTGCATTAAGGCATTTTGAAAATATATTTTTTTCAGTTATATGTGGATACATTTCTTCAAAAGGAACACTTTATTTATAGTTTTGTTGAGTTTATTAAGCTTTCAATGCAATAATTAATTTATTACTTATCATGTTATATCCATACGTGTCTGAATGAATGTAAGACTGCTGACTGTTCAAAAGCTTGAGCAAAGGTTTTGTTCTGAGCATTTGTAAGGCACTTTTCACAGTTTTAACTGTCTCAAAGCGCACGTGTGAATATGTCAGAGAATTGTATATTTCTTATGTGAAGTCCACAGCTGAGTGACGTCTCTGATTTAAAGACAAACGGCCAAGCACAAATGTAAATATTTAACTCGACGCTTCAGAGCCCTGTCCTAAGCTCCATCTTATGAATGCTTGCTTGTGTGAGTGTTATCTTAGAGAGGGACTTGGCTGTATCTTTTAACTCGGCTCCTCCCAACGCCTCTGACGACATCATGTAAATGAGTAACTCGTGCTTTCAGTTTTCTATAAAATAAGGTATGATAAACAGCGGCTGAAGGCAAAAACGCTTGTCGGTGGTTCCCATTTTTTAAAAGAAAGGGACCAGAGGGTGTGTTCCAACTATAGAGGGAGCCTCCCTGGTAAAGTCTATGCCAGGGGAGGATTAGGCCTGTCACGATCTACGCTGGCAGTGGTTTTTGCCAGCAGACGTGCTTTTGTGTTGAACGTTTTCTGGACTTTTGTGTGGGAGTGTGTCTTGCACTGTTTTGGTTTGGCACTCTGGACACTTCATGTTTTGATTCGGTTTTGCTTTTGTTAATGGTCATCATTGTCTGTTTCAGCTGTTTGATTTTCAGCTTAGTTCGGTCACTGGTCTTTTGGATTGTTCAATTATTGCTTTATTTCTGCCAAGTCTGGTCACTTGTGTTTTGGATTGTTTAATTGCTTGAGTATTGCTTTTTATTTCTACTAAGTTCGAACACCTGTGTTCTGGATTGTGTTTGATTATTGTTTAATTATAGCCTCATTATTTAAGGCTTCTGTTTTTTGTGCTCTGCGTGAGTTCATCACCATACGTCGCGTGAGTTGGGTTCATGTCATGTTCTGTACCCATTTTCTGAGAGATTCCCAGTGTTTGTTTTTGGTCACTCATGACCCGTTTTGGTTTAGTTTTTTTATTAAAGATGACGTTGCATTTTCCTGTTCCATCTCCTGCCCCAACCCTGACAGGCCGATAGTTGAAACTCCGATACAGGGGGAACAATGCGGTTTTAGTCAGGGCTGTCCTTTGTCACCGGTCCTGTTCATTATGCCTTTTTCAGTTTGTCTCTGCTTTTTGCGGATGATGTGGTCTTGCTGGCCTCCACAGACCAGGACCTACAGCAGGCACTGGGGCGGTTTGCAGCTGAATCTGAAATGGCTGGGATGAAGATCAGCACCTCAAAATCTGAGGCCATGGTCCCTCAGAAACCCTCGGAAAAGGGTGGCTTGCTCTTTACGGGTAGGAGAAGATATTCCTGCCTCAAGTGGAGGCGTTCAAGTATCTTGGAGTTTTGTTCACGAATGAGGATAGAAAGGATCGTGAGATTGACAGACGGATCGGTGCATCGGCAGCTGTAATGAGGTCGATGTACCGGTCCGTTGTGGTGAAAAAAGAGATGAGCCAAAAGGCAAAGCTCTCTATTTACCGGTCAATTTACGTTCCAACCCTCACCTATGGTCATGAGCTATGGGTCGGATAAGAATGGCTGCAAGCAATTTTGTTAAAAAAAAAAGAAAAACAAATGAAAGCGCCCTGGAGCAAACGTGTGCAATCAGCAGGCAGAATCGGTGAAACTCTCAGCACCTTTGAGTCTGTAGCAAATCCTGGTGTCTCTCTATGGCAAGCGGAATTAACATTTATCCCCTCGCGGCGACTCGTCGTAAAACATTGGCCAGAGCAGGTAAAGGGGCGCAGGAAATGATCAGCTCTCACATAAAAAACACACGTCTAACGCTCTGTGCATTTAATAAACACGTGTCGATTGCAAAATGTTCCCGTTCGCTACAACGTCTGAAAGCTGTTTCAATGATCCGACGTTTCTGCCGTTTTTTGTCGAAAAAAGAAGCCGCCATGACTTTGCGAAAACCTTCTTTGTCACTTCAGTATCTCCGCCCATTTTCTGACGCGAAACACATTATTACCGCCCATTTTTTACGTCAGCGCAGACAATTCAAGATATCTAGAAAGCCAATTGTGACTAGTCAAAATGCAATTGAAGATATCTCTAAATATGTTTGTGGATATGTGACGCGTTAAGTGACGTAGTCGGTGACGTATTTGAAGATATCTTCAATTGAATTGTGACTAGTCAGAATGTATTTAGAGATATCTCGAATGCCATTTATGACTAGTCACAATTGAATTGAAGATATCTCTAATTCGATTTGTGACTAGTCAAAATACATTTGAAGATATCTTGAAATGAATTGTGACTAGTCATAAATGTTTTACGACGAGTCGCCACGAGGGGATAAATGTTAATTCCGCTTGCCATATCTCTCTGGTCTGTGGAAGCTTGAAATGTGAAAGAGAGAGAAAATAATGGACTAGAATCCAGCACGACTTCCTTCTAGTGATGGAGATGCTCTTTTTCTGTAGATGACAATTTAGCATTCTAATCCTTGGTGTTGTTAACACTGGTCAAGACTACGGCCCTGCAGGATATAATGTATAACATTCTATAATAATGGTGTATAAACGTCTTTAATAACCATCATTAACTTGTAAGAAGAAACATTTTCATAATATTTTTTTATCACATACATCATCACTGTCAAGCCATTTGACATGAAACAATATGGATACGTGTACAGTATATGATCCAAAACAACCATTCATTCAGCTCATCACTGTCTGCCACCGCACACACACCACATTCACATGCATGTGCCAATTGTTGGCATCTGTCTGGAAAGCAATCTTAATAAATAATTTGTAAAATTGACACCAAGCTCAAAAAGCCTCAGCACCACAATATAAAAGAGTGGCCTTTTTGTTGACCTATAAGTTAAAAGAAGCCACATACTGTATTGATTAGTGATTTGAAAGAGGCAGCTATACAAGAAACCACTGTCACCCTCTAGTGGAATTGTTTATCTTTGCAGAACATACAGCAACACCACCTATAATTTACCGATATTTCAGCAGTGTCATACATATTTATAAATTATAGAGTTATATGCATAATACATAGACATTTTATAAGTAGAAAATTAAAATTTTCTATAAAAAATATTTATAGAAATTATAAATATTTTTTAAATGGATCAGTGAATCCTTGTGTGGATTTTTTTTTGTACTACGTTGTACTGGATTAAAAATATTAAAGTTATGTAATTAATATAAATTAGATTAATTATTTCAGCCATTGTTTGAACGAATAATCGTTGGATGCACGAGGTTTGGTCAGCATGTTTGTCAGTATCTCAAATGAATTGTGAATCCACATGTCTTAAAATTCAACTTTCTAATCGTTAGACATTGCAGCACTGAATAAAAATAATGTTCAAATCAAGGCAACTAGAATATTGTTTTATTAATATCGATTGTAGAGCCTTCTTCAGAATAATGCAGAATAATTAAGCAGACTATAAAAGATTATCATAAAAAGCCACAGACAATGATTGTTATGATCCTGCTCCTGGGCTCCTCCTGGCGGCCATTGTTGCAAAAGCCTGTAACTTGCTCAAAATCTTTAGTTCATCTCTCAAAACTAAGTCTTTATGTCATTGAACATGTCAGTGCTTTCAGAATCTTAAGTTCTTGTGTCATTGTCTACGAACAAGACAGTCAAACTACTTAGTCATGTTGTCAATATAACTGTGTAGTTTAGAGGGAGGTTCTGATGTAAACTACAGCTAAAGTTTTGATGACAATTTTTGTAAAATATAAGTTACACCTTTTTGTTTGATTGCAAGAGACTGGACAAGATTCACATTTACACTTTTATTGTTTATATTGTAATTTGTTGACAGACCATGTCATACCAACATAGAAAAAACCCACTGCACACAGTAACACAAAGGGGAAAAAAGATAGGACTATATTCTGTACAACAGTACAGGCAGTGACGTAGCAGTTAATGACTTATACAATGGCTAGGTGTTTTGAGGAGTAAGACTTTTGCACATTGAACTAATAAATTTTGATCAACGTGACTAAAACAATTCATAATGTATCAAAGAGCAGAGAATTGTACTTAATAATTAGCATGAATGTACCAAAGCAATTGCAACTTGTTCAAAGAAGTGAGAAACGGCTTATATGATGTGCACAAGTGACATCATGATGTGAAGATTGAACAAATAGTTTTGAGAATTTAATTCTGATTTGAGATTTGTACTAAGCGACTGAGAAAAACTGTAAAAGAAGCCACATACTATATTGATTAGCGATTTGAAAGAGGCAGATATAAAAAAAAAATGAAGCTGTCGCCCTCTAGTGGAATTGTTTATCTTTGCAGAACACACTGCAAAGCCACCAATAATTGAATTGAAAAATCCTTTATTAGTCCCACAGCGGGGAAATTTCACGTCACAACAGCAACAACAAATAACGTAAGAGCTGTTGTATAATAATATTTCATCCGCGTCATACATATTTAGAAATTATAGAGTTATGTAATTTAAAAATAAACATTTTATAATGTTCTCTATTCAGACATTTGACTTCACAATGACTAGTGAATCCTTTAGTGGATTTTTTTTGCACTACGTTGTACTGGACTAATAATATGTATGTGATTATTACAAATTAAATTATTTCATTCATTGTATGAAAAAAAAAAATCGTTGGATGCACTTTTTCCAGCATATTCGCCAGTATCTCAATTTAATTGTGCGTGTCTTTCAAATCGTTTTTTTTTTCTTTAAAATTAAAAATATTTGCAGCACTGAAGAAAAATATGGCTAAAATCAAGATAACTAGAATAATGTTTTATTAATATCGATTGCAGAGCCTTCTTTGGAATAAAGCAGAATTAAGCAGACAATAAACGATTATCATAACAAAACCCACAGACATTGAGTGTTATGATCCTTCTCATGGGCTCCTACTGGCGGCCATTGGAGGAAGCAGCTTTTATTTTCTTGGGAGTTGAAAATTGAAAGAAATCTGAAGAAATAGTCAAAACATTATTGCTATTTCAAGATTAAAATTGGTTCAAGGTATATTCGGACAATTTTATCGCTGACATTTGGAAAGTTTAAGATCATCGATCAGGTTTTCTAGTTTTTATTGGATAAATAGATCCAAGATAAAACGTTGGCAGCAGTAAAACAACACTCCAACTTTAATAAGAAGACGTTTCGGGAGCGCGTTTGTTCCTTCCGCCTCTGGAAGAGTCCCAACATCTGTATAATGAACTTTATCAAATAGCAGTCAACTCTCACGCCGGGCTCCCCATGCACTTCTACCCACAATTCCCATACGTAACCACACACCGTCATCACTTGGGCATGCTGGGATATGGAGTTATAACATCACAGGTGGATTTCGTTTTTGGCTTGGTTTAGGCATTGTTTTACCTTCTTCTTTTCCTCAAGTCCGTCTTAATTCTTCTTGCAACAAATCCCGCTTGTGTATGTAACAATCCGTCAGTGTATTTCGTTGATTTTAATCGTGTTTGTAAGGAAGTGTGCTTGCATAAGCAACACATGAGGCCATTTTGTTTTATTCCAAATATACATGCTTTTTTATAATCGTATTTAATTTATTTATTCATCAAATTTATTATTATGTCATTACTGTCCATAAAGCAAGTATTTTTGTTTATGGGCATTACTTATGTGGCAGTTCCTATAAAGATATTAATGAACAGTCTGTACAAATTATTTTTATTTTAGGTGTCAAAAGTATCGATATCGGTCCATACTGGACCTGTAGTTACTCAGTATCGTATCGATTTCAAAATTATGGTTTCGCCCATCACTATTTCCCATGGACCAAATGGTGTTTTTAAGAAGAAAAAGAATTTGATCACTTGGGAAAGACACATCAAGTTTAGACTTTCCTTCCTGACGACGAGGTGAGAAAGATCCAGCCTTGTCGCTGCCACACAAGCTTTGCAGGTTCAAATCCCGGTCCAGTGGGCGTGTCCTTGATCAAGACACTGACCCCCCACATGCACCCTGACACCCAGACTGCCCACTGCTCCGGGTTTGTGCGCGTCACTTAAACGGACATTTAAATGCGGAGAACAATTGCAATACTGCCCCTAGTGGCCAGCACTTTACTTTGGACTTTAGAAAAACTCCCAACAAAACTGCAATGAATGTACAGAACTTTTCATAGTATAACGGGTGAATACACAAAGCTCCGTGCAAAAAAAACACACATTATATGGCACACAGGGCTTAATATATGTTAACATAAGATCCTTTCACAGGAATAAATAGAAGATCTTAACCCATACAAGCAGGAGAAAACACAGGCATACTTTCTATTCTACGGAATTTTGATTTAATATTATTTGCTTCTCAAACAGTGGGGGGCACAGGCACTGCTGGAGGGCGCAGACCATTAGCAGAAGAAGAACAAATAAGAAACCAGAAATTAGAGATGGGAATTTAAATTCTTTTTACCAGTCATATTTTTTTTTTGTACTGAATGCGGCGCTGTCCATTTGAACAAGTTGTGAATGATTCTTCTCACTACAGAGTCTGTGCGGCTCGGCCCGTGATAAACAAACTGTTCACTGAGGAGACTCGTTCATCCCGAGTCATACAAAAAATGAGTTCATTTCAAAAGAATCATTCACGAAAGACATTACTATCATGGATCTGTTTGTAAAAGAGAAGAAAAGAGGCAGTAAAGTCGGACAGACTCAGGCAGGCCATTCAGAAGTTAAATGCAGAAAATATGACGAAGCAAATCTCGGTCTCGGCTTCACTGTTAATGTTGTTGATGAGGAGGAAAGACCAATGTGGTTCCCGTGGATTAAAACGCGTAAAGCTCGCAAAATTAAGAAGACACATTGAGACACATTTCAATTGATGTAGGAGTTTTTCACTGCTAGTTGCGTGAGATTTTTCCATAGGTTTAAAGGGGTGCGCGACCAAAAAGTTTGAGAACAACTGATTTAAGGCAACCTTACACTGAGCTGCTCAGTCCCGACACAAATCCCAGGAGTACTTGCATTTCAGTATGTGCAGATTATTTTTTTTTAAATATTATTATTATTATTATTAATTATTAGTATTGTACTGTTGCTGTAGCATGGAAATTTCCCCATTGTGGGACGAATAAAAACTTTCTTCTTCTTCTTCTACTGATACAGAGTACTTGCTAGGATAAAAAACATGATTTACATTTACAGATAACAGTCATATAATTAAAAAAAAAAACAACAACAAGAGGCTAGTTTGGAATTAAGAACATATTTAAAATGAAAAGCATGTTATATGCAAACTATTACAGAATAGATATAAGACCATAAAGTGGTTTGTGGACAATGAGCCTGAACAAAATGTAGTGAAGGATTGTGACTGTGACTGAACGATTCTAGTATCTGAGGATTCTCTCACAAAATCTCCATCATCTTTAATGGTTTTTCAATCTAGAAAGTGTCCTCGCGCGAACATTCAGAACTCTTTTTTTTTTTTTTTGGTGAAAAACTGTAATAACAGATCTGATCTCGGTCAGAAACTCTTCTCACTGGTGTGTCTTCATGTGTTTCTTCAGACATGATCTTTCTGAGAAACACGACCCACACTGAGAGCAGGAGAACGGTTTCTCACCGGTGTGTGTCCTCATGTGAAGATTCAGACTATTTCTATGTGAGAAACTCTTCCCACACTGAGAGCAGGAGAAAGGTTTCTCACCGGTGTGAATCCTCATGTGACTCTCAAGACTTGATTTATGTGAGAAACACGTCCCACACTGAGAGCAGGAGAACGGTTTCTCTCCGGTGTGAATCCTCATGTGTCTCTCCAGATTTGATCTATGTGAGAAACACTTCCCACACTGAGAACATGAGAATGATTTCTCCCCAGGGTGAGTCCTCATGTGTCTTATCAGGCATTTGCTCAAATAGTAACTCTTCCCACACTGAGAGCAGGAGAACGGTTTCTCTCCGATGTGAATCCTCATGTGACTCTCCAGACTTGATCTCTGTGAGAAACACGTCCCACACTGAGAGCAGGAGAACGGTTTCTCTCCGGTGTGAATCCTCATGTGACTCTCCAGATTTGATTTCTGTGAGAAACACTTCCCACACTGAGAGCAGGAGAACGGTTTCTCTCCGGTGTGAATCCTCATGTGACTCTCCAGATTTGATTTCTGTGAGAAACACGTCCCACACTGAGAGCAGGAGAACGATTTCTCACCGGTGTGAATCCTCATGTGTCTCACCAGATTTGATCTATGTGAGAAACACTTCCCACACTGAGAACAAGAAAACGGTTTCTCCCCAGTGTGAGTCCTCATGTGTCTTATCAGACATGTGCTCAGAGTGAAACTCTTCCCACACTGAGAGCAGGAGAACGGTTTCTCACCCGTGTGAGTCCTCATGTGTCTCTCCAGATTTGATCTATGTGAGAAACACTTCCCACACTGAAAACAAGAAAACGGTTTCTCCCCAGTGTGAGTCCTCATGTGTCTTATCAGACATGTGCTCAGAGAGAAACTCTTCCCACACTGAGAGAAGGAGAACGGTTTCTCCCCAGTGTGAATCCTCATGTGTCTCTCCAGATTTGATTTCTGTGAGAAACACTTCCCACACTGAGAACAGGTGAACGGGTTCTCTCCGGTGTGAATCCACAAGTGAGTATTCAGATTTGATCTACCTGAGAAACTCTTCCCACACTGAGAACAGGAGAACGGTTTCTCACGGGTGTGAATCCTCATGTGACTCTCCAGATTTAATCTTTGTGAGAAACTCTTCCCACACTGAGAGCAAGAGAACGGTTTCTCCCCAGTGTGAGTCTTCATGTGTCTTTTCAGGTATTTGCTCAGAGAAAAGCTCTTCCCACACTGAGAGCAGGAGAACGGTTTCTCACCGGTGTGTGTCCTCAAGTGACTCTCCAGACTTAATCTATGTGAGAAACTCTTCCCACACTGAGAGCAAGAGAACGGTTTCTCACCGGTGTGAATTCTCATGTGACTATTCAGATTTGATTTCTGTGAGAAACACGTCCCACACTGAGAACAGGAGAACGGTTTCTCTCCGGTGTGAATTCTCATGTGACTCTCCAGATTTGATTTCTGTGAGAAACACGTCCCACACTGAGAACAGGAGAGCGGTTTCTCACCGGTGTGAGTCCTCATGTGACTCCTTAATTTGCTGTGGAGAGGGAACGTTTTGTCACACTGAAGACACCTGTGGTCTTTTTTGCGCTTCTTAGCATTTTTGTGAATTTGGACAGGCTTGTTGGCATGATCTTCAGGAGAGAACATCTTCAGACAGAGAGATGGCAGTGTTTTTGTCCAGTGTAGTTTTGATAGATGACAACTTCCCTGTACTGAAGATTTGAACACAGTGGCGGCAGCGAAAGTTTTTCTCTCCTGTGTGAGTTTCTGAAAGAGTTTGGTTGGAAATGTTGATGAGTCGTAAAAACCTCCACCGGGAATGAGACCGTGCTGTCTTTAAACGACCAATAGATGATTGTTCCTGTATGGTGTCGATCAGCTCCTGGTGTTTATTCTCCACTTCACGTCCTTCATCACTTCCCTGATTCACCCGCATCAAATCTGAAAACAGGAAAACTCAAACTATTAAAACACGTCATGATCATGATCAACAGATTTCAGACTGGTCAGATTTAACTATGATAAAAATAAAATACTGTTGAAAATCTCAGGTTGTCCCACCGTGACTTTAGTCCCAAATACCAGGAAACTAACAATTCTGCCCTCCCTAAACAAACAATTTTAATAATTAAAAAGAATTATTTCAAATTTAATGTTCTTTTTTACTACACAGTTAAACTATAATATAAAATTATGCATAACATGCAATGAATACACACACACATGCAAAAAAAAAAAAAAAGAACAGTTAAGCATATAAACAGAAATCTCCGCTAGCATCGTTAGCATACTTTAGCATCTGCGTCGCTGCTCATTTGCACAATACACGCGGAAAATGAAAGAGCACGAGGCACAAGATTGGCCACTTTAAAACTAACTTACAGGCTCGTGCTCCTCGTAGCCTTTGCAGAAGACATCTCGACAAACTCGCAAACAATGATTCGTTTTTAACATGTAAACAGAATTCTCCGCTAGCAGCGTTAGCATACTTTAGCATCTGCGTCGCGGCTCATTTGAACACACAAGGCACAAACTTCATCATTTAGATTGGCATTACAGACTCGGATGTGCTTGTGTCGTGTGTGTCAATTTCAAACAGACACGCCCCTTAATGCCGTGCAGGCGAAACCATTACAGTGAGGATGGGGGTGTCTTGAGTCAAACACTGCTCTTTGGCGGGTTTGCGCATGCGCGATTTATTTGCCGTCGAGAGGCAGAGCATCTCCTGCTGGAACTTCACCCACACACCGCACGCGATACTTTCCGCGTGGCGAAAACATGACGTGTCCCGTTATTTTTAGCGTCACGCATGTATTCCCGTTTGAACTATATACTGTACTGTCGCGCAGATCGGATGCTATACTAACAATTAACAATTAAAAAAGTTTATTTAAGTTGATATTGATCTCATTTAATTTAGTAAAATGTTTTTAAGTCATAGTTGATTTATTTTAACGGTTTAACTTGTGATTGGCATTATATTATTTAACTTGCATTATAGAGAATTGTGGGGGAACATGGCCTGCCCCTTTAAGGCGAACTTGGAGAAAGTTAAAAGAGAAAGAAAGAAGTAAGCCAGAGACAGGTGCGAGTCTCCCGGAGAAGCGGACGTTGTGTGGAATAAAAAAAAACGTTTGAAATCCACCTGTTACGCTGCTGACGACAGAGATGATGGCGAGGCTTGAAACACAATGGTTTTAATCACAACTTCAAAGATCCAGAAGAAGACGACATAACATAACCAAACATAAACGTGAGCCAGGCCGACGTGGCTCTATTCCTATCTCATAACTGAGTTTGATCGGCAGCTCATGCTCCCTCCGCGATTCCTTAAGAATCCTTTGGTGATGAGGCACACCTGTCGCGGAGGGAGATGAGCTGCAGATGACGGATTGTACTAATTAGTTCTCCTGGGCCGCCATCAGGGGGAGATAAACCCCAGGATCGTGACAGTACCCCCCCCCCCTAGGGGCGGGCTCCGAACGCCCACAGAAGACCCCTGGAGGGCGACCAGAGTGCAGGTGCAGAGGCGGACCGGACGGACAGCTCAGAGTCTCTGGAGGGCGGCCGGGGGGCCGCTCGATGGCTCAGGAGGGCGGCCGGGGGGCCGCTCGATGGCTCAGGAGGGCGGCCGGGCGGGCCGCTCGATGGCTCAGGAGGGCGGCCGGGCGGGCCGCTCGATGGCTCAGGCGGGCGGCCGGGGGCCGCTCGATGGCTCAGGCGGAGGACAGCCGCAGGGGGACGTCGTCAGGAGCGCGGCGTGCAGCCGCAGCGCGTCGTCTGGAGCGCGGCGTGCGGCGGGCGTCGTCTGGAGCGCGGCGTGCAGCCGCCGCGGCGTCGTCTGGAGCGCGGCGTGCAGCCGCGCGGGCGTGTTGGAGCGCGGCGTGCAGCCGCGCGGGTCGTCTGGAGCGCGGCGTGCAGCCGCAGCGACGTCGGAGAGCTGGGAAGGACCACCGATGCCTAGACGAGGTGGGCCGGGACCACCGGAGTTCAGACGAGGTGGGCCGGGACCACCGATGCGTAGACGAGGGGCCGGGACCACCGAGGCGTAGATGAGGTGGGCTGGGACCACCAGAGTTCAGATGAGGTGGGCTGGGACCACCGGAGCATGGCTGAGGTGGGCTGGGACCACCGGAGTTCAAATGAGGTGGGCTGGGACCACCAGAGTTCAAATGAGGTGGGCTGGGACCACCGAGGCGTAGACAAGGTGGGCTGGGACCACCGAGGCGTAGACGAGGTGGGCTGGGACCACCGAGGCGTAGATGAGGTGGGCTGGGACCACCAGAGTTCAGATGAGGTGGGCTGGGACCACCGGAGCATGGCTGAGGTGGGCTGGGACCACCGGAGCATGGCTGAGGTGGGCTGGGACCACCGGAGCATGGCTGAGGTGGGCTGGGACCACCGACGCATGGATGAGGTGCGTCAGGATCAGCCGAGACAAAGCGAAGAAGAGGAGCGGAGGAGGAGCGAGGAAGAGGAGCGGAGGAAGAGCGAGGAAGAGGAAGAGGAGCGGAGGAAGAGCGAGAGAGAGAGCGAGAGAGAGAGCTGACCTGATCTGGGATCAGCCGAAGAGGGCTGAATTCCCCAGTGTTGCGCTGGTAGCGGTGGTTCCGTGCATGGGTGGCTGGATTCCGGCGAGCTTTCCAACCACCATGGCCATATGAGTGCCGCTGCTCTACAGCACTCACATGTGCGCCGAGCCTTCGGGAGTCTCCAGCTGATTGGCATATCCGAATAGATTGCCACGCAGGCATCTCGGATTCTCACAGCAGGAGACACCGGAGGTAAGGCACGGAACTCACACGGACACATCTCCTCGAACTGTTCCCACAAGCCTTCTGGAGCAAAGTGGCACGTCACTGGCAGGTTTTCCAGCAAGATGTCCAGCTGCTGCACGAAGTGCTCGTCCCGTTCCCATCTTGGGGCAGTGACTAGGACAGCAAACAGTTCAGGTGCATCCATTTTGTCAATTCTAAATTTGAGGAAACAAGAAAGGCCGCTGTCGCCGTCCTTTATGTCGGTAGGCTTCTCGGGCGCTTGTTCCTCTTGTCGGTTTTGGGCTGATCAATCTGTTACGCTGCTGACGACAGAGATGATGGCGAGGCTTGAAACACAATGGTTTTAATCACAACTTCAAAGATCCAGAAGAAGACGACATAACATAACCAAACATAAACGTGAGCCAGGCCGACGTGGCTCTATTCCTATCTCATAACTGAGTTTGATCGGCAGCTCATGCTCCCTCCGCGATTCCTTAAGAATCCTTTGGTGATGAGGCACACCTGTCGCGGAGGGAGATGAGCTGCAGATGACGGATTGTACTAATTAGTTCTCCTGGGCCGCCACCAGGGGGAGATAAACCCCAGGATCGTGACACCACCGTGTGACTCATTCATCTGAGAAGACCACGCCGAAGAGACTGAAGTGAAGGACAAGAAATAAGGGTTACACGAGCTAAGCTTCCCGGATCCATTTAATGACATTTATTTCTAATCTCACTTTACCCATTACTAAATTAAAGCATATACACTTACTTACCAGTCTCGGCAACTGAGAGCTAACAATTGTCCGTCTTAGGAAGATGTCTTGGTCCAGAGAACTTTGGCATCAGCCTTTAACTCCTTTAAAAGAAACCCAGAAGGTATCCGTGTACGAAAACACGCAGAGACACTCGCACCAACGCCAAAATGCAATAGCCAGTTGGTTTTCTTTCCTCGTTTGGGCAAAGAAAGATCTACAGCTTAGAAACTCAACAACGGCTGGAGAACTGAAACCATGTCTCTCGCTTCTCCCCCGCGCGTGCGCCAGTAGGGGAAGTTCCGGAGGGGGAGGAGCTTTACCCCTGCAGGACAAATCAAAGTGACCGATGAACTTAATAAACGTGTTGGTATTGAACCGATCTGGTTATATGGAGTTTTTAAACTGTATATATACAGTAGATTAATAATTATTTACTGTTTTCTCAATGCATAATCTAGTTATTGTCAGGGCTCGTAGTTCACGGACCCACATTCAACAGGTCAGAGACTTCAGGAATCGATTGCAAGGGTTTATTTCGTGGTCATACAGGCAGAGGTCAAATGCAGGCGTTCGGGGCAATAAGGGCTGGGCGAGAGAATGGTCAAAACAAGCAAGGTCCGGCAGCGGAGTATCCAAAACAAGTCCAAGACGGCAGGCGAGAAATCGAGGTCGAGAAACAAAGCAAGGTCAAACACGAGACTAGACTAGGCAACAAAACGCTGGGATGACTGACGTGAAACGCACAGACAAACTGGCGACTAAACAAGGCTTAAATACACGACATGATTACACAAAGAAACAGGAAACACCTGGTTGCTATGACAACCGACAAAGAAACAGAACACAGAACATGGCGGCGCGCTGAGGCGCGTGTCACAACAAAAGTCCGTGAAAGAAAGCACGTAAAAGTCCGTGACTCAGACGTCAGAATCCATGACAGTTATACATGAGTTTTTAATTTTGCAATGTTCAGTGCAATTAATGATAACGTTTTAGCGTTATTTTATAAAATATACTGTTTATTATTTTTTGCAGATAATTTTTTCAATATATTTGCACGGTCCAATTAATTGGAGTCGACAGTGTTCGTAAGTGAATTGGCGGTTTAAATCCCCCTATGACTGAGTGTCCTTGGGCAAGGCACGAACCCCAAAATGCATGGTTTACATATAAAGTGTGTTCTTTTTCTACTATTCGGTTGAATTATAATACATATTTAAATACATGGAAATATAGTTACTGTTAATCTATTTCTATTGGTTTCTTTCTGTCTTCTTTAGGCTTTATTTGATTTGATTTGGATGTTTGTTAAAAACATCTTTAATCATATTATCAGAGTAGTGCCAAAATGATCAAAGGTGTTTGGGTTTCGAACCGTTAGTTGTGATTAGATTCATCTTTAATACTGAAAAGGCTCCAGAGGGATCCGCAATACAAGAAATTTGACGGGAAAGAACTGGTGAAAGTCCAGCAGATGGAAGAAACAAATAAAAGCGCCCTGGAGCAAACGTGTGTAATCACCACGCAGAACCAGTGAAATTCTCAGCGAATTTGAGTCTGTAGCAAATCCCGGTTTCTGTCTGGTCTGTGGAAGCTTGAAATGTGAAAGAGAGAGAAAATAATGAACTAGAATCCAGCACGGCTTCCTTCTAGTGATGGAGATGGTCTTTCTTTGTAGATTCTAATCCATAGCTTTGGTGTTGTTAACACTGGTCAAGACTACGATCCCCCAATGATATAATGTATAAAAATCTATAAAACATATACAAAAAAAACGTCTATAATAACCATCATTAACTTGTATGAAGAAAAAGTAAATCTTTGCATTTTCATCTCAAGTGAGTCCGGAATAATTATTCATCACATGCATCATGGCAGCCATTTGTCTGGAAAGCAATATCTTAATAAATAATTTATAAAATATACACCAAGCCACAGCCTTTCAGCCTCAGCACCAAAATATGAAAAATTGGGCTTTTTGTGTCCTAGAAGATAAAAGAAGCCACATACTGTATTGATTAGCGATTTGAAAGAGGCAGCTATAAAAAAAAAAATGTCGCCCTCTAGTGGAATTGTTTATCGTTGCAGAATTTATAGATATTATAAATTATTTTTAAACGGACAAGTGAATTCTTGTGTGTTTTTTTTTGTACTACGTTGTACTGGATTAATAATATTACAGTTATGTAATTAATATAAATTAGATTCATTATTTCAGTCATTGTTTGAACGAAAAGTCGTTTTGTATTCACGCGGTTTGCTCAGCATTTTTGTCAGTATCTCAAATGAATTGTGCATCCTCGAGTTGAAATTCAACTTGTTATTTTTTTTTTTTTTACATAGACATTGCAGCACTGAATAAAAATAATGTTAAAATCAAGGCAACTAGAATATTGTTTTATTATTGTCGATTGTAGAGCCTTCTTCAGAATAATGCAGAATTAAGCAGACTATAAAAGATTATCATAAAAAGCCACAGGCAATGAGTGTTACGATCCTTCTCCGGGTCTCCTCCTGGCGGCCATTGGAGGAAGCAGCATTCATTTTCTAGGGAGCTGAAAATTGACAAAAAAATCTGAAGAGCAAAAAAATTATTGCTATTTCAGCAGATAATTTTGGCGCTGGCATTTGGAAAGTTTAAGCTCATCGATCAGTTTTTCTAGTTTTTATTGGATAAACAGATCCAAGATAAAACATTGGCAGCAGTAAAACAACACTCCAACTTTAATAAGCAGAAGTTTCGGAGGCTTGGTAAAGTGATGGTGAATACATGAGCGGATGCAGATTTACGGATGGAGCCTGATGTACAAACACACAATCTCTAATCTGAAGATGAGCTGCAGCAAAGGATCCATTATCAATTCCTATCTGTGTAACGAACTATGTGAACGGATTAGGAAAGTAAAACAAAATAGATCTGGTGCATCATGAGTATTAATATGTCGGGACTTAATCTGATAATGCAGCATTAGGATTTTTTTGCTGGCGATGGTTTTGCATTCAGCTTTGTGGTGATGTGCAGGAGACGGATGTGTGATGCTGAGGACGTGCAAGTGATGCTGTGTGGAATAGAAGTCTATGCTAGAAGAGTCTGGCTTTCTTCTTCAGCTCGTTGCGTTTCCAGAGAGGCAGCCTGTCAAATTCCTGAATCTCCATCCCAAAGATCTCGAAGAACATTTCCGAAGATAAATGGCGCTGTAACGGTGAAATCACAAGATGATTTTAGCTGATGTGAGGATAAAAATCCAATATGTCATGGCTTGTGTTACCAGTCACCTCAAGTCGTGTCCGGTCCACTTCTCTGGGCAGTTTAGAGCGACCTCTGCTGGTCAGTGCGAGTATTTCATAGGGATAAACCTGTGGAAGACACATGCCGGACAATTACTAAAACAAATCAGTCTTTTTGCTTTCTGCAAATTTAGTAAACAACATACAAACTTTTCGGTGGTGCACCACAGGGTTCAGTGATTAGGCCGTTTTTTATTTTCCGTCAACACAACATTTTTAGTCTTTTCTTATCATTCTCACTAATGATATGCTGACGACACACACCTTCAGTCTCCTTGTGGATTTTCGTAAACGTTGCGTAAAATCACACACTATTTTTCGAAATACACAACACTACTGATTGTGTGGGACAAAATCATCTTCCAACAATGTTGTAACTGCAAACTCAGCAGATTACTATGGCCATGAAACGCATCTTACGTAATGTGAGACACGTGGCATTCTGGGTAATGAAGTTCCGACAGCAAAAGGTAAATTTGAATTCCTGACACTTCGCTCTCGAAGTTAAGAATTCACACTAAATGGAATAATTAATAGATTAACTCCTGTATTCACATTTACTAAACTGGTAAAACATAAAACTGTAATGCTTTATGAAAATTAGCAGAAAACATTTGTAATTTGTTTGAATCTATGTATTTTGTATACAAATTGTATGCAAATGCATGTATTTTCGAAATGTAATTATAATTAAAATGAGGTAAAGTAAAACAAACCTCTAAAATAGTTTTCAAGTGTAGAGATAGTAATATTACATATACAGTAGATATACAGGAGTTTTAAAGTTTTAAGGTTTTTCATGGGCAAAAAAAAAAATCATAATAAATGATTGTCTCTGATTTATGTATCTGCTTCACTGCACAGAAGTACGTGAGATACTTGCTTTTGGTTCCAGCATGTTTGGCATCGACACTCCTCTGTCCATTCTAGTGGACGAACAGCGGCCTTCCGGCAGCGGCTGGACGGGACCAGAACATCGGGTCACAACAGTGAACAACTGCATTCTAATAAAGGGTTTCAATGGTTTTTACCTCGAACTCTGCAAAAAAACAAAATAGAAAGTGTAATACGTATATATACTTTAAATATCACCTCTAGCATTACCTATTAACTTCAATGATAGTTATTTTAAATATTCGGCATGTGCATGACTACACAAAAAACAATCTCGTTTTATATTTCACATCCCATAATTTACCACAATGCGGATTCTTTTGATACGTATCTGAAAAGATATGACAAACCTCGAATTCCTCCACAGACGTCTCCGAAACTGTTGTACTGCGTGAAATCAGTCGACTGAGGCTGTGAATGTTTGAGAAAGTTATGTAATAAAAGTACAAACAAGCTTTGTCTTCTTAGAACTATCATTTATGCCATTCGTTTGTTATCTATGTCAATTAAAAGAGGAATAATGAAGAGGGTTTATCACCCTGTGCAGTCCATATCTCGGCAGTGAAGCTGTTTTACACGGTGAACTTTGATCTGGAATTGGTAGAAAATAAAGACAGTGTGAATCTGAAATTGTTGCTGAGCTAAATTTTATTTCTATGGACAGAAAGAAAAATGATAAAAACAATGATACACGCATGCACAAACATAAACACACACATGCATCGCGCACACACACAAACAAATTAAGTAGCGCAAATAAAAAAAAAGTACTGTACACATACGCATGCAATGAAAAAAATAAATATTACAAAAAATTGTAAAAAATAATGAAAACTTTAATCATTCATCAAATAAGAGTACAAATTAATATATGAAATATATTTCCATAAAATGTATTTATAATAAATGTAAACAACAATATACAAATGTACATTTTGGAAAATTCAGAATATGGTTTAAAAATGTGCTTTAGTATAAATACTAAAACTACTGTTAGTAATAATATTAATAAATATGATACATCTTAACCGTATTAAAAGTAAGAGCTATTACTGCTTCCATGGCGAGAATCATAACGCTGTGCCGAGAGACTCCTTGAGTGACGTTCTCGAATCTTCTGCTTCTCCTTCTCCTCCTTCAGGATCATCTTTCCCAAGCCGGACTGGATCTAGATTCAGGATTATCAGGAGTTGAACACGGATCTCCAGTGTGGCCAGTGGAACCAACAGCAAAGCTGAAATCAACCTTGCTGAGATGTTCCTCCTGAATCTGTCTGCGTTTCTGGAGCTCCTCCTCATCCTCCTCTCTGGACCGTCTCCTTCCATCTGCTTTCGAGCAGAAGGACACAAACAGCTCAGCACACGCTCGGGTTTGTGGGACGTTACACAAGACGTAAGAGGATGAGAAACTCCACACCACATGCACAACAACCATCGCTTGATCGTTAAATAAAGATAAAGAGCTACACATGCACAAAGAAAAGACAAATGTTTGAAGTCAATCTCAGAATGGTTTTCTGGACGGTGCTACTTGAACAACTATTCACACTCTTGCACTTAAAACAAAAATATTTAGAAGCCCACATGCAAAAATCGTTTGATTTTTGCCGTGTGAATGGTAAAAGCACGCAGAACACCCAAAAGTCTACTACATTTACTCACAATGTCAGTGTCATCTTTGTATTTTCAACTTGGCTGATTTAACTAGCAAAAATATAATGTTTCAATACAAACAAACGTACATACTACCGGTACTTATTTAAACGAAGAAAATGTGAACATGTGCTAAAAGAAATCTAAAAATACCAAACAACAAAAGTGCATTGCTTTAAAAGAGACGTAAACCAGACTTTAAATAAATGTAAATGTTTGTTTTTAAGCTGAAACTCTAAGCCTTAAAGAAATAAAAACCTAAAAATGACGTTTTGTTCTATCTTATTTTAACAGCTAAGAGGATAATTGACGATATTAGAAAATATTTTAATTTAATGCAGAATAGTGCAATATATAATTCATTCATCTTCCGCCTAGTCTTTTACAGGGTTATCTCTTGCGCCTATCTCAGCATCTTTGGGCCGGAGGTGAGATACACACTCTGTGGGACACAAACAAACACGTTCACACACTTACTCATACCTATGTGGTCAATTTTCCAGTGCCAGTTTGGCTGAGTTGCATGTTTTTGGACTGTCCGAGGAAACCGGAAAACCCAGAGGAAACCCACACAAGCCTGGGAGAACATGCAAACTCCACACAGAAAGCCCCAGCCGGACTCAAACTCACACCTCGAATGTCAAACGAAACCTTCTTGCTGTGAGGAGGCAGTGCTAACCAGGTCTGGTGGCCAGGCTCTTGCTCGTTTCTGGGTCTTAACCTAAAGGAGTAACTTGAGACCACTCTTCAGTGGGTTCACCAGGAGCAGGAGGAGGCATAAGGGGTCAGTGTGGTTTGGGTGGCCGTTGACACCATGATGACCCACTCATTTTGGTCAAGGAATCATGGTCTTTGGCTATTGTGACATCGAGCGTCATTTCGTTGAGGGCAAAAGAACTCGACATGTGGTCTCATAGGCAATGGCATTGACACCTGGAGGGGCATACGTTTATAGGAAGAACAGCCTCCAAGATCTGAACAGAAGTGAAAGCAGGACAGACTCGGCAGACCCAAACATCCGCTGGGGCCGTTTGGTAAAGCCCTTTGTCAGGGAGGTCTTCAGCGCCCACTTGAGTTCAAATGGACTATATTCTTCACCTCCGTTGTCAACAAGCAGTGCTGAGCGGTGGGGGTAAGGTCTGCAGCTTGTTGAGGTGGTAAACCCCAAACCCACTGGAAGGGGCATCCACCCGGGCTTGGTAGGCCTGTGGGACAACTGAAGCTGCTCATCAGTACCAGTGGGCCAAGCTAATTTCCTGCCTGAGCGATCCCCGAGGCAAAACACTGTGCTCTGCGAGAACTTTCCGTGAGTCCTCAGCTGAAAACTATTGGTCCGCCTCAAAGAACTTCTGGCAAATTGTCCAATGTCTTAGAAAGGAGAGGTCTAGTTCCTGGTCGGTGGGGAACTGCTGACCATAATTGGGGATGTAGTGGGACAGTGGACGGAATACTTTGATGTACTTCTCAACCCCTATGACACGCCTTCCACAATAACAACAACTATAGAAGCAGAGGCTGAGGACTCGGATGACTGAAAACTCCTTAGTGTCAAGGCTCCAGGTGTGAAGGAAGCTCGCCCTGAGTACCTCAAGTCTCTGGATGTTGTTGGGCATTTATGCTTAATGAAACATTCCAATCAGAGTCACTACTCATTGATTGGCAAATGGGGGTGATGGTTTCCACTTTTAACAAAGAACCAGAACCAGATCACACTCCTCAGCCTCCCCGGTAATGTCTATGCCAGGGTTCTGGAGAGGAGGACTAGGTCGATGGTGGAACCTCAGATACAGGCGAAACAATTTTGCCCTGGCCGTGGCACATTGGACCAGTGCTACACTCTCAAAGGAGCACTTGAGGAGAATACCTGAGGGGTGATTCGCAAGTATGAAGTGCGGGACCCTCTGATAAGGACTACTGTCTTGTCTATATGACCAGAGCAGACAGAGTTTGCTTTGCATTGCTGGCCACGAGTCAAACCTGTTCCCATTGCATGTCGGACTCCGACAGAGCTGTTCTTTTTACCGGTCCGCTTCATTATATTAATGATCAGAATTTCTAGGCAGAGCCAAGGAATGGAAGAGATCTGGTTTGGTTACCTCAGGATTTCATCTCTACATTTTGCAGATGATGTGGTCTTACTGGCTAACTCAGATCTGGACCTACAGGACCGGTTTGCGGCTAAATGTGAAACGGCTGACATGAGAATCAGAACCTCAAAGTCCACGGCCATGGTACTGAACAGGAAAAGGATGGTTTGCTCTTTACAGTTGGAGGGGAGATCCTGCCTCAAATGGAGAAGTTCATGCACCTATGGGGTTTGGTTTTCACTTTGGTTATCCATTATTTTACTTATGTGAATATTGATAACAACGAAATATAAAAATATCAGTAATGACTGAAAACAAAGACTGGACCAAGACATTTAGCTTTATGTTCTAACTGTGTATATCACAGACACATGACATACTGTAATTAAACTGCAAAGGTTTCTTCCTAGGAAGCGCACAGCCATGGTCTTGTCTTGGTTAGATGTTCTTCATTTAATTAATGGCTCATCTCATAAATTGTAGAAACATTTGGAGTTCTTTAAACATATATAAAGTTCTGAAAAGATGATTGAAAGACAAGACAGTGAGTAAACAGCTCAGACTATGGAGTGAACCGTCTTTGGGTCTGGAGACAGATGCATGATGGGTGATTGGTACCTAGGGTTGCGTGAGAGTTGAGGAAGGACCAGCTGTCGGTCTCTTGACCGGGGACGAACGCTGAGGGGAATTTGGCTGATTTGATGATGTCATCAGCAGACTTGCTCTGGGCTGCAAAGGCAGCTGAATCTAGATTGATAAATCGCTGTGTTAAGCATCAGTAAAGCTTATATAATTGTATATAAAATTATTTTTATATATATATATTTGTATTATAATACAGAAAAATGTTTGACTAATGATAGCATGGCTATCATTCTCACAGTTCAGCCAGTGTAAGACAGGATTTTGTTTAAATGGCCAATTAAAATGGTCATTTCAAAGAGAAAAAATACAAATAATATTTTTTATTAGAGTAAATGAGTATGTGTCAAAAAAGCGCAAGTGCATGTAACATATAGATGCAATTGTATAGATTGTAGCAATGTTTGTGTATATAGCTTTTAGATCTTAACTGCGACATGCTTCAATTTACATCCACTATGTGGGATCAACAAAGTAATTCTGTTCTATTCTTTTCTATTCTATTTTATTTTATTCTAATTTTTTATTACACTTTAGTCTGTCATGTTCTTTCTATCTTGTCATGTTCTATTCCATTCTATTCTATTTTGTTCTATAGACCTGGTCTAGTATATCATATTCTATTCCACTACTATTTATATTATATTAACATAATTAACACATAATTTAGTCTATTCTGTTTCACTCTTTTTTCATTTAAGAATTTAGTGTATTCAGTTTAATTCACTTCTACAATTATTTTCTTTTCATTTCAATTTTACGTTATTCCCCTTTTTATTTGATGTTTTTTTTTTAATTAAAATTAAAAAGACGTCTAAAATTTTATAAACGCCGAAACAGAAGTGTGTGTGTGTGTGTGTGTGTGTGTGTGTGTATGTGTGTGTGAGGCACAGCATTACAAATTAAATTTAAGTAAATTATTCAATCTGCTTAAACCCCTTTTCTACAGGCATATTAGACTTTGCTTAATTTTTTTACTTTTGCAAGCATTTGAATGGTTCTTGACACAGGAAGTAAACTGGATCAGTGATAATGTGATAGCTGAGTTAGCTTGAAGCGCATGAGAGGAAGTGCGATGATCAGATCTGAGAAGACTTCAAACTGTACTTACATGTTTACATTCAGGTTGTGTTAAACGCCACAAGCAGACACAATGAGATGGAGAACTTACAGTGTCCGATAAAAACAAACAAAAACAAAACAGAGTTATGGTTCAAAAGAAAAACATAAAATCATGCATTTTCCCCATGTGACAGTAACATATAACATTTACATCTGTTTAACACCACATTTACATTTGACATATTTACATCACTGAAATGGAAGAGGCAGGGTGCTTTACTACAAAGCAAAAATAGCTGCAAGCAGTGATTGCCGGGCTCAAGCCTTATTTTTGCATCCTTTAAATCCTCAGCCAATCAGGTTGGATAATTATAAGGTCAGTTGTAGTGTTCGAAAGTCTATAACGTAGAAAAGTTATTTAATATGGTACATGTAATTCTGAGTATACTACTTGTTTCCCAAGACCTCTTTCTTACCTTTGGGCTTGAACCCGTAATAAGTGCATTACAATCATATTCTATATTTGTAAAAGAACAATTGTATATTTGTTATCAAAGTTTGTATAAAATTACAACTATATAATTGAATATACGGTAATTGTATTTTATTAAAACAATTTCTTTCGTACTTTTGTCTTATACTCTCAGTTAATTAATCCTTTTTTTTTTATTTAATTGACTTCAGTGCATCATTGTTGTACAGTAATTGTTGTATTTTAGGGTTAAAATTATTAACATACATTATTAAGGTTTTATTAACATACTATACCATGCTGTTTGTAGATTGGTGGTTTTCTGTAGATGTTTACACCTTGGTCTGTAAAAAAAAAAAAAAAAA
>CM051500.1:23937121-23949128 GCA_028031935.1 Paedocypris micromegethes
AAAAAAAAAAAAAAAACAGGAAAATTATTTATTTAGTGTGAGTTAATCTTTAACATGACTTTATCTTTTAAGAATTTGTGGACTACAAATTCTTCCCATGTCTTCTCATGCACAGATTCTGGACCAGTGCAAAAGTAAAGCGTTTAAAAGCTGTCACGCTGTTAAAATTGCTTAGCCTCGCAGTGCGTATGTGTGTGTGTGTGTGTGTGTGTGTGTGTGTGTGTGTGTGTGTGTGTGTGTGTGTGTAAATAAACAATTTTAACAGCTGTGATGTGATTTGGTGCTATATCACACAGGTGCATGCTGGGATTGCTGGAGTGGGTGACTTGAGATCCCGGTACCTGGCAGGTGAAAATGTTTTGTCCCACTGGGCGGCTCAGAGCCTCCAATCAGAAACAGGGTCAAAGGTCAATGATTGTAACACCTCAAATGACACCTTTGTAACACCAGCATTTGAAGCCTCTTTATCGGTTTTCATTCAAATGATTAAAGACAGTCTTATCATATCAGTCATATCTATCTACCAGTCATACCAGTCATATCTATCTATCTATCTATCTATCTATCTATCTATCTATCTATCTATCTATCTATCTATCTATCTATCTGTCTGTCTGTCTGTCTGTCTGTCTGTCTGTCTGTCTGTCTGTCTGTCTGTCTGTCTATTCTGTCTGTCTATCGATCTGTATGTCTGTCAATATCTTTATGTCTGTCTTTATGTCTGTATTTCTGTTCCGTTCATCTATCCACCCATCCGTCCATTTATCCATCCATCCATCTATCCATCCATCCATCCAATAATACAGTAAAAAATAAACTTGTGTAATTACATATGTAATTACAGTATATATGTAATTACATATGTAATTACAGGGGCAAACCACGTTAGTCTCAGTACAGCCTGTGTTAAAGAGAACCATTAGAGAACCAATAGAACCATTTCTGTCGAGTCTTACCGGGCCGGTGGAAGTGCTGGGGTGAGCGGGACATGACGGGTGTGTAGTTGTGACGACTGTAGATTGGAGAGCCGATGGAGCCTTGACTCGTCGATCGCTGAAGGATTCGCTCCCTCCTTTCACTATACGTCTGAAAAAATCCGGCACACAAATGTTTTAATTTACCGTGAATAAGACTTGATTAAGTAAACATAAAAGATTTTATGAACATGTATTTTGATATATCTATAAACACACGTGACTACATATAGACGTGCACACACACTTACAACTAATTACAAAAAACAACAACAACAACAAAAACAATAATATATTTTTATAATTAATGTTATTATTATTATATACACATAACACAGACTGTTACCTCTGTATTTGGTACAGGTGATCTGTTCTGAAATAAACAAAAAATACAGTACATTTTTATTAAACAATAATAAATCTTTTTTTTTTCCAAAATTTCACAATGTTTAGGGTACACGAGAGAGAGAGAGAGAGAGAGAGAGAGAGAGAGAGAGAGAGAGAGAGAGAGAGAGAGAGAAAGACCAGAGAGGGTCATTATTCAACATTCAACATTATCCAACAACCAATCAGAGAATAGTGAAAGGTCAGGTGACTTACTCTGTCCTCTGGCATGGGAGAACAGTCCCTTCGTGAGCTCTGCAGCTGTCAACAAACAGTGAAAGGTGAACTTGACAGTTGCCTGACATTTTTTTCTAAATTCATTAAGTTAGTGTATATGGATGGAGCACAAATCAAGCTTGAGATGCCATCACATGAGGTCGGGTTTTTACCTCACCCACATTCTCTCTCTCCTCAGACTCATCCAGTGAGGTGGTGTACAGAGGTGCATAGTGGATTAGATCTGGACGTTCTATGTCATAAATGGCTTTGACTTTGGGAATGGCTGCTAAATCTCTGTAATCAAGGATCTCATTGTCTACTTTTGCCTAAAGGATAACAGGGGAACACACACACACACACACACACACACACACACACACACACACACACACATTATTATATGAGAAGTAGTAGTTTTGATCATCAAACATTTAAATACACGTATAGACTTTACAGGTCTGTGTCTAATTTACACAAATGCGCAAAATATATTATGGTGAGGTAAAAATGTTACCTTAACTCTAACCCTACAAACATAAATGTAAATTTGCAATGCATGAACTCACATAAAGGGTGTGACTTGGTGAGCCAGGAATGCTTGAACCAGGTCTGGAAAATATACTCTCGGACGACGAACGTGTCGGCTGAAGAAAAACCACAAGTTTACGGCACAGAGGTTAGTGTAATGGTCTGTGTAAACGAGGTCTGTGTAATGTGATTTGTTAATGTCCATGTGTGCGCACAAACAAATACACCCCCCGCATATGACTATAGAGTAAATTCAAAAGCAAAAAGTGGCCAAATGGAAAAAATTCAAAAAGGTGTTGGAAACATTCCTCTGAACTTTTGGACCATAGTGGAATGGAACACGTAGTCGCTGCACAACCGTGACGTGATTCTCCACATCAAAACTCTGCTTGATTGGATTGAGGTGGTCAATGTGGTGACCTCGGTGTTATGCTCACAAATACAGCCTGAGATGATTTGAGCTTTCTGACATGGTACATTAGCTTGCTGGAAGTATAGTCAAAAGATGCTTACACAGCAAAAAAATGTAAAATCATAGTAGTCACAACAGGCGGTGGAATTTCAGTAATGGTATTAAGGGAATATCAAGAATCATCCCCACAGCATTACACTGCCATCACCATTTTAATCCAAGGCAAACCTTTTTTTTTTTTTTCAGCCACTTACTCCATTTCTGGGTCAGGGCGAACTGGCTATCTCAGCAACTCTGAGTGAGACATAGACACAGTGTGACACAGACTCGAGTCTAGAATGGTGGTCAACCACAACCACACACACAGACCAACACATTCACACTCCCTCACACCAATGGTCATTTTTTTCAAAGCCAATTCACCTGAATCTCATGCTTCTGGTCTGTGGAAGGAAACAAGAGACTGAAGGAAACGCACACAGGCTAAGGAAAACGTACAAACTCCACACAGAAAAGCCCAAAACTGCCTTGAACTCACAACCCGAGTCACAAACTATATAGCGACACCTACTCTGCCCCTGATTATTTGATGCTTTTTATGAACTATTCTGACTCTACCATGTGATTGTCACAGGAAAAATCTTTTTCTTCCCAACTCTGGAGAACTTCTTCCACAAGCCTCCGCGAGAAGAAGCTTCATCGGTTTGAATTATTGACTGGCAAGCTTTTATACTACTATACTACTTTTATACTACTTTAAGTTCAAGTTCAACTTGTCCCGCTGCTTCAATAAACTCACAAGGATGTGATCATTCATTTGCCTTAAAGTGGCATGGAGTTGGACCTCCCACCCGGGTTTGAATCTTCTAAATTCTGCCAATACAACCAGACAACTTGCACCAGAATTCAAATGCTGTAATAGGGAATGCACCACGGTTGTCATTCCGTGAGATGGAATAAACTGTTAATGATGTTCATTAACAGCTGGCTTAGAGTGTGTGAGAAGCACTGCCATCCTCCACCACTGGGGGCAGCACATGGTCATGAGATGCGATGGCATTACACAGCTAACAACGTGTACAGTACCTGCCTTTCTGTTCTGCTGAAGAGATCTAGAAAAGAGGGCAATAGCTGTGGAGGAAGACACAGGGATTGGATTGGACATGGGATCCTAAATTACACATCTTGGTGTTCGTTTCGCTCATTCAGCCGTGAAAAGAACCACACAAGTCGACTCACAATTGTGTAGAAAGGCACAATGGAAAAGAAAACAAAAACCACGTGGATGTAAACATGTCCAGTCTTACCTGCCGTCTCTCCTCCTCTCGAGGTGAATGTTTACAGCTCGGATGCCAAACTGTAGATCCTGCCACAATAAAACAAAACAGACAGAAAGGTTGACATGTGTCTGTGGAATGCTTGGTTAGAACCTAACACATGCAGACAGAAAGAAAGATATTCAAACACAGACAGAAACATACATACAGCCAGATCAACCATTTAGATAGACAGAACAAAGACAGAAAAATGAAAATGAACATATAGAATCACAGATAGGCAATACACATAGAGAAGCATATAATTAGACCTATAGACAGAAAGACAGGCTGAAGGACAGACAGACACTATACTGTATGTGGACTCACCCTGCAGGTACATCTCCTCTCCTTCAGTGAACATTTTATTGCAGCGACTACACCGGGCACAGCAGGGGTGGTAGTGCTTGTCTCCGGCCTGTGGAGAAGCACAGTTAAGACATTCTGTGAGAAACACAGTTAGTCTGCTCAATAAAAAAAGCAGTTAGACAGGTCTATGCAGAAACAAAGCAAGACAGGCCTTTACAGAAACAATCTGACATTTTTTCGTACAGAAACACAGTAAGAGAGGTTTGTGAAGAAACACAGTTGGACAGGTCTGGGTAGGAACACAGTTAGACAGGTCTGTGCAGAAACACAGTTAGACAGGTCTGTGCAGAAACGCATGTAGTTCTGTGAGTTTTCTTTAACTCAACATTCAGAAAAGCTACAGGACAGAATTGGTTTTGACTATTGGAAACTCCCTTGCAAGGACTGTGTTAGACTCAACTGAAACTGTCGTAGCTCCTCCCGAAGTATAAATAAGCGACGAGCAAGACGAGAAGATAGAGAACTGCAGAGCTCAACACAATCTGCGACTTCTCCGAGCTCAAAAACTCTCAACTGTGAAATTGAAAGCTAACGTGTGTCTTTTCTGATTTTTTTTTTTTTTACAGTACAGCGCAGTTGCAAACGAACAGCTGGTCTTAGAACCGACAGAGTTAGACAGGTCTGTGCAGAAATACAATTAGACAGATCTGTGTGGAAAAACAGTCGGACTGTTCTGTGATAAACACAGTCAATTATACGAGAAACCGACGATAGTGTATTATAGTTGAGATGTGTTATCAAACCTCCAGCACTTTGCCCGTGATGAACTGCTGACATGCCTCACACTGAACCCCGAACAGAAGCTGATAATCCTGCTCACAGTAGGGGGCGCCATCCCTGTGGAAACACAAGGAAACCTTCAGAAACAAATGGAATCGGATGCTGTAGAAAGACACCAAGGTTATTACAAAATGGAATGTTCTGTAAAGATGCTGCAGGTTATACCCCCCCCCCCCACCCCCTTCTCTTTCTCTATCTCTCTATCTTTCTCTCTCTCTCTCTTTCTCTATCTCTCTCTTTGTCTAATTCCCCCTCTCTCTCTCTCTCTCTCTCTCTCTCTCTCTCTCTCTCTCTCTCTCTCTCTCTCTCTCTCTCTCTCCCTCTCTCTCTCCTCTCCCTCTCTCTCTCTCTCTCCCTCTCTCTCTCTCTCTCTCTCTCTCTCTCTCTCTCTCTCTCTCTCTCTCTCTTTCCCCCATCCTCAATAAATAACTACTTTCAATAAAATCCTTTTACACAATGTACGATCCTCTCCCAAGAAGCTTTTATGTCACTAATGGCTTGGCAATAAGGTTTGCTGATGAAACAGAAACTGCATATCCCATAATGCACTGCTGTTGCTTGGATAAATTGTAATTGTAAAATTTGTAACATATACTTTTGTTTATTTTTTAACATTTTTTAACATGTTTTTGTAGAGAGTTCATATTTTTTGTATACATATATACAGTACTGTGTATAACTATTATGTAGTTCCTTTCTAACTTTATTCATTTTATTTATATCTTCATTAATTTTAGTGTGTTTTTTAAAAAATGTATCCTCTTCAGCCGCAGAATTAATGTGTGTTTCGAGTTTTAGCCCCCCGTACAACTGAGTTTGGCACGTTTTCTGAGTTTGATGATTTCAAGCTGATATTTGCAACCCAGGTCTTGTGGGTCTGATTCCCAGAGAAGCACAACTTTTTCAAAAGTATAATTGTGACACTAAAATGTGCGACTGAATATGAAAGAATGAATGAATATGAATATGATTATTAACCTTTAAGCTGGAGTGTGTAAAGGTGTCTTACTTGCTGATGTATTCTCCTGACAGCACTTTACCACAAGACTTGCATTTAAAACAACCCAAATGCCACTGACTCTCCAGAGCCAACAGGGCCTGACCATTCTTGATGTCTCTACCACAGCCCGAGCACGCTGAAACACACACACACACACACACACACACACACACACACACACGTAAAAAAGCTACTTTAACGGACAGAACATTTAATGCAAAGCAAACCCACACAACATGGTGGTAGTTTATATTGTCAGATATTTATATTAAATTGCTTATTTATACTAGCATTTGAAGCATTTCCTGCACTCACCACTGGGTCCGCTGATATTTCTGGAAGGTTCTGTGGACAAGGGTTCAGTGCAGAAGTGACACAGACAGTCTTTGCCGTTAAACGTCACTCTGTCTCCGGCGGGAAATGGCCTTCTAAAGGTCAGAAAACAAACATGTTTCTCATAAACAGTGGCGGCTTTAGGCATGAACAAATAGGGCAGAAAAAAAAATGTGCATCCGTTAAGTGATTTTCTAAGTAATTTTCTATTACGTATCACACATTTGCGGCGCACCTGTTTGTGTTTACTGACAGAATTGTGCACAGAAAACGTGAGACAAGTATGAATGAAAACAAGTAAACACTACTAAGTCTGCGGGGGGGTCACAAGAAAGGCGGAAAACAAGAAAAATCTAAAGGTATACAACAGCATTATCTGTATAAATGACATCATTAAAGGACCATAAATAAAGTGTTCCATATACGGAGAAGAAGTATATCTGCGAATACATTTTTTCAAAATGCTTATATCCAATATATGGGACATTTTTTTTATATGTTTTTAACATATCCATGCATATATGTATTTTGTAAATTATTATATGAACAATAACTACGTATATTTAAATATATTCAACTGAATAGTGGTTGGGTAATTTTGGTGCGTGTATATATACATATATATACTTAAATGGCATTTTATATATTTTTCCAATTACTTCATATAAATGCATTTTACGTTTCAGATTTCAGTTTGTGTTTTTGTGTGGTTGCATTATTGTAATAGTTTACTACTGTAATAAGTTAACTAGTGTGATTTGACAATTACAATATTTGTTCTATGTTTTATTAAGGCGTGTGAGGTGTGCAATACTGTCAATGCTGACATTGTTTACTTAATACTGTAAATGTTAAAGACGATTTATTTTTAAAAGTTTAGTCATGGTGGGGGAGGGGGGGTAAACTCCAGGTGCTGGAGATTTTCATGCGTGTTGTATTTTGTATTCACTCCAGAAAGTGTAAAAGTCAGAGGCCGTGAGCTCTTACTTGCATACAGTGCACACAAAGCAGGCTGGGTGGTAGGTTTTTCCCAATGCCGTCACCACCTCGCCCTCCACAAACTCTGTGCAGATGTTGCAGCGGGTGCCGTGGATCCGCTGGTAGTCCAGAGTGCAGAGATATTCACCATTCTTCATGAAGAATCCTCCCTGAGCCAGATCGCAGCCGCATACTGTACACACAAACACACCTTTATTTAATAAATATAAATATTAAATATAATATATAAATATTTTCCACTAAATAAACCTTTATTTAGTTTAACTCTCCTGTTATTTTCGTTTCTGAGGAACATCAATAATGATTGTGGGTCAATTTGACCCGGGGCCTTTTATTATACATGTTCAAGTTAAAGTTGAACTTGATATAGCGCTTTTCTTAGTTCCAGACCAAGGCAAAGTCACTAAAATTGCAAAAAGTTGTAATGTAGGAAACCAAAAGTTTGTGTGTGTGTGTGTGTGTGTGTGTGTTCGAGAAAGAGTGTGTGAGTCTGAGACAGCAGTATTGTTGAAAAGAAACAAATAGTATTTGAACTTTATGACTTTTTTAGCTTTTATTTTGTCTGAAGTCAAATAGACCCGAACATTATCATTGTAACAAAAACATGTTACAAATATGTGAACAGAACCAATATCTGTTTATATGTAGAATACACTAGCTAATATATATTTATATTTATTATATCTCTGTTCAAAAATTAGGAAAAAAACATTCATTGTTAGTGTTCAAGACCCAAACAACTTAAAGTTCAAGTTTATTTATATAGAGCTTTTCTTAGTTCAAGACCAAAGCAAAGTTGTTATCACTATCTTCAGTAGCATAAACATGTAGCTTGGTGTTACAAATATGTGAACTGAATTGTTATATTATTTTATGATCATTACACCAAATAAGCCAATCAGGATGAGTTTCAAAGTACTGTTAAAAATATTTTTAAACTTTGAAAACGAGTCAATTTGACCCGAACATAATAGGAGAGTTAATTTTGATGACTTTTAAATGACAACAGATTAAAATCTCAAGTTCAGAATCTCACAAAGTTAAATTTTTGTGAAAAGGTAATTTTAAAATACCTAATAAAGTTAAAATACCTGCATAGGTCTTTAAAAGGTCTCTCGGTCTAGTTACTACGCCATAGTTACTACTACCTAAACTACGCCTTCTGGTGGAAGTCTGCTGACTTGACAGTTATCCAAAATATTACAATAGACACTTTGCACTTGCTTGCTTATTCATTGAGCCCTGAGTACAGTGATAGTAAAGCGAACAGAAGGTAAGAATGGGTTGTAAAAAGTATCTAGTACAAGCAATAGGGATAACAATACCCTGGAGATGATTGTGATACAAAACCCATTCAAACCCTAACCGTAACCACTCCCCACAAACATACACATGACATGATTTACAACGTGTTCCAATTCTGCTCTCTATTGATAGTAAGTTCTGCATTTTCCACACCATCTGCAGATTTTGAAGTCCAAGGTCAACACAGGCAGAGGCCATGACGCTGTAGTGCATGTCCTGCTGCTGACCAACTGTAAGGAGATGATGTTTTCCTTTTCCAGCAGGACTTGGCACCAGCAGAGAGTGTCTAAGCTACGTACCAGTAGCTGCTTTAAAAATTTGGGATTTATTAATGGCTTTATAAAAAATGTTGTTCTTCCATAATCTTATTACAGAGATGGGAAAAAAGAAAGCAATGAACTATAGAATGTTGATAATGTTGGATAGTTAGTAATTCTGGAGGGGTTATAAAGACAAACATTTTCAGATAACACTTTTTTTAATCATTTTTTTTTAATCTCTTATCTTTTTATCTCGCCCCATGTTTAAATGTTGTAAAATACATGTTGTACCATGCACAATGTGCATATGACAATAAAAATTTGAATTTGATTTGTTTCACTGTCAGTTTTCTATTTTTGCACCTGAACAATGTTGCAGATATAAATAGGGCTACAACAAAGAAACACACAATGACCTTGACCTTGACCTTGAGAGAACAATCGGACAGGATTTACAGGTCAGTGAGGCTCTTAAGAGCCTTTTCTCTGTCCTTGGAGTCTGAAAGGCAGATAAAATATCGCTGATGTATTGACCACGTTTCCCAGAATCATGCAGCTCACCCTGACCTCCGCTGTGTGTTCTAGAAATACCACTAATAAACGCTCTTATCTGAATAGCATCTAAAAGCCCTAATATAATGCTGCCTATTATTAGCCACTAGCTAATCAGTTTAGAGAATAAACGGTGAATTTTTCTGACAATAAGACCTAGTGAAAGTACACGAACAGTTTCAGATATATTGTTAATGTAAAACATTTTAAATTAATAAACACAGTGGTTTAGTCTGTCTAATAAACAATTGATACTTGAGTATTCTAGTGAAAATGACAACCGAGATTGAAAAAGTTCTGTTAACAGACACAAATCAGCGATTCATTTTTTTTTTTTCGAAAATGTTGTCTTATTTCTTTAAAGACGCAAACTGTGTGAGTGCTGAACCTACATTTTCCCCATAAATTCATCTTGAAAACCCGTCACTGGATATGAGTGTGTGCGTGTGTGTGTCATGTGGGTTGTGAATGTGTGCAGTGAATGTTGTGTGTGGCGTGATTCATGAATTATGTGTGTTTTGTGAATGATGAGTGTGTTTTGAAAGATGTGTGTGTTGTGAAGGATGTGTGTGGTGAATGTTGTGAGTGGTGAATGTTGTGAGTGTGGTGAATGATGTGTGTGTTGTGAATTATGTATGTTGTGAATGTCTGTGGTGAATGATGTGTGTGTCAATAATGATGTGTGTGGTGAATGATGTGAGTGTCGGGAATGATGTGTGAAAACATCATCATTGTATGCATCTTTTTTATGTGAATCAAAACATAAATACACATTTTTCCTATTCGGCATTAGTCATTAAAAACCCCGCAGGAGCTGGGGTAAAAATAAACGAATCAATAATTTGTTGTGATTCAAGGATACACACACACTGAATAAATGAATGAGTAATGAACGTTACACCAGTTTCCCCAGCATCTTCTTCAAAAGTCTTTGATCTTATTCTTCAGGGACAGACACAAAAGAATTCATTAAATCCCAGATTCACGCTCAAAGTCTGTTTCGTCTGTCAAACTATATTCTGTTGAGAAAATTCCTTTTTATAAAAGGTCTTTCATGTGCATGTTTTATCCAACGAAGTACATATAAGAACAAGACAGTGTCAGACGGAAGTTCATGAGACGATCACCACCTCAGCGACTTCTCATTAAGTTCTTATAATTTTGCCATTACTAATCCACTTGAGCTTAATTTTTGGACATCAGAATGGTCTATTGGTCTGTAATGACTTAAGCAGATTATTATTACACAGACTTACAGTAAGAATGGCGTAATCCTCGAGAGTGGCGAGCACAGAGAAGATCGGTAACACTTACACTGATTACCTGCTCAGATAAACCTGTCATTCTATTGTAGTATATAATCGAATATTCGGTTTCGTGTATAATTACAGTAAAGTATATGGTCCGTAACACGTACTGATCGTGTGTGTGTGTGTGTGTGTGTGTGTGTGTGTGTCAGTGAGACAGAGAGGTTTCCCGAGTTGAGGGTAAATGAGGTCAGAGACCAGAAAATCAGCTCTGTCTAAAATTAAAGACAGGATTAGATTAATTAAAGATTAAGGCTGTTTCATTATTTAGACCTTTTATTCTTTATTGTAGATGGTTCGTGATGATGATTTCACGGGTTACTTAAAACAAATTTATCTATCTATTTGTCTGTCTGTCTGTCTGTCTGTCTCATCTGTCTATCTATCTATCTATCTATCTATCTATCTATCTATCTATCTATCTATCTATCTATCTATCTATCTATCTATCTATCTATCTATCTATCTATCTATCTATCCATCTATCTCCGTGTGTCTAACACAGTCATTTCTGTGTTTTCTATTGTATGTAGAAAACTTGTAGAAGATAGACTTTTTCGTCTATCTTTTATTCCACATTGACTTACCAGTTATTTCACAGAGAGAGAGAGAGAGAGTAAGAGAAAACGAGATAGAACGAGTCAGGGTGAAAGAAAGCGGGAGGGAGATATAGAGATGAAAATAAAAGGTGAGAGATCAAGAAAGAGAGGGTGAGAGAGAGTGAACGAGAGCATGAGAGAGGGAGAGTGAAAGAGAAAGAAAGAACAAAAGAGAGGGGGAGAGAGAGTGAAAGAGAATGAGAGAGAAAGAGAGCGAGAATGATAGAGTGAGAGAGAGGGGGGGGGGTGAAAGAGACTCAGAGAGAGGAAAAGAAAGAAGAATAGAGGAAATGAGAGATAGAAAGAGAGAGAGAGAGAGAGAGAGAGAGAGAGAGAGAGAGAGAGAGAGAGAGAGAGAGAGAGAGAGTGAGTACTCAGGTCATCACAACTCAATTGGATCACAGCTCAGACGTGACAGGATTTATCTCTTAACTGCTTTATATCCTGGTCCAGTGTCAGTGATAAAATAGGCAGCGTAATCTCCAGCATTTGCTTAATAGCAGATTTGCTGAGTTTACTAAACAATGGCCCTATAGTGACCTGTCAAATCAACCAATTCAACTCCATCAATTCATCTGTGTATATATAAACCAGTGTGTAGAGTATATATATACGGATATATATATATATATATACACACACACACACACGCACACACACACACACACAC
>CM051500.1:23954135-23956635 GCA_028031935.1 Paedocypris micromegethes
TCTCTCTCTCTCTCTCTCTCTCTCTCTCTCTCTCTCTCTCTCTCTCTCTCTCTCTCTCTCTTTCTCTCTCCCTCTCGTCATCTCTGCCTCCCCAATCTTTCTCTCCTCTGTTTCGCTCTCTATATTTCTCACTCACTCACTCACTCTCTCTCTCTCTCTGTCTCACAAGCGAGCAATCAACAACGATTTAGTCAAATCACAACAGTCTTTCTTTATGTCAGACTGTCTGGCCAACAATGCATCCATCCATCCATCCATCCATTCATCATCTATGCAAATTTTCACCCACCCATCCATCTTGCATCTATCCTTCATCTATCCATTCATCCCTCCTTCCATCCATCCATCCATCCATCCATCCAATAATTCACCCATTCACCCTGACATCCATTCAGCTCATTTGTCAATTCATATATCCATCCATCCACTCATCAATTAATCAATCTAACTAGCCATATGTAACAATACCGTATGTATACATAAACAATCACCTTTCTTAATTAGTCTCATCAAAACAGTAAAAGAAAGTGAACATGAATCGTTGAGAAAAAGATTGAAATGAAAAGTACTAAATAAAAACCTAAGCAAAGAAAGTTTCATCAGCGTTTCGCGCACGTAACGCAGCTAAATCTGCACACAAACAAGAGTTTACAAACAAATCCCAGGCAATCCAAGTCGGAACATGCTGGACTTGTGTGATGTTTTTTTTAAAGCAAGACTGAAGCCAGAACTTCTTGTTTCAAACTGCGTTAGTTATATAACAAGTCGCTGATTAATTCTTTTAGTTGGCAAAAAGCAACCAATACACATTCTGGAAACTACTCTAATGTTGCATAACAGCATCAGCTGTAAAGTAAAGAAGTTCACTCCAGTACTTTACACCAAGGTTCAAACCTGTTTTTCTATCGCTTCTATTTCGTTTTTAGCATTAGACGTTTTTTTTTCTTGTCAGCTATAGCAATCAGTGCTAAAGCTAACTGTAGTCATCGCTAAGTCTAGGAATGGAGCGAATATTGCACAGGTCTTCTCTCATCTGCGGTTTTACCGTGAGGTAATTTATAGTTAAGGATGTTTAAGCTCATTTCTTTGATCGTCTGTTTTATTTTTCATCATGTCTGTGACTTTTGTCTATTTCTCCACACATGTATTGCAATTGTTTTATCTGATTGGCTGATGATTAAAGAGGATAAAACATTTTTTTTTTTTAGATTTACCTAAAGGAGAATGTTTAAACATTATTTCCATCGAGAATAACACACATTTGGGGATTAGGCTTGAACCACGCAATTGCTGCTTGCAGCTGTATGATTTCCATTTTTTTATCCTTTTAATGACATACTGCTTTCAATCCGCACATGTATTGCAAAAACTCAAATAGAGCCAAATGTATGTTAAATTACGAAGTACTTTTTGAAATAACTAGAATATGATTATAAACACACAAATATAAAACTATTTTTACATTGACGTCATTATGTAATGACAATATAAAAAACAAATACAAAAATTCTAAATTTCCATGTCAATAGTCTGTTAAACTTACCAAACACTAAGTCACAAAAACAGTTAAATCCCAACCAATTCCAATTATTATTGAAATATAAAATAAAATACATGTTACAGGTAAAGCGTGTAATTAGGCAATCAATAGAATGCCTAGGGATTATAATAGAAGGACTGAAATGAGGGAAGGCAAAGTATGAATTGTGTCGAACTTCACACAATTTTTAAGTTCAAGCTCCTTCAGGTGTAAAGTGTGTAAAACTTGCTTACTTAAATATTTAAGTAAATACTGTATAAAATATTAAGAAATTGATCTTTGTCATAGTCATAATGAGAATCACAGCCATGTACTTAACACCAACAACCAGACGATCAAATGAATAAAAAGCAACAATCCTCTTACATATTCACACGTGCTCTATGGGACAGTTAAAACTGTGAAAAGCGCCTTACAAATGCTCATAACTTGAACTTGAACTTGAAATTACAATTTCTCCAGTAAAAATGATTTGCAAGTCACTGCTTCTAGTTTATATTCTGTCTGTTTTGTTATTAAATATCTTTCCATGGAAATTAATTTCAAGTCATTGTTCATCAATCGATATTGCTCAAGTCATAAAATATATTTAGACCAGCACTTGCCGTTTGGATTCAGTATTGGCCATTTTGTAGTTTGTTAGTTGTAGTTCGTTTGTAAAGATAGATGAAAAATGATCGCAAGCCATTGATCTCAAAAGTCTGAAAATTCTTCCAAGTAGGCTAAGCAAATCTTCTGACAAAGATCTTACACAAGTCAGTCATCTCTCCAAATATGTTACAAACAATACTAACGACAGAAAGATTTCCATCCCTAGATTTATTGTAGTTGAACGTCTTTCAGATTCAGACATTTCACACGTCGCCTAAAAAAGCAAAAAAGCAAGGCATTCTATAAAATGCCTGGATTTTACACTTTGCCTGTAGCATTACTACTATTGTGTCAAAATCATAAATGATC
>CM051500.1:23961635-23986425 GCA_028031935.1 Paedocypris micromegethes
AAAGCAATTTTGAAATACATTAAAACAATCACTATTCTGTTATTATTCATAATTATCAATTACTGTTTTATTATTTTTATTATGTATAATAATAATAGCAATAATAACTTGAAAAGATGTTACGATGTTAAGGCGAACAAAGCGTCTCAGGTGTGTGGTGCTGATGACTGATAGGTCGCTTTACTCCAGCGGAACATGTCTATCCATCGAACGCACACACATATTGATTTACTTAAGAGCAACAGCATTAACGCTGAAAGTGCAGAGTTGCGGGAAGCAAAACCACGGGACAAAACCCACTAAGCCGCGCAGTATTTATTATGCACATTTCAAAATTCGGTTTAGTGAAAGCTGAGATGTAAAGGTATTATGGCTACCATTCGTATCATTATAGTCACCCAGAGATTCGAAATCCACATGCGTCTAATTCATGTGATTAATGTTCACTTTAATTCACATTGTAGTGGTGAATTAGTGAGTGTTTGTGGAATCATCGTTGGCTTTTTTATTTTTATGAAAATGTGAATTACAGGCCATTTAATATTGCATGATGCTGCCATCTGTTGGTTAAAAAGAAAACTACAGCGACACGCCGGATGCACAATGGATGGATGGACAGACAAAATATGTAGAACAGACCGGTCGACAATCACAGAGAAATGTATAAAGCGACAGATAGAGATCAGAGAGATAGACAGACAGGTAAAAAGACACAGATTTATAGACAGGTAGACAATCTGGTAAATAATAGATAGGGTTTATAGAAATGGAATGTGTCTATATTTCTTTTATAAACAGGTAGACAATAAGAAAAGATAAGACAAAAAGAACAACAAAATGACAGGTAGACAGAGAGGTAGATAATCAGAGAGACAGACCGGTAGAGACAAACAGACGGGTAGAAATAATAGAAACTGACAGTAATCAGGCAGCAAAAAACAAAAAATACATAAAAAGATAGACAGAAAAACAACCATAGTCAGTAAAAACATTTGTGTATATAATCCAATGGGAATTTTGAAGTGTGTGTGTGTGTGTGTGTAGCCCAAACAAAGCATAATTAATCAAACATTTTATTTGTGACACTGTGAATTGAATTAAAACCAAGTCACATCACAATAATTCAGGCAGGAAAAAAAAAAGCCTTTAAAGCCGTTTAAAACTCAAATCAACACGGATCTTAGGTTCCTTACACACATGGCAGAGGTCAAAGGTCAGAATACCTGTCGAAAAAGAAATCAAGGCATCGCAGACATAAATAAGCCAAAGAGAGCGTGACGCATGCACTTCACACACACACACACAAACACACACACCGCTAAACTCTACACTGCTATGTACAGTCGGAACTCTGTATAAAATGTGCGTGATCGAGAATTAAACAAAAAAAAAAGCGAAAGTCCGCGGAGGACAACACACCCTTTGGTTTTCAAAGGAAATACACGTATAAGACAGAAACCTTCTGCGCACAGAGGATAAATAAAGACAGACGTGCTCACACACTCTCGAAAGTTTGTAAGAATATTGATAAACCAGCAGCAGCAAAAAAAAAAAAAAAAACTTTTCGCCGCCATCTTTCTGAGCTGTATGCCCGTAAATTTACGGCAGTGGATGTGAAGAGAGCAGACGGCGAATAATACTATTGCTGGTTTTATTCGTGGAAAGAGGTTTTGTGTCGATAAACCAAAAAAAAAAAATAAAATAAAAAAATTGCACCAAATAAAAACAACACACACAATCACTCCAACACCAACCCTGGCTTTGTTTGTACATTTCTCTACAAAACTCCAGAAAAAGCATGATAAATGAAGTCGTGAAGTTATAGATAAGACGAAACCGAGGAATATTCGGTTAAAGTCGCCGCCACAAACAGGAAGCGGAATTTCTCCACAACACACTGCAAATCTATAATTGTAAAGCGCTTATAACATGTATTTGGATGAGTGGATAATTTAATATAAAGATAATTTGATTACATTTAAGAATTTAAAGTTAAACCTACGCATACACTTAAGTCGAGTAAACTAAACATAAGCAGCTTTTTTAAACTTTATGATGCTTTTTCCTCAATTTCAAAGAACTAAGAAGTTTAGTCCGCCATTTTCGGGCGAACCATTCCTTTCCATGTAAGTAGATGAGAATGGATGCAGCTACTGTGCATAGCTGAGACCAAGGCACACATACGACGCGATCCACGAGTAAAACGACGAGTAAAAAAAACACAGACCGGATGAATGGATGGAAGATAGATGCAGCCGTTTGCATCCGGACCGACTCCAGAGTCAGTTTGTAGAGACGTGATGCTGTCTAACACTAGGAGACTGAATTAAAAAAAATCCGCATTTTGCAGATTTATGGTTAAAAAAACGATAAGACTTTAAATCTTTGCACGAAATTGCACGCGAGTGTGTTGCATTTGCTGTTCACATAAAGTGTGTGTGTAGGGGGGCGTCACACATCCTTGATCGCTTTTGATATATAAAACACTATATCGCTAAAATCAGACTTATTATATCAATAATATACGACAAACCAATTAAACTTCCAAATGAACTATTAGCAGCATGTTCAGCTGTTTCCAATCACTTTGTTTACTAACAAATCCAAACGGTTGGCATGTTGACCCTAGTTACCTGATTTCTTTTTTATTTAAGCGAATCGGGCTTCTTCGCCTTGATCGTTTCCCGGGTCGTGACCTCCCGTGCGGGCCGTCGCGTCAGTTGTGCCCCGCCCACATGACGGCAGAGCATGCAGGAAACTTCCTCGAATGTTGCGTCCAGCCGCATGAGGAGGGCGGCGCTGGGTCGGGTGAACGCGGGTGTGTGCTCCGCCCCCTGTTTGAGTTCTGGGCGTGTGGAGGGGCGGGGCGGTCAGGGGGACGAGGAGCTGGACGCGTGGAACTTGACGAATGCGATGGCTGCCAGCTCTTTGCAGAACTCTTCCAGAACAATCACTCCCTCAAGCAACGTCATGTGATCCACACTGCAAAGCAGACAGACAACACACACACACACACACACACACACCGCATTCAATGGCCATTAGCATGATTATAACATGAACATCTCTGTACGCGTTGATGCTTTTTTTCCGCTTTACTCGCGTTGTCGAAAAATCAGACTTTGGAGATAAATCTTTTACACACTTGTGTGAAACTGCTTGTAGTTGTTTCCAGCTTTGGCTGCAGCATTAGTGCGACGCAGAGTTTATATGACATTTGCCGTGAAATAAATCAACATTAAACAATACAATTGATTAATAAGGTGTTTCTGTCATTGATTATGCATGTCTGTCTGGAAAAGCGCGACAAGAGCGATAGATGTTAATTATTTAGCTTGGGCGCGACGTGGGCATAGATTATTACTTTTTTATCTAGATATTTTTAATGTCATTGCAATCTTGAAATTAATCTCTAAACTATATACTATTTACAGACATTTAAATATATTTGTGTGTGTGTCTGTCTGTGTGTGTGTGTATCTATATATCTTAGTATACATATACATATCTATATCTCAGTAGACATATACCGTATATATGTTTTTTTAGTATACATATACTGTATAAACATTTTTTTTTCCCAAATCTGACCTTGTTCCCTCTGGCTCAAGCCCTAAAAGTCTTTTCCGCACCACCAGGAGTTTAGGGGTGAAATCTTGGATGCGATGAGTTCTCAACATCAGATCCCCAACCACCTGATGGGACCATTGGATCACAAAGATATGGAATTAATCTTTCTTGGATTCACAGACAAGCTTAATAAAAACTGAAGCTAGTAAAATGATGAGGTCTTACCCTGACTATGACAGAGAAGAGAGACCTGCAGCCCGGAGCCAGGTTAATGTACGGGTCCAGCAAATACTCGTGAAGGTGAGCGTGAGGGAAGAGAGACAGCTTAGACAGCACCGACGTCACCTGCAGGTTCACGTCATACGGCTGGAGGAGCAAACACACACACACACACACAGTTACTGTACAATACTAAGTCGAATTACTGTACACTAGTTGAGAGAGAGTGAGGGAAAGAAAAAATAAAAACAGAGCGAGTAAATGAAAGAGACAGGAAGAAAGAGAGAGAGAGAGAGAGAGAGAGAGAGAGGATGGGAAGACAGAGGACAAAAGGGGGAAGAGAAAGGAAGGAAGGATGAGAGTGAATGAGAGGAGGAGAGAGAGAGGGAGAAAAATGGAAGAGAAAAAGAATAGGATATAGAGAATGAGAGAGAGAGAGAGAAAGCGAGAGAGTATGAGAAAGATAAAAAGAATAAGAGAGAGATAAAGCGAGAAAGAGAGGGAGAATGCGAAAGGTGAGTGAGAAAGGAAGGGATAAAGAGAATATAAATGAGGGGAGAGAAAAAAAAAGGAAGGGAGAGAGAGAAAGGAACAAAATAAGAGAGAGATAAAGCAAAAAATAGGGGGGAGGAAGGGAGAGAGTGAGTAATAAAGAGGGGAGAAAGAGGTGGAGAGAGGGAGATAAAGTGAGAGGGGGAGAAAGAGAGAGAGAGATAAACCACGTACTTCAACCGTCTATAAGCTGTATAAAATACATGTTTACCACGTTTACCTCTTCTCTACCGCTCTCTCTCTCTCTTCATCCCTATCGAACTTTGAATTCCATTTGTTTATGTTTATTTCCTCTTGTACAGGCCAGTGAGAGTCTGTTCACACACCTGATCCAGGATTCTGCCCATGCGGTCGAAAAGCACTTTCAGGAAGTGACCCTCGTAGAACGGACTGTCCAGGTCACACTTCTCCAAGGGTTTGGGGCTGCTGCGCCAGTCCCAGCGCTGGCAAACGCCACAGTAATCACGAAACTGCCGACACAATCATCAGAAAACAGCGATTTTACAGTAACTGTGTTGCTTGCATATATTAAAGATACGAATAAATACCGTATTTATGTGAATATAAGCACACCCCTGATTTTTTAGGCACCCCCCCCCCCAAACTTCATGTTGATGTGAAACGTTTTTTTTTTACATTTCTGGTTTAATTACGTTAATTTTCTCTTTTTTAAATACAATTTTTTCTTTATTTAACAAACCTAACTTGTGACTTGTATCATTTCAATATTAGATATTTTAAAAATTCTAGCCGATTCTAGTGATTCGAACTTCAACTCCCAGAATTCGAACAGTTTCTTTATTTACTATTCTTTATTCTTTAGTTTCTTTAGACGCCGTGTGAAGTAAACTTTTCCCCTGCACAGTAAACCCAGCGTTTTGATTGTATTTGTTCCCTGCAATCGACTCCTTGCCTGTGTTCTTCGTTTCCGACTGTTTTTCAAAGCTTTTGGACTTTGTTTCCAGACATTAACGCTATTTTACCAGATGCTCCGTCTGTTCCATTAATACGTAATTATTGTTTGCACTAGCATGTTATTTAGCCCCTGCTAAGTGTTGCTGTATGACTAATGTTTCTTATTTCTGTTATTGAGCTAATACAAACTAAAAGTAAATAAATGTATTTCCATTTTTTGGTGATTGCTCCTTACTTCAAATGTGGAAAAAAAGTGCTTATATTTACGTGCAGTTTTGAAATTGCCGATTATAATCACCACCCAAGTTTTTGAGCCACTAAAATTGGGGGAAAAAAAACAAGTGCTAAAATATGGTAATAAAATATCTCCATAGTTTACCTGTCTGTGTGCGTCCCGGAGGTACGTGTCATAACCTGTTCCTTCAACCTGATAGGATGATTTTGCCTCGTCTGGTACTAAACACAAAAAACTGTAAAAAAAAAAAAAAAAAAAAAAAAAAGTAAATAAATAATAATACATTGGCGTAATGGAGTAAAATGATGTACCTGTTTACTATTTTGTGCACCTCTGTCTTCCCATCAGGCTTTGCTTGGTCAATGCTCTGAGGCGGAGAGCAGCTTAGCCAATCAGGGCTGGACAATCGGTTACCAGGTGACAAGTCTGAGAAGAGTGGGTCTTCTTCCAAATCTCTGAGAAAATCCACAAAAATAAAATAAATGATGTTCAAAAAATTCACTGTATATATAGATTAAGAACATCATGCATGAATGAATTAATGAATAAATCAATCAATAAACACTTTTCTGACTGCTTCAAACATGTTGAGTATAAACTAGCTATTCTACATGTCATTATTCTACATTAATATTTAACACTATTATAAGCATTTGCTTATTTTGAACAACCCTCACTTTGCTTACAACACACACACTGTATTAGTCTTTGGTAGAGCCATGTATCTTCAAATGCCACTCGCAGCTCGTCTTCCTCTCGAGATCTGATCTCAAGTAGGTCTTTTTTTCGGGAATCGACTGAGCAAACAAAGCAATGTGTGGTAGACAATATTTCCGTTTAGATCTTTTAGCAAGCTATTTTTTGTCCAATAAATATTGATAAGACGACTTACTCATTTAAAGGCATTCATTTAAAACTTTTGTTTTGATTGGACGAAAAACCATGGACACAGTTTTCTTTATGGAGATACGTTTAGATCGTTTAGATATATTTTGACTGTGGTTGAAAAACCGATTAAAAGTTACAAAACTAAAGGTATTTTTTTACTCTCGCTTCCAGACATTTAGATCAACTGGGCTATATTAACATCATATACCATACAATATACTATTTAAAAAAGTATAATGTAATACGACACGACAAAATATAACATTATATAATATAATATTACAAAAAAGCATAATGGCCATCACAGTTCAACCTCATTACAGTGATAGCGCTCTTAACGAATGATTCTCTGAACAGAATTTCCATATAACGGACGTTTCTGTCAATAAAATATCGACTCTTTTAACGAAATTATTTACAAAACAAAAGGTGGCACGAAGCGAGTAAGAAAACGTGTTTGTACCCCTGCGTAAACGCCATTCTGCCGTTTCTCCTTGAATGGCCCATTGAAACCAGTAGGTGTGGAAAGCGCGGTTTAGTTCCTGCCGCGCACTTAATGAATGAACAGAAGAAGGCTACGTGTGAAAGTGGTGAGTAAAACTGAAGAAAAGCCTGATTAAGGTATACAGGTGTGTAAATATTGCTTACATTTCTTCAAACCGAGTTAAAATATAAATATATTTGACTGTTTCCTATTGTAAACTTTCTACTGTAAATTCTACTGCAACGGTGACTTTTTCCCCTTGTGGGGACGAATAAACGACTTTCAATTCAATCATTTACATTTTCAATTCAATTAAATGTGGGGAAAAAAGAAGTTTAAGTTCTTTTAAAGTAAGTTGTTTTGTATGAGATTCATTTGTGTGTGTATGCTCTGGTTGAACGAAAGCGTAACACAGTTTGTCACCTATGTGTTGTTTTAAAGTGTAAAGCACTTTGGTCAGTTCATCTGTTTTTAAAAGTGCTGTATAAATAAAGATGACTTGACTTGACTATGTGCTTAGACATTAAAAGACACGCGATCAGAACAACAAATAGATAACAACCGATTGCCGCGTCAGATTGTAACGTTCTGCATCATCCGCCCATCATGTCTTCTCTCACTCGCCTTTTTCTGCTCGACCAGAAAGATGAAAACCTATTTTTTTCTTTGCTTTAGTCACACAGAACTCACAGAATGTTTCTTTTAAATACTTGTTATGTAACATGTTTTTTCATAAATTACCAATATAGTATCAATTATAAAAAGATGTTGTCTTCACGGATCCTCAGAACGGATTAGAGCTTTTACACGCAAAACGCGGACCATATAACGAAAATTCCTTTTAACAAAACCGCAGTCGTTGCTCATCTCATGCGTATCGTTTTATTGGCTCAGAAAAGCAGACGGGGGGACGGATGAGGCTGGTGAAGACGACGGCTCTTACACGGCGTCATGCGGCTGGCCGTTCTCCATGTGTTCCCGCTCTTCTCGCTCCTCCGGCTGCTTGTTCTCCGTGTAGTTGCGTTCCGTCAGGCAGCGCAGGACCAGGTTCTGCAGGATGTGGCGGCACGGCTTCTGCAGCAGGTGCTCAAACAGCCGCAGCGTCATGATGCTGATCTAGAAGACCACAGACCTTTATGAAAGCTGCACTTCTTACATCCCGACTTTCACATACGGACTAATGATAACAGATGAAAACAGACTAAAATAGAAACGACCAAGACAGCACATTTAGTTGCATTATTTCTTCATATTACAACCAATGTATTTAATTAAACAATTTTATCTACATTGTAGAGCACACCAGATAAAATATGAGAAAAGTGTGTTGTGTATTTTATTTTAACACTTTCATTAGATTTAACAGTTGAGCTTTGTATCTTTATTTCAAGTAATTGTAAAAATTGAGTATTTTGAAAAGCATTTCTATTAGTTCTGATGAATTTTCACCGTTTTCAACGTAATTAATTTTAAAAGAGGGAAAAGAGGCTCACTTTTTCAAGATAATTAAAAAAACACTAATTTACAAATTCTTACAATTGAAATCAAAACATTGCTCAACGATGCTGAATAAAGCAATAGTTTTGCCTTATCCGAATTATTAAATTTGCTAAATATTTCAGGAGAACAGTTCACAAGATCGAGAAGTTTTTCCTGAAGCCATTCAGTCTCAGCCAGAGGAATGAACAATCAATGGTGGATGAAATTGCCGAGGAACTGGTAATGACTCTACCTTTAAATGTTAAATTAAAACCAGTTGTTTATTGTCTGTTGATGTTTTATTATTTAGAACAGATTTAATGCAACCATTGGTCACATGTTTTGTATGGGTGGAACTACGGTGACTAATGGATCAATCCGTGTATTTGACCCGCCCACTGATGCTGATTGGTAGCTGGTTCTCTCACCTCTAAAAAACACCTTGTAAAACACCTGCGAAGCCCTACATTTGTATTTTCAATTGTGTATTATAGTTTAATATATCTATAATATTGTAATTACCTCATCAGACAGGTGGTCACAGTGTCCTATAAGCCTGTGTCTCAAGGGATGCTGGGTAATGTCAGCAGGGGTCTCTGGCCCCGTTGCCTCGCCCAACAGGAAGTAAACGGTCTCCTGCAGCAACGCTTCTGACGTCACTTGTCTAATGATCCTGTTCAGCAGGGCGGTGGATGTCAAGATGCCGACCTCTGACCTGGATCCAAACAAAAAGAGATAAAACATGTTGAACTGCTAACGTGGTGTGATTTAGTCGCTTAAACCATGCATGCTCACGTTTGCATGAGCTGAGGCTCCATCACGCTGACAAAGAAGCGTTCTCTCACCGCCTGGGCCAGGACTGACGCCGCCGTCTAACAGTTACACAAACAGAATACAGTTAGGAACAAAAAAACAGAACTGGGCTTTGAAAAAAGAAAAAAAAGAAAAGAACAGCTCTTTGTGTGTGTGTGTGTGTGTGTGTGTGTGTGTGTGTGTGTGTGTGTGTGTGTGTCTGTGTGCATGCTAGACACCTTCTGAGCTTCTTTGATGAGCTGATCACAATAGTCCAGCCACGACAAGAAGGAAATAAGTGCGCGCTTGCCAGCAAACGCAGCAGCATCCTCCTTTAGGTTATACACATCCAGCCTATAGAAACACACACAGATTCAGAACAGCAGTGTGTAGACGAGTGAAAGAATGTGGACATGAATAATACACTGAATATATTTTTGTATACTATATCTATACTATAAACACTATATCACTATCACCAATTTGAAATAAAACTGTTTCTTTATCGGTGTGTGTATGCATATACTAAATATTACACATTAAGTTACATAACTACACACACACACACACACACACTTGTATATAATAAACTGTAAAACCTCTATTAGAATCTCATATTAATGTTTCTGTGGCTTTAGTTCTACGAGGCCGCGGAACAATACAGCGACTTGCTGAGAAATACATAATATGAAAAAGAAGAGTGAACAATGGCAAGCTATGTTCATTCAACTCTTCACAATTGTCTATTTAACCCTTTGTGACTAATATAAAACAATGCTGCCTTTTAGTGCTCTTATTTCTGAAAATGTGGAAAAAAACAGAAAAATCCATCGAGAAAAATAACTGCTTAATGTTAATTTGGCTTGCCATGGTCTTTACTACAACCTGTTCTTATTAAAGGGATTTTGCAGTTATACCAAAAATGGCGACGAATACGATGTAAGTTAAAATAAGAATTGAATTTTATCATTTATGGAAAATTATAAGTGTGATGTTTAGTTAGGACACAGTAGATCGATGAAAATAAGTAAATATTTAGTCAAAACATGTAATATCTCCAACACTAAATCATGTAAAAAATTGAGGTTTCACTTTTACACTTATTGCGCTTGTAAAAGTTCAACTAGCAAAGCAGATTTTATAATTTCAGAGCTCGGGTCTCAGGAGGTTAATGCACCTTATAACCCTTATAAAATCTTATTGATTTTTCGACAGTCTGAAAAACAAAAAGTGAAAAAAGACAAAAGGAAACGTATAAGATGGAAACTTTTTCCTCATACCCCCAGTTTACAGACTCCACAGTCTCGATGTCAAGAGGATCCATGGACTGTGGAAGGGCCCGGTAGAACTGAGCCAGCCGGTCCGTGATCAGCTGACACAGCATCGTGTTTTCCGTCAGGCATTTTGCGGCAGCGGGTTCAGGCAAACTGACGATCAGCATCAGACCTTCACAAGCCTTCACCACAATACGGCCATCCTGAGAAACACACACCACCACCTTCAATATCCTGGACTACTCAGCGGACTGGTAAATCTGAACCTACCGGACTCTTGGTGAGATTGAGAAGTGACGTGACCAGGCTGTAGTTGTCATTGCTGGTCTGAGTGGACTGAACAGAGGACGGGCTGGATTCTCCGGCCTTGCGGACTTGACCTGCTTCTCCTTCTTGTGGGGAAGTGACCAAACTGGGATTTTGACCCGTATCCGGTGAAGTTTCACTGGCTTTCACTAAATTAGCTCCACCATCAGGCTTTTTATTCTTGTTCTGAGAGAAAACATAAAACACAGTGGTACCCAGAACAACTTGCAGGGATAAAATGATGGAGCGCTACGTACTTCTAGGAAGAAGTTGACGAGATACGGATCCTGTTTGAGTTTCGCACAGACGGTGCAGAGAAACTGGATCTCTTCGTTTTCTGTAGGAGCCGCCAGAACTTCCCCGCACAGGCGAATCAGTTTCTGGGAAAAACACCAGAAGAACATGCACGGTTATATCACACTGTCTGTAGACTGGAAACTGGTATTCTAGCCATACTAATTGTGTCATAGTCAATTTTAAAAATGCTTTCTAATTAAAAAAATTATTGTGCACCTTATGGTCCACAAAATGTGGTTACTGTAAAAACGAGTACTGTAAATAGTCTTATTCTTATTATTTTATTTAACTACTCAAATTCTACTGTTGATAATTATTATAGATTTATATTTAAAATAAAAACTACATTTCTTTAGTTCTAATAATTATTGGTCATTTTAGATCACTTTGGTCACTTTTTTTTCATTATTATCAATTAGAAGATTAAAGAAATGTAAATTATGAAATGTATATAATAAGTTCCATGTTTAGTTTGAAATATAGTTCGAAAAATGACTGCCTTATAATCGAAAAAAAAAAAAAACTATTTAATATATGATTTTATATATTTTCAAAATGTAAAATATATGAAAAAAAGATTAAGAAAAACATGTTTATTAATGTTTAATTACATAATGTCTAATACGGTGCGTTTCATAGTCTGGAAAAAACATATTTACATTTCGAAGTACAATTAAAAAAAGATTAGAATATTAACTTTAACTGATGATGCGTCTCGTAATCAAAAGAATATAGTGTGGACTTTCTGTTCATGTTCTGTACTTTCAGACGCCCTGTGAACTGAACTTGGTGTTACACGGTGGATATCTAATGTCAGATCACCTGCACTGGGCGGTGAACGTTGATGTGAGGCAAGAGTGGCTGGCGAATTCGACCCAGAAGCTTGGTGTAGAAACTCAAAACCAGCTGCTTCATTCCAGGAGGACACTGAAAAAAAGAACATTACGTGACGCCGAGCCTCATCACAACCTACAGATGTCAAACAAGCTGTTCAATTTCAGACGCACTTATTTTTAGAACAGCTTTAGTTTTTGACACTTCCATACCATCACCAAAAATTATTGGAGTTACTATTTTTTTTTTTAAACGAGTGTTTCAATAGGTTTTGTTAATGGTTATTTGCTCCCTTTTACCTTTACCTAAAAACCTTTACACCCAGTATTACTGATTTTGTGTATTTAGTAGGTCTAAAACTGGGTGAAAATGTCACAATATTTATCATAATCGTTTTTTATGTGTGTGTATTTCATTCTGGATAAGTAAGATTTATGTTATATGCGCAATATAACTGCAGATGGGTTAACACAGAGTCATTACACTTTGAGAAGATTGTTAGATCAAATTTAATTGATCGTCTAATTTAGGGCAGCTTTGTGAATTTGTCTGCATACAGTATTGAACTGCTTTAAATATACGCATTTACACACGCGGACACACAAACATACATTTGTAAAAATCGGTTAAGGAATCGGGATTGGATCCAATATCAAATGATTCAGAATTGTTTTCCGTATCACTTTGAAAAACTGTTATTGGGATATTAACAATGTTTTATCATATTTCAGTTCTTGTGTTTTTAAAGATATGAATATTTTCTATTCTTATTGATGACTTTGTATTCTGTGGTGCTATTTTCATTAGTGACATTTAAGTGTGAAGGAGAGATATCGCAGATCTTTCCTACCTGCTGCGATTAGACTCTACAATTTGAACTTAAATTTAAACTGGTGACTGGAACTATGCTTATGACGGGCAGGTTCATTTATGGTCTGTGTTTGTTTGTTTGTCTATTATGATGTGTGCAGTGCGTTATGGTGATGTTTGTTTATTTATTTGCTTGGATTTGTTTTTGCTGTTGTGACGTGAAATTTCCCCGCTGTGGGACTAATAAAGGATTTTTCAATTCAATTCAATTCAATTCAATTTAAATTTGTATTCGACCTCAATTAATCACTTTTTCAGAAAGTCTCTGACACTAAATCTTTACTTTTATACACACATAGTGTATGTATACATTTTCCCATTTTACTTTTTATTTTATTGCTGTGCCACAGGTAGAACCAGCGTATTATTCTAATTCATTAGACGCATACAAATAAAAGGAAGCATCAGACACTCACATCAGCCTTGCTCAGCGTGTACAGCGTCTCCAGGATCTTATGGTGGAGAAGATACTCCATGCAGGGGCCGGTCTCTCCTGACTCCCTCTCCCTCTCCTCCTGCGTCAGGATATACAACATCTGCTCCAGATGAGAGGGAATGTTGGTGTCCGTCACTGGAGCTTTGTCATCTGCAACAACATAAGCAATGCCTTTACAATTATGATTGGTTGGCCAATTCAGATTGAGAATCCCGTCTTTGGTCACAAAATCGCTGGGACCCAGAAATGGTAAAGGGGTTCAGACAAGAAAGGTGTTCTGACTGCAGGTGAATTTACCTGAGGTCTCTATGTAGTAATGTGTGATGGCCTTCCAATGATAGACAAAGTCCTCTTGCAACGGCAGTGAAGGTGCAAGCTGGGGTAAAACAGGCATTTACAAACTGACATTAGTAAAATACAGTGTTAAATTAGCTTAATTAGCATCGTTTTCTTGCATAATATTGTGCTATCAATCTATTGAGCATATTTGTAAACAGAACTGTAGTTTCTTACACACACACACACACACACACACACACACACACACACACACACACGGTCAACAATGATAAAGCATAAACAACAATATGAAAAAGTATGGCTTCTTTTGGAGCCTGCGTGTCATAAACAGCTGTTTGTTTACATCCTGCTTCCAAACTTTAGCACGAGTGCTAACCGGCTAACACTTGCAACTGTAGTAAACGTTTCGTCTCACTTAATAAATGTCAATTTATTTTGACAATTACCAATTAATGTGGATTTGGAATAGAATAGAAACAGGTCGGTCCACGTAGACGGAAACCTTTAGCAAAACAAACTACAAGTTGCGCAAGAATTAGCACGAATGCTAAAGCCCGGCGAACGATGACTCGAAATTAGCCAGAAACGAAATAACAAAACGAAACTAAACATAATCGGACAAGACACACTCATGTAGACACAAAGCAATCGGTTACTTTGCCCAATTTGTACACAATTTTCTATACATGTGTTAGCTAAGCAGGCCGGCAAGATAAACAAGAGACAACACGCCATTTGATGCTATAACACGGACAAAATATCAACAGAAATATAGTCAGACGAATCAGAAGGTCTCACCGCCTCAACTGCATGTTGTAGGATGGAGGTAAATTTGGAAAACATGTTGTTTTTGGCCAAGAGGAGTTTGGCTCTTGCGAGCTCTTCTCTCTTCCCTTTGCTTCTCCTGCTGCGGTGATCCAGATTGACTGGCGATCACCCACCACAACAATGCCGAACTACAGGTACATAATATACATCCCGCGCGCGGAAAAGCCTCTGTTTACATTTCAACAAGCGACACGTGAGTCAGATCAACAGAGAATAACCGACAGAGAAAGGAAACGCAGCTCCGCTTGTCTTTTTCGGCCACGGTGGCACTTGCATTGTGCCCCAGAAAAAAAAATGGCCAAATCGATGCTATGTTTTGCTATAATAAAAGAAAATGTAGAGAAATAAAATATGAATGTTAAATAAATAAGCAGTGAATTCTTAGTTATAATGCATTTTATAGAAAACAGCGGTGAAACACGAATTAAAACAAAAGGATAAAAAATAATATAAATAATAAAAAAATAATATCTGACACAATGCATACCGTAAACCAAATAGCAATGAACACAAAATAATGTATTTTTCGCTGTTAACATTATTTTGTGTGTTATACTGAATGTTGGCAAAATGACTTTTATTTTGAAGTCCTCAACAGTGTAATCGTTGTACACTTTACAGTTTGTCAAGTAGATTAACTTTTTACAGCTGTTTTTTTTAATTTATATAAATTACGCACTAATAAAAATAACAAGATAACAATGAGTGTAATAATTATGATCAATAAAATGAAAAATCTAATGAAATAAACCCTAATAAAAAAGAATTCACTATTGTAATCAGTGATACAATAATAAATACTTTTTTTTTTGTTTATTGCTCTGATTTGTCTAGCTATCATTTTAAATTTAATTTTGTTGGGTGTGTATATCAAGCCACTCGAGTTTAGGCTATTTTTACTGTGTTGCATAAAGTTTTCACTCTCTCAGCTGTACGAAAGATCCAACATCTAGAGCAGCGGTACTCAATAGGCGGACTCCGGTCCGCATCCGGACCCAGACGCGATTACTTTTGGACCGACGGCAAAACCAACATGCTACTCTTGTGATCAAAATCCAAAGGCGTTTTCAGGCGCACTTTTTATTCAGCATTGTTCATTCACACACACGCACCAACGCAAACGAATATATGTATAAATGTGTATAATTTATCTTGAATGATTGTGCTCGTTTTAGCTGCGGGATTTGTCCAATCACAGCCGCTGTAAGAGCAACGTGACAACTACGTCATCTGCGCTCTGGCGGCATTCAGGTATACTGCAGTGGGCTTCTCGCATTCAGTTACTTTAGAAACACGGCCGCGGCGCTTAGTCGCTCAGGTCTTCAGAGTAGCCAGAGCCAGGCGAACGGAAGCTCTGTCGTTTGCGTAAATCGAGAGATTTTTTTAACCTTAAAGAATATGGCGAGCTCAAAGCTGGCCGTCGATTAGAAAAGAAAAGTTGACTTTGAAAACTGCGAGTTTAAGAGTGAGTGGACAGAATAATATGCATCCGCGCGAAGCAGAAAACCAATGTGTTTAATCTGCAATGAGACTGGCGCGATCGTCAAAAGTGATCGTGAAATGCCATTTATTAAACCAAGCACGCACAATTTGAACAAATACCACACACACACACACACCACACAACACACACACACACACACACACACACACACACACACACACACACACACACACACACACACACACACACACACACACAGCAACGAACGTCTCACGTGTCTGGGACAACACAAGACACCTTTCTCTAATGCTGAAATAGTCAATGAGTGTGTAGTGGTGACTGCTCTGTTGAAGGGACTCAAAAGGATAATTCACAATTTATGATCTTTCTCAGATTGTTTGATAAAGAAAGGGAGGTGAACAATATTGTGTCAAAATATGAAGATGTTTTGGGTCTTACAACCTCACACAAGGAGGGATTACATTATGAAGTAGTAGATTCTTAGAGATCGAGAGATTGACCTGAAGCATGTTGTTTCTATATGGATGACGTGCCATTCACATATCGATTCATATTTGCAACTTGACCGATATTTTTCCGGACCTCGACCGAACGGAAATTTCATAAGTGGACCCTTCAAGTTTATAATGAGGACCCCTGATTAGAGGGACTTACTGTTTTATATTGTCACAATATCATTTGTGTCTCAAACTGAACAAAACGAGAATGTTTGCTACTATTTTTAGTTTTGAAATTGCACACAAAAAAAAACCATTTGGCCAAATCATTGTTTTGTCAACAATACTTTTGCACACACACACACACACACCCACACACACACACACACACCCACACACACACCCACACAACACACACACACACACACACACACCCACACCACACACACACACCACACACACACACACCAAAATCAAATGGCCAAATCATGATTTGTCAACAATACAAAACACTTGCTGTAGTGCAAACTAACGCCACCAAAATTGTTTGACGCCCCATCTTGAGGCTGATCAAGTAAAATGCAGGAATTTGCATCTGTGTTGTTTCCTCAAGTCCATTAACTTACAAATTCGTTTTATTTTAAAATGTCCTCAGTTTAAAAAAGCGTGTTTTTTTCCCCATTAATGCTGTGTTTTAAGATTATTGGGTCCATATCCCTACACCACTGGACCGCAACCTACATATCAAAGTGGTTTCAAGAGAACACAACATCATGGTTATTCTGCACTTTTCACCATATTAATGGAGTCAGGCTTTGTTAACCAGTTGCGTGCAAAATATGAGGATTGTTGAGGGACGTCTTATTAAGGGGGAGCTTTTGAAATTAAAATTCAGGAGCAATTGGCGTCAACACAATTCATAATTAAATAATTTATCTTTTGCTACAATATTTTGTCCAGCATGCTTGAAACACGATATTGCTTCTAGCAATGGTATTTTTAATTATTTTATATTACTATAATAATTTAAATGATAAATATAATAATTATTATTGTATTGCATTTTTGTAAATTATTATAAATATTCTATAGTTATTCTGCACTTTTCACCATAATTATGGATTCAGGCTTTGTTAACCAGTTGTGTGCAAAATATGAGGATTGTTGAGGTCTGTTTTATTAAGGAGGAGCTTTTGAAATTAAAAATTAGGAGCAATTGGCGTCAACACAATTTATAATTAAATTATTATCTTCTGCTCACAACGCTATTAAATATTTTAGCTTTTGCTACAATATTCCAAAGTTTAAAGTTATTGGTAGAGAGGGAGTGAATGTGACATCTGCACAGTAAAACCAAATCAACAACACCAGAGATTTCAGGATCAAGATTGTCCATTCAACAGATTTCATTGAAAGAGGGAAAGTTGTCCAGTTTCAAGAACATCCAGCTGCAGATAGTCTTAACGCCTGTGACTGTAATTTTATTCAGCCGTTGTTTCAGGAGACAGGGAGAACTCTTATTTTGAAAGGAAAGCCGTGCCTTGTGGCGCGCTTCACGCCCGTTCGTCCCTCTGTTCGGCAGCAGCAGCAGCTGCGCACTGCAGATTCAACACAAATATGTCTGCGGTGCCTGATGGCAAAAAGCTGGTCCGGAGCCCGAGTGGACTTCGCATGGTACCGGAGAACGGTGCCTTCAACAGCCCCTTTGCCCTGGACGAACCGCAGTGGGTTCCGGATAAAGAGGTAATGGCTTCTAATTACAGAAAACGGTCGCTGTGATTCACAATTTGGTTGATTTATTTGGGCGTTGTGTGCATAAGACAACAATCCAGTGGTATTGTTATATGTGTGTATTACTAAACAAACAAGTGTAATTATATATAAGGGTGATGTTTATTTCAACGTTAACTGTTGTTTTGGTGCTGGTTCGTGAGGTGCCGTGCAGTTTTAAAGAGTTGTTGTAAATAGAGGCAAACTTGGTAAAAGAGAATTCCATATTGTATTTTTTTTGTTTGGTGAGCCTGACAAAAAGCCCGTGTTGTTCTGTAGCTTGACAAACAAACAAAGTTTAGCTTGGACGAAAAATACGTCATTCATGGGACCACGCCCACTAATTAATAATTCTCGTGATGGAGCAGTCTATATCCCCTTCTCTCTCCACCCCGCCCACCCTTCTCTCTCTCTCTCTCTCTCTCTCTCTCTCTCTCTCTCTCTCTCCCGCCCCCTTAACTATGCCACTCCCCCTCTATGCCCCCTTGCCCCCCCCCCACAACTGTATTATGTAATTCTTGTAGGTTAAATCCGCTATGTGTGTTGACCTTGTTCATGGTCCAGTTTATGGATTACGCATCTCTATGAACTAAATTTATCCAAGTCCTGTTTTGTCTCCATACCTTTTGATAACACGCATTTAACATTTAGATATCAGTTGAATTTGCTGTGTGCAGGAACCGATTTGAATGTGTTTATGCTATTGTAAAACGTCCTTGGCAGTTTTAATATCACGCCTGCAAACAGAATCTCATCAGCGTCAAGACACATTAGTCTTATTTCACTTTTCTAATAAACTTGTTGACATATTTTTGAATGATTGTTTTTTTTTACCCACAGTGCCCCAGATGTATGCAGTGTGAAACCAAGTTTGACTTCATTACCAGAAAAGTAAGAATTTGACAAAGCGCTGTGCTGATTCAGCAGTTTGTTAGTTTTTCTTCTTGTGTTGCACAATTTCCTCTTCTAAGAGTTCACTTTGCTCTTCCTGTTCGCTTCATTCTTCTGTGTGTGTGTGTGTGTGTGTCCAAAATCCATTCACCCTTTGTTATAGGGCTGGGTGATTAATCGAAAAATAATAGAAATTGACTCATAATTGTTCAATTTGTGAAATTACGTTCTTTTTAAAATGTACTTTGCTAATGATCTAGTGTTGGAGATATTACATGAGTTATTACTAAATATTTACTTATTTTCATCTATCTTTAGCGTTCTTGCCTTATACAAGCGGCTTGCCTTATACAAACAAAAAACTCAGCCTTCGTTGTTTGAACACATTTTGGTTTGTCCTAAACCAAATGTGACAGAGTAAAATGAAGTCACGTATAGACACTGCAGAACAACAGTTGCGATGCAACTGATAACGCAAAGGTAACGCAACAAATGTGTGGCTCCTCCACCTTTTCAGTTCTGGTTAAAACAATCTGACATGCGTCAGGTCCTGATGAAACCAGAAAGGGTTAAACACACAGAAAGGGTAAGAACAATAAACTAAAGTTTAGATAACATTAAGGATCAAGTTGTTTTTACCAGGTGTAGAATTGGACACTGTATTATTGGATGCAGGAAAACCCTTTTGTGATCGGTGCGGGAATATCTTGTCTGAAAAGCATATTTTAATTGACTGTGATCAATTGTACTCAGAAAATGTTTTAACAGATGTATTTAAAAATGTTTTACTACCAATTGTTTTTTTTTTTACAGAAATCAACATGAAATATTTGTATTTAATAATAAAATAAAGTAATGCACACTTTGTTCAAAAATCTCTGACTTTTTAAAATGTGAGATTATGTGAGAATAAATAAAATAATCGTTCATTAATTGTAATCATTCATTTATTCGAGATTTGGATTGTTGGCAAAATTGCCAGCCTTCCTTTATATTATAATTCATCCATCTATCCATCCATAAATGTAATGGAGTGTTCTAATGTGAAATGTTTCTGTGTCCGTCAGCATCACTGTCGGCGCTGCGGTCGGTGTTTCTGTGATAAATGCTGCAGTCAGAAAGTGGCTTTGCCCCGGATGTGTTTTGTGGATCCGGTCCGGCAGTGTGTGGAGTGCAGCCTCGTCTCTCAGAAGGAGGTGGAGTTTTACGACAAGCAGCTGAAAGTTCTCACTGCCGGTAATCTTCACTCACTAATCACACGGTTAGAGTTGGAGGGTTAGTGATGCTACTCAGGTTAATCATCTTTTTGATATTGTGTTTCAGTTTGACAGATTAACTTGTGTAACTTTTTACAAAGGGAAAGACTAGTGGCGTAACCAGGATGGGTTTCATAATTCTTTTTCTCTGCAAAAAATCGTTGTTCACTTTCCTGTTTTAAGTTGTCAGCTCAAAAATAAGACTGATTACTCTTTAAAAAAAAACGAGTAATTTCCACTTTTATTTTCAGTTTGTCAGTTAAGGTTACGGAAAGTTAAGGTTACGGAGTTACGGAAAAAGCAGATTCACTAACAGCGCACCTCATTTGAAACACACATCTTTCGTGGAGAACACATCATTCATGGCACATATCTACCACGATGCGTCATTTGCGACACTTCTTCTGTAGCAAACATCACGACACGCATCATTCTCAACACACATCTTTCGTGGCACACACATCATTCATGCCACATCTTCCGTGTTGCATTATTTGCAACACACGTAATTTGTGGCACACATCATTTTTTTTGTGGCACACGTCATGACACACAATGCAACACACAATCGTTCACAATGCCTTATTTGCAACAAACATCATTCACGTCACACATCTTTCGTGGCACACACATCATTCATGACACGCATCTTTCGCGATGCATCATTTGCGACACATATCTTCATGACACGCATCTTTCGTGGCACACACATCATTCATGACACGCATCTTTCGCGATGCATCATTTGCGACACACATCATTCATGACACACATCTTATTTGATGCATCATGTGTGACACACATCATTCACGACACCTCTTTCGTGGCACACGTCTTGACACACATTGTACAAAATGCATCATTTGCAACACATCATTACACACATCTTCCAAAATGCATCTTTTGCTACACACATCATTCACGACACACTTCTTTTATGGCACACGCATCATTCATGGCACACATGTTCCGCGTTGCATCATTTGTGACACATCATTCACGACACCTCTTTTGTGGCACACGTCACGACATACATTGTCCGCAATGCATCATTGGCAACACATATTTTGTGGCCCACATCATTCATGAAACACATCTTTTGTGGCACACGCATCGTTTATGACACAGAAACTTCCACAATGCATCATTTGCAACAAACGTCATTCATTACCACATCTTTCGTAACACACATCATTAACGACACATCTTTTCCGCAAGGCATCATTTGCATCGTCACACATCATTCACACCACACATCTTGTGCAATGCATCATTCCAGACACAGCTCGTTTAAGTTGGGTCATTTTCGACACGGTTGATTCTCGACGCACGTCATTCGCTACACACATTTTTCGTTAAGAGTCAGAGGTGGGTTTTGTTGCACACACACATCGTTTGAGACGCGTCCCTTTTTCTACACAGATCAAATCCGTTTGTGCCACATTACAATAATACATATAGAAGATTATTACATTTGACGATTACTCTTTAGTGCACTAACACAGTTGACTCAATCTTTCATCATTTGCAACTCCACGTCAGGCTAAAAGCCGAATCTTACCAACCTGATTTTACTGTGACCGCTATTTATCTCATCACTTGAAGTCATTAACAGGAGAGAAGTGTTTTTTTTCCAAGTGTTTACACTTTATTAACGCACTCTGGTTTATTGTAGGTGACCTGGAGGGTTTTGAAAGATTAGATCATCACTAATAATCTATACCTAGTTTTGTTTCTTGTCTAAAAATATTATTTACTTGATTTCTTTTTTAAACTAGGTGGAACTTTTCAAGTGAAAGTGGGAACTTCAGAGAAATCTGATACCATGATTTGCCGTTTGTCTAATAATCACCGGTAAGTTCCTGCACAAATGCCTTCTTTATATTTTTCATTTTGTGTGTGTGTGTAAATATGATTGACATGATTTGATCCAAAGCACAAATTACACTTTAGTTTCTAGTAGTGAAGTTTTTGGTTTCTAATCTGAGTCATTTACAGTACACTCATTTGATTTCGTATTTGTAACCCTTAAAAAACTTGAATTTATATGTAAGTGGGGTCCCATCTTTGACTTGCATACACACCACTCCCTTCCCCTCTCAATCCTAAAACAGACCCTCGATAGTTGTGAGTACCAGTCTTCATAAGTACCCACAGGGCCCTGCTTTAATTTAAGAACCTAGCATCAGGGACCCCACTTTGACATAAATGCTTGTACACACAAATTACATCTTGAAATCTTATTGAAATCTTATCTAAATCGCATGCCTAGTTTCCGTGCATGGCATATTGAGCTCATTTTAACTTCACACGAGTTAAAATGTGTTTTTTTGCTCTCAGATATCTTTTCCTGGATGGAGACAACCATTTCGAGGTGGAGTTATCTCGTATTTCCAGTATGCAGGTATTGACGGAGGGGTCGACTCCAGGAGGTGAGTCTTCATGACTAGTTTGGAGCAAAACTTGTTTTAATCCGCACAACTATTTATTGAAAATAAGGGAAGCGATAAAGCTTCACACACCGGAAAATATGCAGAACTAGTGCTTTTGCTCAAGCTATTCTCTACAGAATTGCACATTTAAATTGATGCATTAATTAAATCGTTTTTGACACTTAATATTCCAGGGCAGTCTTCCACTTACATTTTGTTAAATCATGAGTCCATCATTTTCAACAATGACAAATACATTTTTTTGCGTTCATCATTAATTTTTTTGCGTTCATCATTACTTTTTTTGCAAACACTTAAATGCTGTAATGAGAAGAAAACAATGATATGGATACGTAGATGTTGTCAGTGTAAATCACTGTTCAAAAAGCCTCACGTTTTATTATCAAAGTGTTATTACTTATTATGGACTACTTTTCCAGGATGCGTATCAGACGCTACAATTTACTGTTAAAGTAACAGTAACAGAGGTTTATCCATAATCATTTAATTTGGATTACGATAAGGACATAAAAATAACACATTATTCACAACCCTCATTAGTCTCAACACGCATCATTCATGACATGCTTCTTTGTCCACGACATGCCTGTCATTTGGGTCGCACATCATTCACGAAGTGTCACCCGCAATACACTTATCATTTGCAATTATTTGTTACCCACTTCATTCAAGACACTCCTCTTCGTTCAAGACGCGCCTCCTTGTTCAAGACGCGCCTCCTTGTTCAAGACGCGCCTCCTTGTTCAAGACGCGCCTCCTTGTTCAAGACGCGCCTCCTTGTTCAAGACGCGCCTCCTAGTTCAAGACGCGCCTCCTAGTTCAAGACGCGCCTCATCGTTCAAGACGCGCCTCCTCATTCACGACACGCCTCCTCATTCACGACACGCCTCCTCATTCACGACACGCCTCCTCATTCACGACACGCCTCCTCATTCACGACACGCCTCCTCATTCACGACACGTTTTTGAATGATTTTTCCATCTGTTTTTGACAATACAGGTCATTTATGACGAAAATCATATAGAGAATTTTGTTTTTAGAAAAAAAAAAACATTTAGAGAAGTTTTGATCTTCTTATTTCTTTCTATTAACATACAGCCATATTATTAGCTATAACAAATGTAAATTCAAAATAATTAACTTCTTAATGCTGGTTTTAGCTGCGTTATGTGAATCACGTGATTTCTAACACTAGAAATTGATCAAATCGACGCCAGACTTTCTCACTGTTACTCTTATATTTGTTCACACCTTGCTTGACTGACTATACTTCCTTTCTAACACTATTCTTTCCCACCCTTGTTTTCTCCCGCATTAAGAGAAAGATATATGCTCTTACACCAGTTTGCTGGACAGTCAAATATCTGAAGGTCAGCGTTCCTGTTTTTTATCCCCGCGATCGTGTCGTTTAGTTGTTGTTTAATGCTTCAGCAGACATCTAGTGAATTACCCAGCATGCCGTGAGTTGTGAAGGGTCTCGTGTGCACGTTTGAGCCGTCGCTCCATCAGTCTCCTGCGGATCTCCTGTTCTCCAAAATCATCCCTGCATCCGAAATCGCCCTCTTTAGTCCTACTGTCTGATTTGTACTACTTCCTGTCCGTTTATTTGCATCTCGAGATAATAAAGTGTATATAATAGTGTCATAAAATACATGTTTTCCCTTGGAGTCGAACCCACCACCTCAGTGTCGCAAGCACCAGCTCTACAGGAATTCACTGTATATCCTAAAGAACATACAGTTTGTCAAAAGCATGTTTAGGTGATTTCGGATGCAGAACGTGTCCCTCGTGGTCCGGGCGATGCCGCTGACCTTTGACCTGTCCACAGGGGGGTCCCTACGAGCCGGCGGCATGATGCTCCAGTACAGGCCCTCGGGGTCTCAAACCTCCGAGACGCTCCACATGGAAACGGCTGAAGACAAGCGGACGGCGTCTGCCTGGCTCACCGCCATGCACAAAGTAGGTCTGAGCGCGGCACTAAACGCTTTTCGCGAATAAGCTCGGTTCGCATCGTCACTTTTTATGGACAGATGCAATTAAGCCAAACAAGCTTATCAAGAATGACAGGATTGTCACATTTACTCAAGAGTTTGTGTTTGGCTACAGAATGTTGAAAAATAACGAACGTTTGTACAAATCGTACGAAAAATCGATTGGTACGTCAGCTGATGCACTCAAACTTCCACTGTATCATGTTATTAGTATTATTATTTCATAGATGCATTTTTTTTTTTTTTT
>CM051500.1:23994559-24014035 GCA_028031935.1 Paedocypris micromegethes
TTTTTTTTTTTTCCAATTGATTGTTTTGTCACCTCTGCTTTTCGGAAAAGTTTCATTTGTTGTGAAATTGCCCCGATCAGCATTTTGGAACATTAGGGACGCTTTTGTATTTCTACCAGCTCGGGCATTTTTCCGTTGTTGTTCCAGAGTAGACTTTCCCGTTTTAGAACAGCTCTATAATGACTATAATCTGCCATTGACACCAAATATAAAATCTTCACAGTGATGGCAAATCATTGCCCTTAGCTTTGGTCTCCAGCTTTTGTTCTCCGGGCTGTCTGAGAGCTTTCCAGATGTAATCTGCTGCACTCGGATCCGAAAAAATGTCCCACTGGGGTTTTGTAAGGCCTTGTGTTGAGTGCAATGTTGGAAATTGGTTTCTGTCCATTGGAAACAGAGCAATTTACACAACCCGGTCGCTTGCCCCTCTGAGAAATTCTACTAATTTCACGCCTTACCTGAGTGAGTCTCTGTCTTTCTTCAACGTGTGTCAATGTAACTGTTCCCCATTATACAGCTACTTAAATACAGAAGATGGAGTGAATTAGAGGTGAGAAAGCAATAACAAGACGCTTTCCGCTCAGTCCCAGAGCTGCTCGGGTCTCTTGCTGACATTTGACTGGTGTCAGGGAAAAACATCCTCACTAGTCAAATCGTTGTGTTGGCACACAAAGTGGAGAACACTGTCGACTTACATCCAGGGTTCAAGCTTAAGGCATGTCTGTGCCTGTTTTCTTCACGTTCTTGTTGGTTTTCAATGTGTCTTCAGTTTCTCGCCAAAAGAAAGAACATAGTTAGCAAGTGTTTAACAGACTATTAAGTTGTGAAATTGTGAATTTGGCTACTGGTTGGAGTGCTAAAATGTTGCAACTTATAACACCGCAAATCTCCAAAATCTTCAAGGGAGGAAGATCTTTTGCATATTCAGCACCAAACTATGGAACGCTCTGCCTAGCATAATTTGAGACTCAGTTTGAGACACAATTTGAGAATCATTGAGTCAAATTAAGTCTAGATTGAAGACGTGTCTCTTCAACGAAGCGTATATTGACTTGTAATACAGTTTTTTCTGATTGCCTAGGCACATTTTTTGTAACTATTGGCTATTTTTGCAAAACTCTACACACAAATAACAAAATATTTCACCCAGTTATAAAAACATTGTAATTCTCTTGCAAAAGCGATCACAGCTAGATAAACTCTTCACACATTCGTAAAAATTGTGTCTTTGTGTCAATCAGTACACACAAGCCATCATCTACTAAGCACACAATGCAACAACTGCACACTGATGGTAAAAATACAAAACACATCTGGCTTTTGCTTTCTGTCTTTATGTCAATTTTAGGTCATAATTTTGACATAGTGTCATGTAAACATACAAGGATCCAAACTTCAAGTATCGGTGTTTATTCACACTCATCAAAACCAAGAGAAAGTCTGAACACAACATAGTAATTTCACAAAAAAAAGGGAAAAAAAACACAATCAGCCCACATCATGTCATCTTTCTGGGTCCGGACACAAAATTTCCTCCACATTGCATGCGATATCCTTCAATCTAAGTCACCAGGAAAATATCTCCTTGAATGCCGTATCCTGGGCTGACATGATGCCTGGTCAATATCTCCACATGCCTTCAACATTGCATGTGCAAGGGCAACCTGTTGATGAGGATGACGGTCGTACATTTTCTAGCACCAGGGAGAGATGAACTCCTGGATGGGATTGGAGGAGTGGAGAGTACTGAGGGAGGATGAGTGTGATGGAGGATGGGTGTCTGTAAACCAGTTTCGGACCAAAGCAGCCCTATAGAAGCTTACATTGTCCCACATGATGACATGTTGGGTGTGTTCTGCTCTCTGAACAGTGAGTATGTCATGTGAGGTGTCAGTGTTGTCTGGGTCTATGGTTGCATGATGGTGAACAACACCATTTTGGCTTATAGCTGCACACATTGTTATATTACCACGACGTTGTCCGGGGACATTGATGATGGCACGGTGTCCAATAATGTTCCTACCACGTCTCCTGGTTTTACTCAGGTTGTAATCGGCCTCATCTACAAAAAGTAGATTTCGAAATGTCCTACCGATGCTTGTCACACTGTAGCGGCTCAAATTGGGCTGAACGTGTTGGCCAGCTTCAGTGAGGGTCACCCCATGGTTGATGACATGGTCCACTATAGTAGCGCTGATGTCATCAGATATTCTATTTCTTACTCTTCTTACACTTCCTCTTTCCCCTCCTCTGCCTCTTTTTGCTCCTCTTGTCCTCTTTCTCTATCTTCCTCTAAACCTTCTTCAACTCCACGTCCTCTTGTTCCAACTTCTTCACCTCCACGTCCTCTCCCTCTGCCTCTTCTGATTCGTACTCTTCTTACTCTTACTGCTCCTTCTATTGTGCTCCACACAGACAGCTTACCTGTGGCTTATGTATAGCGCTTAGTCTGATTGCAAAGTGAACTAATAATCTAAAACAGTTTTCACATGTGAAAGTGTGCCAGAAAGTTGACCAAAAAGTGTTAATAATAGCAATACTAGTGTATAATTTAGCTAGGAGTGTGTTGGAAATTTGGTAATTGAGTGTAAGCAGTGAATTGTGTTTAAAGTTCTGCAAAAAGAGTGTTGTGCCGTGAATGTGTGTGTTACAAAATTGCAAACTGAGTGCAAAGCAGTGTTTGTGCTTTTAGATTTGCTAACTCAGTGAGCGGTTTTGCTTCAAGCATTAATAGTTTTAAAAATTGTGCTACAAGAATCACAGTTTGGGTTTAAGCAATCAGAAAAAACTGTAATAACATATCAAAAAAGTTATTGAATTTAAAAGAGTTATTTAAAAGAGTCACCTACCAAGACTCTCAAATTTTTTAATTATGGCACTCCATGTTTTCCTAATGCTTTGATTTTTCCATGTTTCATTCCGTGCTGTACGACCGCATTTTTACATTTTCACACATGCGCTTTGAGACAGTCGTAATTGTTAAATGCGCCCTACAAATGTAATGAACTTGAACTAAAAAAGAACGAGGTAAATAAATAATTCTCAATTTACAAGATCTATCCCTCACCTATGGTATTGGGCAGTAGGGTTTGACTGAAAGGACAAGATCACAGATCCAAGAAGTCTCCCAGGATAAACTTGGAGTAGAGCAGTTCCACATTGAGAGGAGTAAGTCAGGGAAAGCAAGATTTGTTGAATTGTGAAAGTTGTAATGAAATGTAAGTTGCTTTGGATAAAAGCGTCTGCTAAATGACTGTAAAGTAAAACTACCCGCTGATGTTTGAACGTCTCCCAAGGGAGATGGGCCAAACATGTCTCAAGAAAGACAAAGAGCTAATGTTGGAGGTAGCAAGGGCATCTCTGTCTAAAGCTACTGCCTCCATCCCTGTAAGAGCGGAAGAGGATAGATGAATGGTTAATATTTAGAATGTCATTTGCGGTTGACTGGATAAAGATTTAGACAAGATACATTTATGAATCCTTGAGCAAAACACCTCAACCTAGTTGTCCTACAGTTCCACTTGCATGCCGTTGTTTATGCGTGTTCAGTCTGTGTGTGCGTGTGTGTGTGTGTGTGTTAAATGCAGAATGCACAAGTTTACACAATGAGGGACTTTAAGAGTTTCACTTTTTTTTTCCGTAATTTGGATAACAAAAAATGTTTCCGTTTTTTATTTTCTTACGCATTTCTTTACATATTTACACAAGTTTCTTGTTGTACACACGTACTGTATATATGAAATTTGATTTTGTTTTATGATTTTGTTCTTTCCAGGATCTAATAGTATGATGGTTTTAGTTTGTCCATGTTTGAGCTTATTATTTAAAGGCAGTTTTAAGTGGTTAATAGTAGGGGAGGAAAGAGGGGGGGTTGTATTTTCTTTTCATCTTATTTTCATCGTATTTTCGCTTTTCAAAACCTTTTCATGCTGGATGGCTCACTCTGAGTAATCATGATGGATAGCCATCCATCAAAATGCAAATATTCACAACTAGACAGTCTCATAATATTGTTGCCATGACAGCAGAGGACTGTGGGGTCTCCAAAAGCTAGTCTTGACAGCCTTGAAAGCCTGGTAGTAATGCCAAATGAGACATGTCAAGTAAGTACAGAACGTCACACAAAAGCCATCGGTATTGGCAGTGTAAAACCACTAAGAGATTTTTTTAGCGTTCTTTCACCAAACCTGTTCAAAACTGAAAGTGCTGTAATTTCAGATTTTTTCCGCTTATTTTTTTCGATTGGTGCCATTTGTTTTTTATTTTACCACTAAATGCATTACAAATTGCATTGGTCAAAATAAATTATAACATTCCTTGAAATGCGTGTCATGTTTCATGCTATATTTCCTTAATTCATTGTAGTCCAGTCAGTCTTTCAAAATGCCATGATTTGTACATTTATTGAGATTTATTACTTATTGCAGCAAATTTTCGTGCAACAAAAGCGTTCGATCTATTAAACAACAGATTTTGTGAGGCTGTGGAGCTCCGCAAACCAAACTCAATTTAGTGTTTAATCAACACGGTGAAAAGGTTTTGTGTGTTGCTTTTTTATTTTTTCTTTGTTTGTTCAGTTAGTTTGTGTGTTTGTCCCACTCTGCAAATAGTTGACCACCAATCAGGCGCTTAATCTATTTGTCCAACGAATCCTTTCCTTTGACTCCACCAAACCTTCTTCAGACTGATGCTTTTCTTTGTCATTCTGCTTCTACTGTTCTATTTTTTTTTTCCAAGACATGGAGACAAAATGAAACCAGCCGAACAAAGTGGTGCATGAAAAGCTCAGCACACTAAAAAAACCAAACATGGGGACCGACGCTTACAAGACAAAAACGAGTGAGAAGTGAGTCAAGAAGAATACAGGGGAGGAAAGGGGTGTCAGGAAGTGTGATCGAATGTCAGGATTGTTTCATTTAGCCTCGGGCTTTACCACACAAACTCTCGACAGAAGACAAAGCGTGAGCTGTGCAGGTGTACAGAACTCTCACATGTAGCGCTATAAAACACACACAAATTGTGTCTTTCTTTGTTAGTAGTGATTGCAAATGCGTTTGTTGCTTCAAAAAGCCAATGGAATGTAGTTAGCATTTAGCCTGACATACATAAAAGTGGCTTAATTAGAAATGAACAGCAAACGAACCTGCATGTGTTCACATTAGTGTACAAACGAACACAATACAAACGATGCATTTAGTATTCACGGCATATTACATAAAAGTACCTCGGTTTCCTACACGCTTTTGATTATTGCAACAATATCATCAGAAAAAAAAACTGACCAGTCTCATGATGACTATTTCTTTAAATCATGCAAGATGCCTTTTTCATGGATATTTCATTGTATTTGAGTCTCACTGAGATCTGGCAGTACTTTAATTTGCTTCAGCAATCTGACTTAAAGAATTATTTTTTAGATCCATTGAGATCCTTCTATTACTGCAATATAGAGAAGACCCTTGAGAGCAAAAACAAATATTTTAATTAGCTAAACAGTCAATGAAACAGAAAACACTAAAGACAATGTCCAAACAAACTGCCGATGTGGAGATTTGCAGAAAGATAAGAGTAACTAAACTACTACTTCAATTCACAACTTCCAGTGACGCACAGAATAAATAGATTCAAAGAGAACGATTGGCTTGCAGTGTTAATTTTGACAACGATTTTTAATTTCGTTTTAGTCATAAAAAACTAAAAACTCTGTTTTGTTTTAGTCCCAATTTAGTCATCTTGTTTTTTTTTTGTTTTAGTATAATAATAAAGTCGACTAAATACCACAACATTTTAGTCATTTAGACAAAATGACAGTATAGATTTAGTAAAAAAAAATACTACTAAAGTTGCTCTGTCTAAGAAATCTGAATACGTAGTTTTCTATGAACCTATAAAATATATACATATATTCTTACTTGTTTAAAAAAACATTTATTTTTCTTGAACTTATTTTCATATTTTCTTTCAATCCAAATAAATGTATTCTCATAAATGAAACCTCAACAAAGAGTAAATTAATTGCAGTAAAATTAAATTAATTATAATTGCCTCACGTTTATAAGTAACAAATGGTTGCACAGTGAAAAAAGAAGTTTCATCAGCAGATGACGCTTCAGGTGTGTTGTATTTTTTCCCATGATTGTTGCTTCATACGCAGCGTACAGATAGTTTTTTTTAAGGTTGAGTTGAATGTAAAATGAAGGGGTTAATCTACCAAAGACGATTAGTCACTAGATATAGAAATTCTTTATCTGCATGTCTATTCTGACAGCAAAATCCACAGTGGTGTTCTTTAATAGTGATCTATTTATGTCGTTTTACATAATCTTTTTTCACTTAACTGACAGGGGTGGCATCCGGTGTGGTCTTCTGCTGCTGTAGCATCTGCCTCATGCTTTGACCATCTCTACGGGACAATTGGCATTGTGTTGCTGCCATGCGATTGGCTGATTAGAATGCTGGGTTAATGCACAGTTGGCGAGGCGTGCAAAAAAAAATCATGTTTATAATTTGGATTCATTCATTGGTTTTCCTCTTATATGTAGAGTAATATGGAACAGCAAAGACATCCCGATCGCCAGCCCGTTCCTGCCACCATGGAAAGCTTTGCGAGTCTTGCAGTCAGTTGAGGATTAAAGCTCTTGCTCGACTTCTTCTCATGAGGCAGAATGAAAGCAACCCACGATGGGCAGAGACTGATTAATATTCAGGATGTTACGGACACCAGAGACACTAACCACTCTCTCTCTCTCTCTTTTCTTGTGATTAACTAAATTGTGGGGAAAATGTGGATTCTGCTCACTGTTGTTTCTGTGTCTTACTACAGCTGTTTGATTCAGCGGATTGAACAGTAAATACTAATATATGCTCAGCAAATTGGCCTGGGAGAGAGGAGATGAGGTCTGGGTTTGAATTAAAGCGATTGTGTGTGTGTGTGTGTGTGTGTGTGTGTGTGTGTGTGTAAGTGTGTGTTCATTAGAAAGTTTCCAAAGGAAGAGAACTAATTGTCGCCTGCCTTGAAACATAAGCCACGCGGTAGTTCCCTCAAGCCGTAATGAGTTTCTCTTTGTAATGAGACACTGTGTTTGCAGATTTTCCACAGTCCACAGATCAATAACCCTCCTCAATAACACAAACTTATCTCAGCCATACGTCCACTCCTCTGGCCTTTTGCTTTCTCTGCTGTGCTCGTAAACCCCAGGGATTCTTTCAGTCCAAGCTCCAAAGTGAATTTATGCAATTATATGCAAGTTTAAATACTGTATTTTCTTTTGACGGTCACTATAATTGTCTGCTGCAGACTGACCGCCAGGGAGCAAAGGGATTGGCGGGATGTTGAGGATGTTGTTTGATGAGTTGCATGTGACAAGTTTTTCCAAGTTTGTAATTTGATTTACAAATCCGAAGGAAAATTGCAAAGTTTCTTGCCTAATATTAGAGCCATTATATTTAGTTTAGTTCCTTACCAGATGAAAAGTGCTTAATTGTTTAGTTACTATACTAATGTTGGTTTGTCTACCTGTCTGTCCATCCATCTGTCTGGCTGTCTGGTCATTCAACTTTTTTTCTCTCCATCCATCTGTTTGTCTTTCCATCCACTCGACTGTCTATGTGTCCATTCTTTTACCAGTCCATCCGTCTATTTTTTCATTCACCTGTCTGTCTGTGCATCCATTAATTCATCCATCCATCCATCTATCTTTTCATTTAGCTGTCAGCCTGTCTGTCATTCTGAGCATCCATTCAACCATCCATTTTTTCATTCAGCTGTCTCTTTTTCTGAACATCCATCCATCTGTTTTATTCAGCTGTCACTATATATGAACATCCATCTATCCATCCATCCTTCCATTGTTTCATTGAGCTGTCTCTTCGAGCATCCATACATCCATCCATCCATCCTAGTCATCCGTTCATCCACTGACTTGTCCTCTACTTTACTTTTACGTCTCTGTTAATCTCTGCAATCATTCATTCTCCCGCCTGTCTGTCTATATGTATTTCCCATCCCCACTTTTCTCTAACATTAACCAAACTCAACCGTAGCCTCAGCCTAAAGTCCCATCGTGACCCTCAAACCGGCTCAAACAAGTGACCGTAGGGCCCCAATGTGTTGGTCCCCACAAATGACCGTCCCCAAAAGTTACCATAGGGCACACTATTAGTGATAAAAACTCTTTGTGTAGAGGCATTGACGTAAAAGCCTCCACACACACGCACACACACCTACACACACGCATGCACGCCCACACCTGAAATGCCAATGTAAAATGGGAACAGGTTTTAAACAGTTAAAATGAGCTTGCAGAGACAGATATGATCTCCTTTCACCAACATAAATGTCATGTGTCCTGACTTATTGATGGACAGAGACAGTTGTTTAAACAGTTTCCTCCAGAGAAGCAGCAGTGGATGAATTTAAACTCACACTGCGGTTGAAAAGATAAGAGATTCGTGGAGGGGGAACAGACTACAACAAATTCCACATTGCCCAGAAAAATCTATTCCCTTCTATTTTTCTCCCTTTTGAATGAATTTATTTTTTTAAACCAACATATTTGCAATTGCATATATTTATACACTGAATTCCTTCCCAAGCTTCAGATCAGTTGTATGATAATGTTTAATATTTACTGATAAGGGAAATGGTACAGACTTACAATAAGTGCCTGGAGCAAAGCTCTGACATTACTTCACAACCAGAAGAGTCTCTACAGTATTAATGCTTTACAGCATTTTAAAATGTATGAAAGCACATTTCTGACAGGACAAAATGTTGTAATAACGACTTATCCTCAATCACAACATCGCTTATATGACAAATAGCACACGTTAGTACACGCAAAATTATCACTTAATTTATTTTTTCTTTTAGATAATAAGTCAATATTTAGACTTTACTAATACTAATACTTTTTTGATATTCAGATCAAAAAACATTATGAGATGAAGACTTTATGTCGTTCTTAAGAGACAATATATCATTATTATGACATATCAAGTATTGATAAGTCATTATATTAAGATACTAAGTCATTATACTAAATAATTATTTTATTATGAAAGTAATTTTTAGGAGAACATAAATTAATATAATGACTTATGAGATACTAAGTAATTACTATGAGATTCAAATTAATTAATAGAAGAAACAAAGTCATAACAATTAAATACTTGGTCAATTGTATGATATACCAAGCTATTATTAGATTATATTTTACTATAACAAGATAGTTTTTGGTTTTAATTACAGTAAATTATAATGTATTAATATTAATATTATAAACTGAACATTTTGATACAGTAAGTCAATATTATGAGAAACAAATTCATTATTCCAATTTAGTATACTCATAATAATTTTGTAATCATACTCATAATACCGTAATATAATCTCTCTCTCTCTATCTCTCTATCTATCTCTCTCTCTCTCTCTCTCTCTCTCTCTCTCTCTGTACACACACATGCATCTTTCCCTCTTCCCATAATGCCGTTCTGTTCTGAATATTGCAGTGCTGTGTATGCCAAAGTTTCATTTTCTCAGTGCTGGCCATTCTACAGATGCTGGACTAATGCATTAGCGGACAGATGATCTATTCTCTCGGCCCCTCATGCTGAGACACATTCGGGGGGATGAAAAGGCCCGACATGCTGAACGCAGTGAGTTGATAGTGAAATGAAAGGGTTGTGACACCATGCTTGGTGGGGCGTCTCGATGAGATCTTTTATTTTCATCATTCATCTGTGTATGAACTGTCTTTATATATATATATATATATATATTTTTTTTTAATATTTTGTGTTTAAATGATGATAAAAAAAAATGTTGTTTGCTTCTCGTGTGGGATTTAATGAGATCTGCACCCTGAAAGTGATGGTGGAGGTGCTTTGCTTTTCAGACGCCAAACAGGTTTTTTTAAAGGGTGTTTTTAATGAGAAATCACATGTTCCTTGATCTTCAGAGATGAAAGGACTTTATTTGATGTCTGCGCTAATTTTCAGAGCAAAACCGTCTCTTTACACCTAAAGTTTCCAAGCATAACTATTAAATGACAAAAAAATGTAGAGGTTTACCACTGGATTAAAGCACTGGAACTTTTGATCTGTCTGTCGGTTTGTCAATCTCTCTTTCTGTCTCTCTTTACTGTCTTTACCTAAATGTATTGGTCTTTACATCTGCTCGTCTCTGTTTAGAAAATGGTTGGCATTCTTTTTATTTCATATTACTGGTACAAGTATCAAGCACTGTTGTCCTGATTGTAGGTTTCCCTGAAAGCCGGAATGTTCTGTGGGCTGGATTGTTATGTGACCATCAAAGAAGAAAAGAGAGAAAAGAAAGGCCAGAGCCACAGAAAAAGCTGAAGACACTCCACTTATTCTGAGTCTTCTGAAGAAACCTGATGCTCAACTAACAAAGCGTCCAAACCATCTGATCCATTTCATCAAGGTTGGGTGATATGGGAAAAAAGTGCAGGCATGTCTTCAGCCACTTCATTAGTGTCACAATGTTAAAAATTCCTGCTGGTTTCTGAATCCCATTTCAATGAATCCCATTTCCCAGCATTTTTGGGTTTTTATAATTTGTTTTATTAATTTCACTAGTGTCCGTTTTTTTATCATTTGTGTAAAATCCCATTATTGTGAAATCCTATTATTGTTAAGTGATTGTATTGACTTTGTATCTCTATCTCTATCTTTGTATCTTTTTTTTTTTTTTTAATGGCCCTGACGGATACTTGAACTTGCATCTCTAACAAGTCCTACTGTCACTCATTGCCCAAATATTGGGCTTGTTTGACCATCTGGTCCTGACCAGTACCGGTCCTTGTATCAAAAGGTACCAGGAAATATAGGGGGTTTTGATCCACGTTGCAACCCCGAACATTTCGACCCAGACGATTCATCCGTGGGATGTTTCTACCCAGGACGTTTCGACCCGGGTTTTTTCGACCTAAGGATTTTTGGATCCACAGACAAATCAACTGCAGCAGTTTGGGAATCGACCGGAACCCAGCGAACCCATTAAAATGAACATTGTCCCGATTAAAAAAAATCCCTCATGTTGAATAGTCTGGGTTGAACAATCTGTGGGTCAAATTCAAACGTTTAAATGTCCTGGGTTGAAATGTCTGTTTAAGGTACGAGGTCGCCCAACGGACATTACATTTCATTTTATTCCATTTTATGCACTGTGGGGCATTTATCTCTGGTTTGTGAGAGTTTCCATGGACAAGAGTTTAACGGGGAGCTGAAAGACGGTGCCCAAATTTTCACCATTGCGCAAAATATTGTGCTATTGAGGCAGTTTTATGTGACCTGTAGTTGATAAAAGGACAACTGTCCCAAGGACACTTGAAGCAGTCGGTGCAGAATGCAAACCTTCCATCTCTTGGACACATGTCAAGTACCCAACAACTGAACCACAACTGTAAAAAAGCCAAACTGGAGTTGTGAGGACGGCACATAAACAGAAGAATTTAGACATTTTGCTTCAGGCATTAGCGAGGATTAGGAAAGACTCAGCTTGAGCTTGTCAGGTATGTTCCTTTAATTATTGACATCACACTTATTTCAAGTAAGATCCCAGTGTCCATTTATGGTGCACAGTCCTGCTTTTAAAACAGTTTGAGCGCTACTTCCCAACCACAAAAGACCCATAAGCTGGTAAGAAATGGATCCTCCTATAGATTTGTCAACAAACTAGGCGAACCTTGCACGTCTGTTCAAGAAGAAGATCAACTGCTGGAGATTGCAAGTGAGGCGGGTCTTAAAACTATGTTTGAGACTACAACTAAGAGTCTGCGTTTAATAATTTACATCATACAGTCTAATGAGATTCTGGTATCCATTTATTATTTTGCTCTTTCTTCAGCTTTGTCCTCATACAAAGACCCCTGACCCGAGCAATCTCCCCAGAAGCTCAGAAAAGACCCCTGTTTCTATCGTCAGGCTAGCAAAAACGCCATTGACAGCCTTTGCAGGAGGAAATGGTGTGAAAAGGTGGACATTTGCCCTCCCAATTAAATGGCACTTGAGTGCTTCGGTCTTATGTGAAAAAAGACATGAGAAAGAGCCTTTTACCTGCCGCTATTCTGCGGAAATTCTAGAAGTGGTTTCCCCAAGGAACGTTTATGGCTTTTTGGTTGCCCTTTCATGGACTTAATGGACTTCTCAGTTATGTTTCTTTTAGTATTGACAGCAGGTCAGATCTCTGCCCCATGAGGTTCATGAGAAAATGTCTGCAGAGATCTGTGCAACAATCAAATTTAATTTGTGAATGGACTGAGCTCATAATTAAAACATTTATGAATAGATACAACCAATAACTTTCTGGTAAATTTACACTTTAATTGGAGAATTTTGATAGATTAAAAACATGTTGCGCTCAAGAGCAAAGTTGGCCAATGGGTGAAGTGGCTGACATTGCCACGCATTACCAGGCCAATGTATATTAACCTTTTCTTGCTTTTTGTATTTGGCAGCCAATTTGCAAAATGACATGTGTTCGATTGGGCGCTGCACTTTGCAAAGTGGCCTGCCAAAGCAGCGCGTTCAAGGGTTGTTTCTGGTATATTGAACAGTGGCAAAGCCCTTCGAGATTTGTTCAGTTTTGAAATTGCCAACACACATAAACACATACTGCCTTTATATATATAACTAATTAACTAATAAACTAATACAATTCTGTACACATTATATATTTTATGTACAAACATTGGTCCACATGTAAAACCAAACATTTGCAATATCTAAAGTCCAAGGCAAGAATCAAGATCCGTACAGGTGTTTGTTCAAGACAAGAAGCAAGTACCAGCTACAAGAAATTGGATCAGAGTTGATGCTTTTGCAATCTACTGTACAGCAATCCAGAGTCCGCATGTATCTAGTGATTCTTTGAACATGGTTGCCTTCATGATGAGACTTGTATGCAGACATAATAGCTTTCTCAAAAGCAGAGATCATGATTTCCGTCATAAATACAACCGCAACTCTTCAAAGCCCACCCTTGTGCCACATGGATAGTTTGAAAACTACAGCATCTTTCTATTTATTCATTTGTTGGTCTCGGGAACCCCTTTTCCATTTATGGGTCATTGGGGATGGAGCCAACCCCAGCAATTCTAGACAAGGACAGACACTCCCTTGAATTGTGGCCAACCAATCACAAAGTGGGATACACAGACACCCACTTTCACACTCTCACTGACAACTTTTCGAATTTTTCCGAGTACATGTTCTTGGACTAAAGGAAGTAACCGGAGCCCCGGAGAAAACCAACATGGGCACAATGGGTTAATCTCAGATGGGTTCCTCTTGCTGTGAGTCAACATCACCATCCACTGTGTCATGACTTACTACAACATGGAAGGCGGTAAAAAGATTGAGTTCTCCAGTTCTCAGAGTTCTCTAGCACCATCCGGATTGTATTCTGTACGTTATGGAAAAAAAATGGAACCAGAATATTACTTAACAAATCTCATAATGGAACAATCCTTGGAGGGCAAATTAAGGAAAACTGAAGCTATTATGAGAGATTGAGCCGCCCTGACCCAGGACGAGCGTTTGGGATCTCATTGGCTACGTCCATTATATTCCTGTGCCATCGGCGACAGCAATCACAGCAAGATAAATGAACCTCAATATTTATTCTCTGAGACGCAGAGAAAAGCAGAAGACTCCAGAGAGACCGTCTTTTTTCGTACCCTCTCTTTTTCTCAAACTGTCTTTCGCATACACACCCATTTTATTTCGCCCACACCCCTCCTCTTTCTCCCTCCTTCTCTCGCTGCCTTCGTAATTACTTCTGAGCTGTGGAGAACTTGGCCATGGAGACATATAACTCTCTCTTCAAATGTCAGCAGCTCATTGCAGCTGCTCTAATTGGGCTGCTGTAAACGTAAGGTGGCTTTTTCTCCACTTTATTGATTTCTCCTCTTTTCCTCACCTTTGTCATTTTACGCTGCCGGTAGCCTTATCTTGCAACTATTGCCAACTCTCAAGCGTCTGTTAAGGCTGTTGAGCTTTTTTGCCGTCTGTTCATCCGTCACTTTCTCCCTCCTTCTCTCTTCTCCTTGTCTGCCTTGTAGGTTTCTCTCCTTATCTATTTCTATTTCCCCCCACACTCCTTGCTTCTTTCTCTCTAACTCCATTTCTGTCGACTTATCTCTCTCTTTGAGTTTCCATCTGTTTTCTGTATACGTGGGCACCAGGTCTGTCATGGCTGTCAATCGGTTAGATTAAATTGACCGTCAACACACTCAGCTTGTTAGGCTGTTGTTGGGAGTGAAGTGCGAGTGTTGACCAGCAGAGGGCAGAGTAACACAGCTCACTTCCGCTAAGAAGCGCAGCAGCCGAAATGCACTTTGAGAAGAGACCTGCGTGTAATTTGCCTGACACGAAAGCTTTCTGATAAAGTACCTGAAATAACAGCAAATCCCAGCAGATTACAAAGATTTCCGACACAGCCAGATAAAATTTACACAGATTTTCGGATATGTTTCTGAGTTCTGGTGGCTTGTCAGCACCATTTGAATCGCATTATATAAAAAAAAAAAGGGCAAGAAACTCTCTCTTCATATAAATAGACTTAATCTAGTAACGTTGGTACGTTCACAGCGTATAGAATTTATTCATTAGCTTTCAGTAACATAATACTGTAATAAAAATAAAGCTAATCACACTGTACTGGTTGCAAATTGTCCGGTCAAATCCAAAAATAAGACAAGAATCAGGCAATAGCTGGCCAAAAAGTGGCACCTGGAAATGACCCCGAGGTTAGGTCAATAGTTAACTAATAGGTTAATTAATAGTGCTGCCACTTCCCTGAGAGTTTTGACCAATGGGTGAAGTGGCTGACATTTCAGCCAAAGTTTGTATAACACAAATAATTAAACCTGGGAATGTTACAATTTATGGCACACATTGAAGTCACAAATTAGTTGGGATGGCGACTACTGAAGTTCTACATTCCAAAAGCACAGCATTCCAAAAATAATTCTGTTGTAATTACGAATAAGTTCTTTAAATAAGACCTGTAACATGATTAGTTACAATTGATGAAAATAGAAAGAGTGAAATGCATCAACAGTTTTGAACGTTTTAGTTAAATAAAACACAGATATTTTGAAATAGAAGTACAGAAATATTGCTCTCCTTATATTTTATCAAACATTTTTTTTTATTTAAAAAAAAATCTAAATCTTGCCTTGTTCTCATGAACCCAGTGTCTCGTCTCGTGGGAAAAGTGTCTCGTTCCACCCCTAGTTAATAAACATGCTTTAAAAAGTTTAAATAACTAGACTAGATTAGAATTAGAAATCTCTAATTTGATACACAATCTCTAATTCTCTAATCCACAATCTTGTTTATTGGCTAAAGAAATTGTGGGAAAGGGTATAGCGGTGCAAAATTATTATTAAATATTTAACTAGATCTTGTAACTGTGGGGTAGAGAATAATGTGGAAATACCAAAACGTTACACTAATATCATCAAAACCTTTCTTGCAAATGTGCCACTTTGCCCGCTGTGTAGTGGAAAATGAAACAGGTGAAGACTTAAATACACAGACAGATGAGGAACAGGTGGCAACAATCAAACTGACTACACATGAAGAACACAGGAACAAAGGATCATGGGAATTGTAGTCCATGTACCAGTCCATGAACATAACAACTGTAACATTTCATAAAAAGTGCATATACAGTACTTAGTTCAGTATTTTTTTTACTTTTACTGTAGTCGCACTAAACAGGTTGCTATGTTGCTGTTTACATGCTAACATGCTATATGTTCACGTCCAAAGGAAACTTTCATTGTTTTGCCGTGAGCTAAGCCATTTTTACACACTTTTACAGACTATCATACTTGTTCAATACGGCCCAGATCATCAGAAAAAACACTCTTCCTGTCAGGATTCAACACATCTCAAAGTTAATCAATATTTAGAACAGTGAAAATAAGCTTTGAAGAGTGTCAAACTACCGTATGCTGTGCTTTTTCCACAATTTCTTCTGGTGGAGTTCGCCTAACATGCTAATTCCCTCCAATATGCTAATATAAACAGCTAGTTTTTTTTGTATAATTGGTGTGTGGGCGGGGCCTGGTTTTCCGTTTCCTGTACCACCATCTCATTTTTTCCCATTGTCACATTTGAAATGTGCATGATGAGCTAATCGCGTCATTCAAATGTACAATTTCTAACATTTTGTTAATTTCAAAGATGTTCTGTTGTGAATTAATCATTGACTGGTGAGATTTGATTGTTTTAGTTTTTATTTTATTCAAATAATAACGAAAAAAATGCATGTGTGCACACACACAGTCTGTAACCATTTTTGACTTCTCGTACATCATAAAAGCACTGCTTTAGAGTTTTTAGTGACTGAACATCTATTTAAATGTGTCTTCATGATTTGTAGCTCATGATGTAGTCTGTCTGATGTTAGTTCCTGTATCTCTGTCTGGTTTTAAGCTCATACTGATCAAGCCAGCGTATGTTCATATCATAAGTGCACAGAATCTTTTAAATAAATGCTTTATTCAGTAGAGATAGGCAGGGAAACCGTTTACATTACATTTACATTTCTGTGCTTAGCAAATGGCTTGAAGTTCTACATTAAAAGCACTCTGGGAAATCGAACCCATGACCTTTAGCGTAGCAAACAGCTCTACTGATGAGCCACAGGAAGTTCCTGCGTTCAAACACTGAATTGTCATTGTAGTTTAAATGCAAAGTCTGTCACTAAATTTGCTGTCATGGTTGTAAAACCCCAAGATTATACTTACTAGAAAGATTCTTTTATCTCAGACACGCTATTTGCCATAAATACACGTACCTTACATGTTTCGACTGAAGACTTTTGACTTCCTCAGAGACATCCTATGATTATAGATGCCAAATAGTTTGAAGAGTTGTTTGAAAAAAAAAAAAAATTAAAAATAAATAAATAAATCCAGGCACAATTTCTACATAAGCACAAGCATTTGTAGCATTTGGGCATTAACCAAACCACATTTTCTGAACCACTTTTCCCATTTCTGGGTCATGGGGAGCTGTAGCCAATCCCAGCATCTTTGGGCCCGAAGGCAGGACACACCTAGTTTGGTGTCTGGACACACACACAGAACACACACACACACCCACACACATGTACTGTATATTCACACTCTCACTCACGCATATGGGCAATTTTCCATTCGCCTGCATATTTTTGGACAGTGGGAGAAGCTGGAGACCCAGAGGAAACATATTCAATAAATATAAATATATTTATATGTGACTAATTAAATAAACTACTATTCAACTGCAAATACATGTAATGTCTCGCCTAAGAATTCCTGTCAATAATCTGTTTGTTTCCATTAATAACTGCATGTGGTGCTGTCTGTTTATTTCCCATGGTTCTAATCTTTTCATAAGTAACAGTTGACCAGATTGGATCAATGTTTTTTTTTGTTTTCAATTATTGTTGGAGATTGGCACATTCATGAAATTGGCATTAGTAATCAATAAATTGAAAAATAAACTGGGAAAAATCGTCTAGAAAGCTAATGATCTGATTTGTGACCAATCAGAACGAGACTAATGTATCAAATCTCAATGACAACACGATTGGCAAAGAAAATGTTTGTTTATTGTTTTATTAGTATTATCAGTTTACTTCAAGAGGTGCAATTATCCGTTCTGCTCTGTTAATAAAAGGCCTTTATCTTTGGCAAATTCAGTTCCTGTTGACCAGAGACACCTTCTGTACTGTGACCACAGACAAAGATCTCGCTTAATCAATTCCACCACACATAAGTATAAAGGGACTTTGCCAACATGGCCACTAGGGGTTTAATCGAAATGGTGCTCTACTTTTACCTAACCTGTAAAGTTACATACACACACAAACCCGGAGCAGTGGGCAGCTTTAAGCCGTAGGGTACTTTATTGCCTATATTGTCACTGTGCACATATACAATGTAGGTCGTATATATGTACAATGAAATTATAGCAACTTTCTATCCAGTGCAACACGCATTAATACATTTAGTCCAAAAATATTATATTATTACTATATAATACAGACATGGAACTTTACAGCAGTGGAGTTGAGAGGAGTAAAATCTGTGGAGTTTAGACGAAGGAGTAAAATCTGGTGAGAAGGCTTTTGATCGAAATAATTTCAGCTTTCTGAGAAGGTAATGTCTTGGGTGGCTCATAAGGGTCTGACCATTGACACAAAAAACAATACATTCTCTACCCCTTCACCACAACGCCAACCATAAAACCAACCCCTCTTCCCCTCAATCTGTGAACTAAAACTCAACTGTAAATTCAGCCCTAAAATCCCATCTTGACCATTAATCTGGCTTTTAAATGTGTGAGGCTGAGCCAAAGGTCCCCACAAGTGACCATAAGACCCACAATTTGTGCCAAATGCCGCTACACACACCTATATTGCTTTTATATCAAAGTAGGGACCCATCAAAATCCCCCCACTCATTTACTCTAATCTTAATCTAAACCCAATTTGTAACTTTTGCCTTTAACGCCTGTTTTGACCTTCAAAGTTGAGTAAAGACCTGTGCCAATATTGCCCGGTTGCAATATAAAAACCGAATGTTTGAGGCCAAAAAAATTCATATATGTTATTTATTTTTATAAAAATGCACGCAATAATAATATTAATAAAAAACAACAAATGAAAAATACTTCCTTTCACCTAAATGTCGGCACACAAGCAGCTCAATACAATTTATATTTATGAATGTATTTTTTCACGTCTTCCCAGTGTACATTGGGATTGGTTTTCCTGTAGAACAGGGATGTAAATCACGTTTTGGCGGTTTTGGGGTGGAAGGAAGGTCACGCACTCACTCCAGTTGTCTAAACTGAAGTTTCCCAGAAAAGAAATGTGGTGAATTATGCATTTGACTTTTCAAAAGCGATTTCCATGTCATTTTGACAGAAGCACATTGTGGTGTCTCTTTTAATGGTAACATAAAAAATAACAAGGGAGAACATTCCAGAGATGTTCCAAAGACTAAACCAAAGCTGCCAGTCTCTCTTTCTGTCTCGCTATCTGTCCATGTCTCTCCTTCTTTGTGTCTCTCTCCTCTTGTCTGTTCATCTTTCTCCCCTCTCTCTCTCTTTCTCTTTCTTTATATCTGAGCAAAAAAGCTGAATTTTTTTCAATAAATAAAGAGGTTAACATCTCTCCTTACATCTGTATTTTTCTCTCTTTCAGTGTGTCTTTTTGTGTACTGTACAAATTTCTTTATTTTTGTGTATTTTCACATTCTCTCTTTATATCTGAGCAACAAAGCAGAATTCTTTGAATAAATATAGAGGTTAACATATTTACATCTGTCTTTTTCTCTCTTTCAGTATGTCTTTTTTGTGAACATATTTCATTCTTCATTTATTTTTTTCTATTTATTTCACTATTTTGTATTTTATTTCTTTCTCCCATGCACACACCGCACACACACA
>CM051500.1:24014059-24045047 GCA_028031935.1 Paedocypris micromegethes
CTCTCTCACTCTCTCTCTCTCCATTCGGAAATATGCATTATCTAAATATATTATTGAATTTGATCACATATTTATTATCATATGCCATAATTTCTACCATACATTTAAACAATCATTACTCCACATTGCTACATGCATATTAAATATATAGTAAACTCTTTATTACACATTTAATTTGGCTTAAGTAGGTATAGAAAATTAACAGAATTATTTCCTAAAATAATACATTATTGCTAACCTTTTAACTTTTAAGCTAGTTCCTTTGTCTTGTTAATGAGTACGCAAAGGACTTTACAGATGTCTGGTCAGAAAGGTTTTATTTCCAGAAGTTTCCTGCGGGTTCAGTGAAAGCGCTTACAGGGCTGTTGTTTTGAAGACGCGTCTGGATTTCTCCTTTATTGCTCGTACACACTGCCTTGATTTGTCCTATTACAGCAATTCCCCCGACAGCAGTCAACAGAAATGGCTAGAACACCACATATTAGGAACAAACACGTACAATTTACAGCCTGAAAGTAAAGCGACTCACCTTCTGGGGCAAACTTTGCCTGTTTGATTGGGTAATACCTTGGTTTTTTCTTTCTTCCAATGTTAGTATACGTTTCATGCCTTTCTTGGCTGTCCTTCTTCAGGTCAGTTTGTGCTGAGTATGGGTATTAGTTATTGTAAAAAACAATAATAAAAATTCAACACAAATTCAACACAAAAAACAATTTAAAAAAATACGTTGAATGTTCCTTGCTTTCTGAGCGATGAAATTCTGGAACAAGTACGGTCACAATATGGAAAGTTTGTTTCGGTAAACAAATATCACAAACAAATATCTTGGTATTGAGCCTCAGATTTTCAGTTTTTTATTATAGTATTTTAAGATTTATAGTTTGTTTATTTAATATGATATAATGTTCCTGCCTCTTTTTATTCATTTTTATGTTCAATAATGTTTAGTTTTAGACAATTTTTCAAACATGTATTCTCTTCGGCCCCTGACTAGTCTGGTTGGAGTTTTGGCCCGACACCACTATTTTAGAAGATTCTCTTCCCTGATGTGAAGATGATACTGAACTTGGACCTGAACTGAACTGGACCTGACCGTAACCAGGGGAAGCAGAAGAAGATCGAGATATCACCATGGCTGTCTTGAATGTTCAAGTTCAAGTTTATTTATATAGTGCTTTTCTTAGTTCCAGATCAACGTGAAGTCGCTGGTCAATAAAGTATGTTTGTCAAAAGAGAAAATTCAAAGCAAGAATAGATAATAAGGTAGGCTCAGATCCATTTTTTTTTTCTTTTATAGCCATGCGGTCAACCCACAGTTCCCTCACAATTGTAGATTGCGATGAACCCATTGTGATAAATCAGATAGAAATGAATATTTACAATGTGGTGTTTGAAAATTTTGACAAAAGTCGAAGTTTCGTCTGCTGCAAAAATTCAGAATCGTCTCATGTCCCATTGTACTGAGCGGAGGAAGTGTGTTGAACTGATTGACCTTGACGGAGTTTGTACAGTACCTGAAGGTAAGGTCACTTTATAAACAACAGAGAGACCAATTTTGGCCTAGGCACTGAAATTCATTTAAATTGACTTTAGTCCAGGTTTTGTTTTAGGCCAAAAATGGCTTTAAAACCTTGGGCTGACATCTGGCTTTGGCCCGATCCGATGCAGACTGTAGGTCAAAATGAAATTCAGATTTTATAAGTAACATGCAAATACCTACATAAGGTATGCAGTGAGATGCTCTCTCAGAACCGATGCCAGCAAATCAAAAGAGTTTGAATAGAAGGGTATAAATAGAGATTTGACCTAAAGCCAAGTGTATAAAATAAAAAGAGAATGTACATGTGAAAATATGAATAAAAGGGGTGAAAAAACAATATAAACCGTATACAAGGAGATTGTGGGATGAAAACCCATTTCACTGCATGGGATCACGATTTGGTCCATAGTGGACATATAGACAGTCATCTTTTTGTTTTCCTTTCTTTCTTTCTTTTTATTCTTTCTCTCTTTCTTTCTTTCTTTCTTTCTTTCTTTCTTTCTTTCTCTTGTTTTCAACAATCTTCTACCTTTCCCATTTCATTCCACCATCTTGGCAACCGATCAGTCTGATACTGAGTTTGGTACAGACAGAGTGATACAAAGACCTTAAAATACTGAAATTGAAAATACTTTGTATGGGGATTTGTGGACATGGATAAGTAACACCACACCAGCAGAGGGCGCTATAGTAAGAGTAAGGACAGTCTCTGTCTTCCTCTGCACTTATCTGGACTTTCGTCTATCAGATTTCCTTTTCTACCACTAAGTGCAGTAGTGATGTGCTGAACCTTGTCAGTCCACCTCTAGCTTTGTCTCTGTTATGTTCGACGTGCCTCTAGTGTTTTGACCTTGGCCCACCTTCTGACTTGTGGATTTTCCTTATCGTTTTTGTATTTCACTCGGCTTACAGTCTTGCGTTTACATGCTGGTTCCTACTCACAATTCCATTCTCAATCCTTCAATAAACTGCAAATGGATCCTAGCGATTCCGGAGCATCTGCCTCTCGACAGACGGCCTAAAACTGTTCATGCTGTGTGGAATTACCTCACAAAAGACAATTCAAACACCAACAAGGCACAAATCAAAGCTTACGACTATTGTTGTTGAACTACAAATTTACTATAAGTCTTAGTTGATTTGGATTAGTCAAGACGGCAGTGGCAACATTTGCTATTCGAAATAGAGTGGATGAAAATTTGTTACAGTGCACATATTCCGGTATTTTGTCTCTAATACGGTTCTTCAAGAATGCAACATTTATTTGTTCCTTTTCTATATTCTGAAACAGAGATGTAAACGGCTTTCAAGCTACTTATATAACTGCCAAGTACTAAACAACTACCCCACTATTTAGGTGCAAATTATTGGTACAATATAATTGATGCACCTTGCATTACACCATGTGCCCACATTGTGCAAAATTACTTTGTGCAGATTTTGGTAATTGCTTTTCTTCTGATGACTTCTGTGGTTAATTGTAAGGGAAAACCACTGCTGTCTGGAAAATGAATGACTTTTAAAGATTGACTCTGGATTTCTCTTATTTGGAACAGCAATGGTGACTAGCATTTAGACGCATTTACGATATGGTATTGTGGGTGTGTGTGTGTGTGTGTGGGGGGGGGGTGTTCTGTGTGGAAATGGGCTTCTTATGTGGTCTGGCTCTACAGTTTATACCACTGATTGAGTTTAGAAGAAACCAAATGGAGTTAAATGGACAACTCGGATAGGTGATAACTTAGGTAGGCTCATTCTTTTGATGATTGATAAATCTGATTTCTGTGCTCTCATGGTGAGTTATTTAGAAGTTTTTTTTTTCAATTCAGTTATTTGTGCTTTGAAGTTTGTTTCTGAATTGCTACTCTTGATGGGGTTGTTTTCAATTTTTTCCCCATCAGTACTCATGTTTTTTTGTTTCAGCTTTGACTGAATCAATAAATTAACTAATAACTGTTTTCTGCTTCATTGATAATCAGTTGTAGTCAAGTCAGGAAACATTCTGTTATTGACATTGACTTTGTATGTCACTATCCTCAATCCATGCGAATGATCATGTACGTCCAGGCTGTAATAAACACTGTGTTTAATTCCACGACTACAGGTCAGGATGTTCTTGGAGAATATTGTTGGTTCATAATTAGCAAAGACGGATATGTGACTCAGTCTGAACATCAGATGTTGTGACGAACACGTGATTGCAGCTCAAGAATGACTCATCTCCGATCTTTGACGTCAGGTTTTTGTATTTATTCATTTTGTCCTGCAATTTCTGTCCACTTCCTCTAGAAATGCTTAGATGAAATACATTGTGATCTGTGAGTTTGTAATTCTTTGATGAACCCAACACACTCATAAGCTTGACGACAATCAGACCAGATCTAAAATAGCTCTGTTGTAATCGGACAACTAGTGTTATAGTAAGTAAAGGTCTCTTCTTTTGGAGTAGTAGTCTCTCTTTCTCTCCATCTTCCGATCACTTAATTTCACTCTCGCTCTCTCTCTATGTCTTTCTTTCTCTCTGTCTCACTATTTTTGTAGCTCTGTCTTACTTTTGCGTTTCTCCTGCTCACACATATCTTTTCTTTGTGTTTTTTTATCTCGTTCAGTCTCCCTTCATCTATCTTTCTCATCTCTTTTCTTTCTTTTTCTCTTTCTCTTTAATTTTCTATCTCTCTCTTGCTATCCCTCTCTTTCCCATCTCTTTCTTTGTCTTGTTCTCTCTCTTTCCCATCTCTTTCCCCCTCTCTTTCTCTCTCTCTCTCTATTTATCTTTATATCTCTCTCTTCTCATATCTTTCTTTGACTTGTCCCCCCCTCTCTATCTGTGTGCCACCCCCCCCCCCTTTATCTTTCTCTCTCTCTCCCTCTCTCTCTCTCTCTCTCTCTCTCTCTCACACACACACACACACACACACACACACACCTGACAGTTTTAAATCAGAGGTGTGTGTCATTTCCCGCACCTTATTTGCAGTCAAAAACCTTCTCCGTTTTATTAGCATGGTTGCAAACAGCGTTACAACAGGGCCGCCACCATGTAGAAGAGAATTATGCCAAATTCAGATCGCATCGTTGGTCTTCGAATGTCCTTGTTATTACACTGGGACTCAGCGGATAACGCTGAAAATTCATTACAGAGAAAGAGCAATATTATATTTTTAAAAGGGCCTTGCTAAGCAGACATTTCAACACTGATGATGTCTCGGTGTAATGGCTGTACAGTAGTAAAGCCAAAGGCAGCATGACCGATTGGGTGTCGTAATGGGTTTTACAGGTGTTTTGGTCCATATAACTGAACTGGACGGTTGTGACAATGGTCTAGAAGATTTTAACAGTTGCCAAACGGACCAGTGCCCAAAGTTAACAATTTTTTTGTTCGCAGAATAACCTGATTTCTTTTTTTAGAGTACGTTAAAACAAGTTAGAAAAGCAACCCTTCGTTTTCTTAAATTAGTAAATTCTTTGAAATAAAAGCAATCGTTCACAGGGTCTATGCTTTTCTTTTTTTCTCTCCACCGCAAAAGCAATTGGCTTTTATCAGGAAGTTTCCCGCCAAAACTGAGTAAAGTGAAAGAACAGAAAAAACGTGGAAAAAAAAAACTATTGACTTGAAAAAGGGATGACAAACCAAACCAAACCACCTCACTTTCTACATGTCCATTTATTTATTAATTCTCCTAATGCATTTTATGAAGTGCTTGTGGATCTTATTTTCTATTTTAATAAATGTTAAATCATCCGAATATTTCAACAAAACGGAAACACTTGAAAGAATTGGTTTGTGTTTGTGTGTCTTCTACAGAAGAAAATTTGGAAATCGCATGATAACTGTTTATTTGGAGCTAAAACTGATATTTTCACCAGCTCCGGCTTAAAAATGCACAAACTCTTTGAAGGCTGATTAATTCTGATTGGCTGTCAGTGGTTTAATTATTTACAAGCCGGGGACATTGTTTTGAATAATCGCAGAGTTTCTGGAACAATAAAAACGCACTTTGAAGTTCCGGATAGATTTAAGCTGCATTTGGCTTTTTTTTGACAAGTGTGTATTAGTTACTATTTTTTATTTAATTGTGATAATTCTCATTGTTTGCTTTGTCTTTGTTTTTGTCGATAAAAACTTTGCCAACACGCGTTCTGTAAATGTGTTTACATGATTAATACGGGTGTGTGTTCCTCTGATAGAGCGAAAGAGCTATTTGCCTCTGTACATAAAGTGTGAGATAACGCTCGTGTGGATTTCCCTATTAAACATGGAGAGAAGCAATTAGAAATGAGTAGATGAGTTGTGGTATCTGTCTGGAGAGGGACTGTAAGATCGAGAGCTTCTGAAAAGCAAAACTCAAGGTCCTAGAATGCAAACAGCCATGTGTGAAGTCTTTGTAAGGTAGGAAACAGAGAGTCTGGTAATTGCATATTTAATAATATTTTCTAATCTACAGGATGGAGGTTCCTAAAGACAGCAGAATATAGGAATTCACGTTCATATGATTTAGCTCCAAAAATCATCCAGTACCTTCAGCATCCTGCAGATGGTGATATCGCCTCATTTGCCCAAGAAACAAACGTAGAAAAAGATGCCAACTTGTTGCGCACAATCACAATGTAACGAGTAACGATAACAGACCATTCGAATGTAGTGGAATAGAGAGTTCAAATACTCAATCAAAAATGTAGTCAAGTAAAGAGTAAATGAAAAAAAATTCTCAGTACAAAGCACAAAGTAGTCAAAAATTACTTAAGTGAAGTAACAAAGTTCCTTTACTCAAGTACTTTACACCACTGGTGATATCGACAAAATCACTCACTCATAACTATTTCTAGAGAACGTGACATGCATTGAGTTTACAACATAATATGGAAATAATAGTCTTTCGGTCTTATAAAAAAACGTGTCTTCTACAAATATTGCGCGCCCTAAGGCTGTGGCGCCCCAAGACCACTGGTATTATTGGCAGAAGGCATAAGGTGGCACTCGCCTGCATTACTGTGCCAGCGAGACCCAACAGCAGAAAGATCCTCCTTCCCCTAGGTTTCCTTTTTCTCTAATATGATATGTCAGTTTGTAAGTACTATTTGAATTCATAGTCACACGAGACGAGGGTTGTCAGGAAGAGAAAGGGTCTGGAAAGGATTTCTTGACACCTCATGATTCAGCTACACCGCGTTGAAAACGATATTTGGCCTGGAGGTAGAAAAGTGAGAGGTGACCTCACTGGTTGCTTTTCTCTCTCCGGTAATTAAGAGCCACAGGGTGTCAAGTCTCCTCACGTGGCTCGGTAAAGCCGGAGCGGTTCAGGACTGGAAAGAGTGACAGTTAATATCCGCGTGCTGTTTAGCATGGCGGCGAACTACGACAGCGGCAGGAGTGTCTGCCAGTCTGTTTGATTCCCCGCCATCTTCTTCAGACTGGCTTCCTCTGTCACCGGATCCCATCTTATCACTCGTCTTGGTGTCAGCCATGTGTGGACAGATCAGATCACCGCGTCGTGTCACTACGACTCTGGTTTTTCACGACTTCTTGGATTTGACTGGCTGTTTGTAGCGGCTCGTCTCGTCTGAGGCCAAACGCATGTGGTGATTTTTGATGCTTTGCTAAATGCTAATTCTTTAAACTTTATTAATTCAACTTTATTTAACTTTTTTATAAATTCTTTCAGCTATTGCTTTGAAGTTAGCGCGTGTTACGTTGAGATTGAAAATGTTGTTTTATCAAAATTTAGTGTTTAATATTGATTTTTACAATTTTTTACTTTATAATGAGAGTGAGAAAGAACGAAACAGTGAGAGAAAGAGAACAAGGTGAGATGGAGAGGGAGAATGAGAGAGCTGAGACAGAAAAAGATAGAGAGACAGAGAGAGAGAGAGAGAGAGAGAGAGAGAGAGAGAGAGAGAGAGAGAGAGAGAGAGAGAGACTATCGTATCTCCGCCTCTTTTCAATTGTGTAAGTAAGAGAAAAGCAACGGAGAGAGACAGATAGAGAGAGAGAAGGAGAGAGAGAAAGAAACCTAGCGAAAGAGAAAGAAAAAAAGAAAGAGGCAACAAGACAAAGAATATAATACAAAGAGAAGGAGAGAGAGAGAGAGAGAGAGAGAGAGAGAGAGAGAGAGAGAGAGAGAGAGAGAGAGAGAGAAAGAACTTGTCTATATATATTCAATTGTGTGAGAGAGAAAGGAAAAGGTGACTGAAACAGTGAGAGAGAGAAAGAGAGAGACAGACAGACAGAGTGAGAGAAAGAAAGAGACAGACAGAGTGAGAGAAAGAGAGAGAGATGTACAGACAGACAGAGAGAGTTCTTCCACTCCGACCCTCCGGGGCTTTTCACTCTCAGACAGTAGTTTGTAATATTCTGGCAGTTTTTAGTCCCAGACTTGCTTTTGTCATCTCAACAAGGCCTTGCTCTCCACATCAGATAGCGTCTCTACTCGCTCTGTCCATCTGCACTGGCAGCTTCGGTCAATCCCAGCGCTGGCAAATCCCTGACATAAGAGGACAAACTGCCAACTGGTTCATGTCATCTTTATCGGCCGGTTCTCCGCGGCTGGGCTTTGAGTCTTGGTGGAGCACTGAATCTGTCATGGAGACGACTATCTCCACCGACCAATTATTTGATTAGGCCGAGATCTCGCTCCACTGGTTCAGGCAGCTAATGAGCAGCGGGGCTAGAACAGGCTTAGGCCGCAATAAAAGAGGAATTACAAAGGAGGGGAATAAAGATTTCCACACCCTCTCGTTTGATGGCTGTATTTTTCATTTTAATGAAGAAAAGGCTCCGATTAAAGTCTGCGTGTTTAACCCCGTCCCTTCCGGAAACTTCCCGTCCTGATTGGCAAAGTTTTTTTAGAGACTACGTTGAACTTCAGATGCTTTCTGAAGAGAATCAAGTGACGGATCTTGTTTTCTACAGTCGACGTGCAGATTCTTTATGGGTGGGACTGACTCTTCAAGTGTCCTCGTGACGTCTTAGAAGATAAAAATACTTTCTTATAATGTATTTCACTCCAAAGATGCGCAAGATGTTCTCTGGAGAGGTTTGAATCTTGGGCCAGTAGATACTACCACTGATCAAAGAGACAACTAAGAAAATTATTAGCCAGTTTGAAAGGCTAGAATCCGTACTGAAAGAACATCTGCAGCTAGGCTATATAGCGTGGTAGTAATTACACACCATGTCTAACAGAAACAACTTCTTGCTTATGGCATGATGACGCTCACCGTAAATTGTTGTGGTTGGCTGATGAATATTGGGATGAACAATTTAAATTGGTTTAATTATGGTGATCTAATCGATATGGATCTGAGCACAAAATCTTAAGTCAGTTGGTAAAACAATCAGTACTTTGTTATGCTCTAACAAAGTATTGATTAATAGATGACAAAGAAACACAAAAAAAAAACGGATTTTTTGAAAGTTGTAGGTTGAAGCGCAATTTTCCAAGTCAGGCGATTAACTTGTTTGTTAAAATATACTCTTTCACTTTAAGTTTGTCAAAAAAAAATAGTAAAATCGTGAATATTTTTACATATAAAGCCAGTCATAACAGTTGGTTCTCAGTGGTTCAAGTACTTGAGTAAATATGAAAGCTACTTTGAACTAAAAAATATAAGCAACTTTTCCTCTCTACTTGACTACATGTGATTGAGTATCTGTACACTTTACTCCACTACATTTGACACTTACAAGTCGCCATTTTTTCCGACTTCGATTAATTTCTTGGCTGGATATTGCCATCTACAGGATGCGGAAGGTACTGGATGCTTTTTATGAGCTAAATCACGTGAATGTGAATTAGCGGTTGCACTTTTTGTCACATTTCAGTTTGACTACTTTTTTTTTTACTTTTTTTTTTAATTGAATGCTTTACGACTTGGAATGAATTGGTGACTTGTAACTTGTAATGGAATGACTTTTACAGTAAGGTAAACGTACTTGTACTCAAGTATTGTTTTCAGGAACTCTGTTGGTTCTACAACTGAATGTCTTTGAACACGACACTGACCCCCACATGCCCCTGGACCACATGGCTTAGACCTGCCCACTGCTCCTGGTTCTGTGTGTGTACCCAATTTGACTGGATGGTTAAATGCAGAGCACAATTTTGATACGGTCCCTAGTGGCCATATTAACTAACTCCATCACTTTCCTTCCTTCCTTCCTTTCTTTCTTTCTTTCTTTCTTTCTTTCTTTCTCTATTTCTTTCTTTCTTTGGCAGCTAGAGAATGTTGAAACCTTAAGCAATGGGCTAATGAGCAGAATGCAAAGCTGGCACAACTTCTCTCGCCCGTAAGAGGTGGCAGCATTTACCCATCGTCCTCCTACAGCAGGGATTGTCAGTTTGCGCTGTCGGGCTTGTTTTAACCTTACCTCTAAATGTCAGAGGGTGAAATTTAGCCTCTTAATGACACCTTGCCCTTTGCGTATTGTGTGTGCTGGTTGTGAACAGTTGGACATGTCGACAAGCGCAGCAGAGGAGTCAGACGCACAGTCTCTCAAACCCTCATTATTTCGGCTGTTTCATCATTCTGCGGTTGATTTCAGTGTCGCTTTCACTGACGGCGTGACTGTTTCTCACTTGCAAATGATGGCGTAATGATTTATTTGGGTGTCTATTTTTAAAAGTCAGCGTGAAACAGCGAGTGGGTGAAGTCAGAATGATAAAATAATGACAGTGATGATGCTGAAGGCTTCTGATGCTCTGTGTGGTGCTAATGATCCCAGCATTAGCCCTGCACACAATGATGATTCTCTTTTTGCCTAAAACTGGAAACTTAGTACGGCAAAAGTAAAACATTAAGTAGATGTTAGTGTTTGATGAGAAAGTTACTTTAACAGTAATTAAACAGTATCTTTATAATTACTAATTATAATATTATTAGTAATTATATATGTTACAACAATATTAAGAATTATAACTACATTTTTGCTAAATAATATGTTTCTTTTTCTATAATTCTATTTTAAATAATATATCATCTTTTATAAAAAATATTTATTTATTTTTGATATTTGGCATGGAGTTAGAAAAGTTTCTAAAATTTCTAAGTTTCATATAATTTTAATGTGTTATTTAATATTAGCATAATGTATTATTATTATTATTATTTAATATTAATAATGATCATATTAATGATAGCATTAAAAATGTATAATATGTTGTGCGACATGTACTGTATATTAGTTTAATTTTAAAATATAAATCAAATATTTCATACAATATGCACATTTATATGTAAATACATGTGTTATAAAATACTAAATGCATATATTGCAATATTTTATAAATTAACTTGTTTGTTTTAGGAAAAAAGATCACCAAACGAGTTACAGGATTCATTATTAAAATTATTCTAATAATATATAGCAAGTGCACAAGTGCATTTATCTCTGTATTTTCAAAAAATGGCCTGGTGGAAAAACATAAGCAATTGTGCAAGAATGTACTTTTTCCTCTGTATTTGAGATCACCTAACCACTATTTTACATCCATTCTCCAAAAAATTAAGAAAAGCAGGAATAGCAAACTTGCTTTTTCAACGTGGACGTGTCTCTCAGAAATGGAATAATGGAGATGAACAAACAAAGCTGCAATGAATATGGAAGAACAATCAAATAAACAGTTTCTCTGCGGATGAGAGGCACATATTAAAGATTCTTATCGGACTTTTATTTGTTTGCATGCCTCACAGTGCAGACGGCCAATTTAAAGCGCGAAGACGTCGCTCATCTATATTGCAATCAAAGTCGCAGCGCCGCTGACCCGCGCTGTCGCTTCTCTCCGTCTCTCAGATAATTGCACAATTTCTCTGGTATTCAAATGACTTGCAAAGTTTTCAGATAGTTAATCTTGAAGGAAGAAGTTGGCAAATGATTGTGTTATACGCTGATCTCTCCAGTAATTCAGTTACGTCTCTACTCAGTTATATACAATTAATTTGCAGGTTTATATTAAAATGTGTATATGAATAACTGGATTAGCCCTTAGCAGTTTCTGTTGTTTATGTCACATCTTAATCACCATAGTAGAGCCATTACTTGTGGAATCATCAATCCACTTTTCACCAATCCTACCTTTCCATCTCTGGGTCACATGGTTCTGGAGCCAATCCCAGCTTCTCTGAGCCTGAAGGCGGGGCACACACGATTGATGGCCATTCGCAAAGTGGGAAGTGCTATGCACATATTTAAATTATAAAATACTTTAGTTTCAATCGTGACATCATTTCGAGAAATTATCGACGTTACACAGTCTTCCAGCCCAGTCTCTTAAATTATTGTGAGATTATCCTCTACATAATGGCATTTTGCAATTGACGCACAAGCCGAATTTTGGCATCTGATGTTTTGATCACAGCTTCTTCGCTGTCGTGGCAGTTTGTGTTCACACCCAAGAGAAGTTTTCTTCACAAATCAGCACGCTCAATATAATTCAATGAAATGTTACAAAGCACTTGTGACACAAACAAGCAACAAAACAAGTCCAAATTTGAGCAATGACTGACCAGTGAGCAATAGGTAAATATCCAATAGGAAAATAAACAAAACGTTTCAAACAGAAGCAGAATTCTACAGCCTGGCATTCTAACTTCACAGTCGTAGCTGTTGATTGCTGGTGAATAATGTAGAGTCTGGTAAGCCCAATCTCTCGTGCCTGTAATAGCTACTTGTCACGTACAGGAATTATGGGAAACTTGCCATTGATCCTACTCGATCTCTGCATAGTGTCTCCCTGTTATTAAGACGTAATTTGTCACTGTCGTGTGTTTATCAAAATCTTTGTGCTTCAGAACCAGCAGGTCGTGTTTAGTTAACTCAGCTAAGAGTAAAAACAAAGAATTCTAAATGAATCCATATAAAATATGTTTAAACAAACAATCAGAAGGACAGTTGCAACTAATGTAGCTATTTTTGCACGTAATTTTCAAAATTGCTTTTCCATTTCCGGGTCATGACGACAGTGTCAGCCACTAATTGGTTGGTCTGGCAGCCAATCACAGAGCAGGACACACCCATTCAGACTCTGACTTGGCAATTTTCCAGACTCAAAATCTCCTGCATGTACCGGAGACCCTGAAAACATGCAAATCCATACTGAAAGGCCCTGATTGAACCTCGAAAGTAGAAATGTGTCGAGTTACATTTTACAAAGTAAAAAAAAAAATAAAATCTTTGGGAAATTTAGAAAGTGTTCTTACTTACTGTAAATATTTAACAGAAGGACACTATAGGATACTATAAACATACCACATATTTTCATCAATTCATTCAATGCTGAAGCGTATTATAACCGAAATTCAAAGTTTATGATGCAAATGCGCCTTGTGTTATCCTGAGATAAAGGTGGTAGATGCGTCTTTTACTTCCCATTAGTTCAGTGAGCAAAGACCGTAGAGCAAAACCGACTCAGATCATTTACGCCGGAACGTTTTTTAATCGTAAGTAAAATAAATCAAAGAGAATAACTGCGGATGTGTCACGTGTCGGCACACCTGAGATGATCTGTGCGTCTTATCAGTCACCAGCATAGATTACTGAGGAAAACGATTTGCTTCCGCTCGTAAAAATTCAGGATGCGTCTGATGTGCTAAAAATGTTCGGGACCAATGACAGAGCTCTGAAAAGTCCCCTGGTTGTGTAACTTCTCGCCGAATGTGAATTTTAATAACACAGCATTGGCAAATCCCAAAAGAGCTCCGGGAAACATAATGACACAACAGAGCAGATCAGAGAAAACAAGCAGACTTCTTGTTGTGTGTCGCTGTTCAAACTTAATGGCTGATGCTGAAGAGAGTAAATAAAAGAGGATTAAATAGAGGTAATCTATTCGTTGGAACGATTGTATAAGCCGTTTGTTGTTTGTCTTTTGATGTGATTTGTATTGGGCGTACACACACACACACATTGGTTCGGATTATCACAATATGTTTAACCAAACTTTATTTCTAATGGATGCCGATCAGCGTATATTTGCAGAAAATTGTTAATTTAAATGCAGCACAGCAAGAATATGTTCTAGGACCATGAGGGGTCTTTCTGTATGGAGTTTGTATGTTTTTCCTCATGCTTAGATAGAGAGAGATAGATGGATGGATGGATGGATGGATGGCAGGATGGATAGATAGATAGATGGATGGATGGATGGATGGATGGATGGATGGATGGATGGATGGATGGATGGATGGATGGATGGATGGATGGATAGAGGGAGGATAGATAGATAGATAGATAGATAGATAGATAGATAGATAGATAGATAGATAGATAGATAGATAGATAGATAGATGACAATTATTTGTTCAACAAATGAGAAATTTTCACATTACAGCAGCAAAAAACAAAAGCGAGTAAAAGAATGCGCAATGGTTAACAATAAGTAAAGATAAAAGATACAAATAAAAAAAAACAAACAAAACAATTATATAAAAACATTGTACATATTCTTTAGTATGTAACCTTCAGAATTAGAATTGAAATGGATTTTCTGGAATGGAATTGCTCTTAGGTGTGACTGAGAGCGGGAAAGAATGTGTGTGTCCCGCTCTGTGATTGGTTGGGCACCAATGCAAAATGTGTGCCCCGCCGTCAGGCCCAGAGCTGCTGTGATTGGCTTCGGTTCCCCATGGTCCAGAAAGGGAAAGGCGTGTCCAAAATGAAGTTTATTCAAGAGCATTTTATAGCAGAGGATATGGGTGGTGTTGTCAAGTAGATGAATAGAATGGATGGATGTACCAGGCTTTGAATCCGGACAGCGGTGTATAAAGGTGAAGAATGGAAGCCCATAATAACAGAGCGGGTTACAAGAGCTCGGGGAAGACCACAGGAAAATAGGAGACGCCGGAACACATCTAGAATGGATAAACAGGGCAGTGAGTCTCAGGTGAGTAGAAATAGAGGAGTTAGGATTCGCATTGTGAACATTGTGAACATTGTGGGCAGCCTTAAGTCATGGCATCCAGTGGGCACATGGTGGTCAGTGTCTTGTTCAAGGACACTCAGTTTTGAAACCCACCAGACTGAGACTCTTACCTGCAACGCCTGGGTAGAAGGTCTAACTCATTGCTACTGAACCACACTGCCACAATAGAAACTACTACAAAATTGTCTGTGGTACAACTTGTACGCAGATGTATTTATGTGTTAAAATAAAAAAAGAATCTACACCACTGTGAAATGCAGGCTTTCAGTGCGGACTACACTTTTAGGGAAAGAGTGAATGTCTGCAATGTCTGCAGAAGGATTATTATCCCCTGTTAAGCAGACCGAGCGTTTTGATTGTGTCTGTTCCTTGGATTTTTTTACTTATTGCCCGTGTTCTTCATTTTTGACTGTTTTGACTCTTTATGCGATTACACATTAGACCCGTTTCTTAGCGCTAAGCTAAGCTAGCCGGTGGTTCGTAGTTTCTGTTTGTTGTAATATTAATGATTGTATTTAGTTTATTCTTTCTTCTTCCAGTGTTTTTGTCTCTGTTACGTGTCATGTTTCTTTATTTCTGTTATTGCGCCAATAACAGCTTATACTGTATGCACGTCTGCCTACGGATTATTTAAAGACATACACCGCTGCATAGACGACATGTTTCTGTTTATTTGTGATTGCTCCTGACTTCAAATACGAAAAAATGGCCATTCTTGAAATTGGCGATTATAAGCACCCCCCGACTTTATGAGCGTCGAAAATTCTAATTGCTTTGTCTAGGCTTTGCAAAGAATGACGACCGCTTTTCACTCAGAGTGATAAACGTCAGCGTTGAAAAAAAAAGATGAAAAAAAGTGAAAAAAAAAATTTGATGATGAAAAGGAAAAAAATAATCCTAAAAAACAAAACAAAATGAAGCATTGTCACTTCTTTCTCAAGGCTTCTTTAATAATTTCAGATGCTGACTGATTCTGTGCTCCTCTCAGACCAATTATTGACATTTACCAAACGTACCAGAATGTGTTTTTTTTATCCTTTTTTGGTCATTTTACGCTCATTGGGAAAGCAAAAGCAGAAGCCTCTTTTTTAAAGATCGTGATCTTGGCTATAGACTTCCTATTTTCCGTGCTTTTCCGTGATCTTTTATCGACATCTGTTGAACATTCCAAAGTGTTTTATTGTTTAAAGTGTAATTTTTTTTAAATATTCTGGAAATCAATTTGACCATTTGACTATTGTGACATTGTGTAGGTTGCCTATGCAATGTGGAAGACTCAACTGCCAAAGCAAGTTGGGTGAAACAAATCGGGCATGGCATGATGGGTGGAGTCAAAGGTGGAGCCAGATTTAGGTATTTCCATCGGATTATTGTCGCATAATAAAAAGCACATACATTAATGTATTCCTTGCGAGGCCAATGAATGTCTCAATCTATTCTTTCTACCTCATTTCATATCAGAATCGTTTGCCAACAGCTGACTGATAATTACGAGCGTAATTTTCCTCTAAGGAAGTAAAATGGCACACATCATTTCTGCTGAGAGTCTTTGCTGCAGCTTCCAGTTCCTGACCTCAGCGTTTCTGTCTCCCAAACTTATTTACTGCTTCTCCAAGGACTTAATTACTAACACAAGTGAGAACAATAAACTCTGTGCAAACAGTCACGACTGCAGGCGGACCGTCCTGCACATTCATCAACGGAAACCCTCAATTAGGCCCCACACCTCCACTGATACGTCTTCATCACAGAAAAGTGCTTTTCTTCAGCCCATTAGCTGGTAATAGGTCAAGCCCGTCTCGTCCTGCTTCCAGTGATGTTCAGGGAAATAACAGAGGGATGGCGAAGTTGGCTCTGATGCAATGCCAAAGAGTACGGAAATGTATTGATTTTCATTTAATAATGAAGGAATGTGGCAAATAATTAATCAAGCGTGCAGTATTAATGTTTGCACAATTTAAGCACAATTTTTCACGGATTTTTCAGGCACAAAAAAAAAGAAATAATTTTTATCTATCTATCTATCTATCTATCTATCTATCTATCTATCTATCTATCTATCTATCTATCTATCTATCTATCTATCTATCTATCTATCTATCTACCTACCTATCCATCCATCCATCGATCCATCCATCCATCCTTTGCTTATAATGTTACATAGATGGTTACATTGTAATCTGTGTGGTATTTTGTTGAAACAATAATTAAGTTCAATTATGAGATTAATGTCTGGGTTCTAACATAGTTTTTTATTACATGCAGCATTTTTTCTTTACTATGATTATGCATTTTACAATTGTACCAATATATATATTTATTACTACAATTAAAAGAATAACAGATTTTTGAGCAACACACAGGTTGATTATAGTGATAAAACACTATAAACCTTGATAAATCACTGTGGCTCATCAGTTATGCCCCACGAAGATCATTGTGCTCGTCCCGTGGATGCCGAGGCTCCAGGCGGAAGCAGGACAGAAGGTCATCAATATCCATCCTGGTCCAGGGCATCGGGGAGGATGCTGCGCCTGCTCCTCTGCTCCAGCCGAAGAACACAGGTGTCTAATGGCTCCATAAACACTCAATGTGTGTGTGTGTGTGTGTGTGTGTGTGTGGCAGCTTTGTAAATCCTGATGGAAAGAAAAATAGCAGAAGCTTTTATTCGTCTCGAGATAATCAGCACATGGAAACCATTTTGGTGCCTTGAAAGATTATGAAACTGATTATGTTTGTGTATGAAATCATAAAGGGAGCAATACAACACAGCAGGCATATATCTTCAATGCAACTTTGCTAGATTTATCAGTTTAGAACTGTTATCTGTTGTTGTCACCCCCCCAAAAAATTATTAACCACATTTAATTAAATAATTGAACTTTGTGTGTGTGCGCCCGTGTGTGTGTGTGTGTGTGTGTGGCAGCTTTGTAAATCCTGATGGAAAGAAAATAGTAGAAGCTTTTTATTCATCTTGAGATTATCATATTATAAATTGATTGTTTTCGTAAGATTTATCAAGTTTGAACTGAAATCTGTTGATGTCTCCACCCCAAAAAAATGATTCACCACATTTAACAAAATAATTGTACAATTTGTGTGCGTATGTGTGTGTGTGTGTGTGTGTGTGTGTGTGTGTGTGTGTGTGTGTAATGTATTTATGCGTTTTTACTGACATATTTAAAGAACGGCATCAAACAGCATGTGATCTACACAAGAAAAAATCTGCGACTCTCTTTTGCCTTATTAGACCACAAACATTTCAAAGCATCGTTAAATTTCAGTTTGACAATTAACAGACGCTTTTATCTAAAGCAACAAAAATTGCATCACATTGTGCTAGTGATGCAGTAAAAAAAAATGGCTAGATGGATTATTTACAACAAAAAGATACAAGAACACATGTGGATTCGTATGGTGCATCCAATTAGTTATTAATATTAATAATATTGCTTTTAACCTTTTAATTTAAAGATACAAAATAAAGTATTGTAAATATCACATAATCATATACTGTACATATTAATAAATTATTCAAGTCATATATGCTTCTTAAACAACACATATGTGTCACGTGTATGGACTCTGACATGCATTGACTACAAAAGCCAGGATTCTGTGTGTTGTTCCCTTCCTGGGTTTGCTCGTGCATCATTGTTTCCACATGTTCCCCTCGTTAGTCTTGTATTTAAATTGTCACCTGCGTTTGAGTCCTTGTCTGTCATTGATGTTACACCAGCCTGTTTCCGAGTTTGTCCTGAGTTCATGTGAGTTTTTGTCATTAAAGGTTTGTTTTGTGCACTACGATCTCCGGCTCTCCTGTTCTGCACCGAGGATCGTGACAATATTTTAGTAACCTACATACACGGTGATGAATGAAGTGTGTGACAAAACTACAGTTACAGACAAAACTACTTATCACTTATTCTGAAAGTGGGTCTACCTACAGGAGAATTTTTGACATTCACAACTTTCAGCTCCCCATGACCCAGAAATGAAAAAAGCAAAAATACCTGTTGACCTGAAATACCCGATATACATATGTGGCCATGTTGAGAAAGTCACTCACTTTACTTTTTACTTCTCAAAATCTTCAAGTCTCCTTTTCCTTTTTTAATGACTCAATGTCACGAGTCATGAGCAATTCATCCTCTACATTCAGCGCTTTTATGGCTCGTTGTTTTGCTGAACGTGTCAAAGAAAACAGTGAGTTCATCCGCCGTGCATCGCTTGCTATTTTCTGCGCGGCGGTGTAATTTCCTATATCATGACGGAGGCATTATATGACAACAACCCCGAGGAAATTGCAAAGCAATGTGTTCGATTCCGCTCAATTATGTGTAATTACTGACACAATGACAGATGGCGATGCTACGGAGGCCTTGCAGAGTTAGCATGCTAGCCTCGGGATAGCTCGTCACATTAGCACACTTCCCGAGTCGTCCGACTAGCTCTTTCCTGCGGTTTAACACACCCGAAAGAATTAACCAAGTACTCAGTTTAAGCCTGAGCAAATAGTGCTGGCTGGAGGCTTGAGTAAATAGCTCTTCAGTTTTGTACTTTCTCCGAGTATTGGAGTATAATTACTGTAATCACACTGTAACTCTGTTTATAATTGCAACACTGCTGAGATAATATGCTTTAAAACACTGGCGTTGTTTATGGTGTGGCAGATATGCACAACGATTTAGAATAGATCTAAATATGTTGTTAACAGAGTTTCATTTTTTTTACTAAACAAATCAATAGAGAGACAGATAATTGAGGTTATTAAATATGACCGGTGTGTGTGTGTGTGTGTGTGAGAGAGAGAGAGAGAGAGAGAGAGAGAGAGAGAGAGAGAGAGAGAGAGAGAGAAAGAAAAAAAAGAATGTGGATCTTAAAAAACACGCATGACTGAGCACGACTGATTGGTGAATATTTTTTTATGTAAGTATGAAATTGTTTTAACTGTCGTTTTGTGTATTTGCTTTTTTCCCCCCAAAATACTTTAAATAAAAAAGATAGAGATTTAACTAATCTAATTGTGAAATATGGAAGCAAACTATCATTTCTATCACACCAATTATTTTTTTCACCATTTCTTTCTTTTAGAGTCAAATTAAACTCTGTTCTGTTATTTTCTGTTTTGTTTTAATTTAAAGCAAATATATTATTATGTTATATCAAGAATAAATTAAGACGATTATGTATACTCAATAATAAACTTTATATAAATTTAATCTGCAGAAATGTAGTAGACACAATGACAATAGTTCACAATTCACTAGTTATTATCTATTAACAGGTGATCTCTCTGTCTCTCTCATTATCTTTCCTTGTCCTAGCTCTCTCTCTTCCCCCTTTCATACGCTTTCTCTCCCCACTTTCACTCTCTCTCTTTTTCTCTTTCACTGTATCTCTCTCACACTTTTTTTCTCTCTACCTCTCTCTCTCTATCTCTCTCTCTCTTTCTCTCTCTCTTACTCTATATCTCTTTATCTCTCTCACTGTCTCTCTCTGTCTTACGCTCTCTTCACATTTTCTCTCTCTCTCTCTCTGTTTATCTCTCTTTTACTCTTTCTTCCCCCTTTCATACTCTTTCTCTTCCCCATTTCCCCTTCTCTCTCGCTCACTCTCTCTCTCGCTCTATCTATCTTTCTAAAACAAACTAAAAGGACAACAGCAACCAAACAAGCACAGAGTTATTTGTTGGGTCACTGTGTTTGGAGCGCCTCCATTAGGTTTTAATCCGTCGTAATGTTTCTGTCTGTGAATAGGAGACAGGTGTTAGCGCAGATGTTCACGCTAATGCGGCTCGCACCAGAAAAAGCCGCGTAATGGCGCCGCGGCCGCGCACATTTGTTTTAAGGTCTGTCCGTCTTCGCGGCGAAGACTCCCCGAGGAGCAAGCGCTGTGCAGGAAGTGAAGCGACAGCTGTATGGTTCCACAACTCCACAGAATCTCTTTATGTTCCTGCACATATGCCACTCTGATGCACTCGCGGAAACCAGTGCCATTTTCTGTCCCGCTTCCTATTTATATCAGTCTCTGTGGCCTTCTAGGGCGCCATCCTTCCCGGTACAGTAACTCTAGGATGCTTGTTACCGTGCCGAGTGGTTGCTAGGCAGTGACTCTGGAGACTGCATTGTCCAGATGCTGCTGGCTTTCCCAGTCTGCCTCCTCTCCAGCCAAAAGGAACACAGCGCTCTCATTTCTGAAGTGTGTTACTGCATCTGGGCTACTCGCAACAGCAGGGACCGACACACACACACACACACACACACACACACACGCTAGTTCACAAACCCGACAAACTTTCCTGTGAAGCTGACGCGCTTACACTTCTGCCTAAACCACAACTGCTTTATGTTCTAGGAAACTACTCTAACTTTAGAAAGTGCGAGTTAAGACGTTTTTAAAATGGGAAAATACTGGAAGGCTTCTAAGTGAATCAAACTAGGGACTTTGGTGTTGAGAATCGGCCTGCGTTGTTCAAATAAAAATAATTCTATCCACTTACCATCTTAGAGGAGAGACTGGTTTAGAGCAGCTCTCTGGTATCCCCCAAATCTAAGAAACTGTTCTCCTCATGACCCAAAAAAGGAAAAACAGTTCAAATTGTTGATGGAGGGGTGTGTCTTGTCATTGCGTATATATTTTAACTTACAGAATGTGTATTTTTTATATCAGGAAATCGTTATTGTTATTATTGTAATAATAACAATATTAATACTCATTATTAGTAGTAATTATATATTTTTAATATTATTATATTTTTAATATTATTATTATTAAGGTCTTAATGATATAATAATAATTATTATATTTATTATTATGATTTGTATTGTTATTATCCACTTAATAATGCTATAATAATGCACTTTGAGACAAGTGTAACTGTGAAAAGCACCTTACAAATGCACTGAACTTGAAATTATTATTGTTATTTATTTATTTATTTATTTATCTATCTACCTATCTAAACCAGGCTTGGAACTAAAAATGTGAGTTTACAAATAGAGGTTTATTTAGCAACCTTTAATTGTTTGAAATAATATGTATTTTATTTAGCATGTATGAAGTATTCAAAACAGTAAACATTTGGAATTTTCAATTGCAAGCTTGGCCTTAGCAAACCTCCACGTGACTCCACAGACAGTGTCATCAGAATGAGTGTAGTTTGTTTCAGCCGTGGTCAGAGCCAGAGAGCGTCAAGCCAAGTGCAGATTGATCTCAGGAAAGCAGAGAAGACAGCTGTCCACCTCACTTTCCTTTCTCCATGCTTCTTTGTTTCCTCCAAACACCTCTCATAAATATTCAAGCGCTCGGTGTGCGGAAACAAGGCCACGTACTCCACTCGCCATTTCAGCAGCATGTGAACATCCCCATACTGACTGATTGACACTTTGTCCTAAAGTAGGATTAACCAGTTCTAGACTAAAGTTTGAGGTTTGTTGTGGTCCTGTGTGGACTTTGCATGTTCTCTCTGTGCTTACGTGGGTTTCTTCTGAGACTCCACATTCCTCTCACAGTCAATAACATCCGTTAACATCTCCTGAATAACATCAATGAATTGCAATCTGAAAATTATCCTTAGTGTTTGTCCCACTCTGTGATTGGTTTATCACTAATCCAGGCCGAGTCCAGCCTTTGAACCCAAAGGTGCTGAAATTGCTGTCAAGTCTCTGTGACCTTGCAATGGAAAATCAGAGAAACCCAGATGTTCTGTCTTCCCATGACCTGGTATAACCGCTGGAAAGCTGCAAGGTGCTCCAGACTTCCACATATCAGCAATCTGTTAGCATGGAAAGTTCCTGCCAGTTAAGCATTATGTAATTTGATGAGAGAAGCCCGATGGCGCCGACTAAGATCACAGACAAACTTCAATTGAAGAACGCAATAAACATTTCACGCCCTGGGCTGCGTTAGGTAGAAGCGAGCTGGTGTGAAGTGACACATTACTACAAATTTTGACACTAAATTTATTTCCTATGCTTTTTTTTAACCAGGGGGGTGATTTTAATGAGGATAATTTTAATCTTAAACCACACATTGCCCTGATGTATCAAAGCCCTGATATCCCTACAGAGACTCCTCTCTCCAAAACAGCACACAAACTCTGGGCTTTTATTAAGAAGTTAAGTCACTCATGAAAGCCTAAATTACGGTGTAAACCAAACAGCTACGCTATCACCTCACTTATCGTAGAAGCCTGACGTTTAGCTCTTTCTAACCTGCAAATCTGCCCGGGGCCTAGTGTACAACCATGAGCAGCATGCAATTGCATTGGACCCGTGGGACGTGAACACAGGCGTAGTTTGATTGTTGAGGTGCGGGACAGGCAGCACACGTCCTCTCGGTGGGGCGAGAGAGTGGGTGGACCGCGAGCAGAGGCGTGACGGCCAGTCGTAATGAAGCTTGACTCCGGTCCTCTCATTAAAGGACTGGAAGACTGGCATCCCTGGAGAACAAGCCTTATTACAGACCCCCACAAGCCTCAAACACAAATTGAAGAAGTTAAAAGAGAGCAGATGAGTCGAGGCTGTGGTAAACGAGCAAAGGAGGCAAGAAGATAAACACTTTGTGGGAGATGGCCTTGTGAGATAGATTGGGCTGATTAAGTAGAACTACCAAGACTTGACTGACATGGTTCCGAGGTGTTGGAATAATAATTGATGGCGGTTAATGATACACAAACCCAATCTCAGCTACTCTGGGCTTGAGGGAACACATCAAGGATGGTTGACCAACTGATCACAAAGCAGAACACACACACTCATTGACTCACACACACCCATGGACAACCCATCTTCAAGAATCAAGAAGATGAATAAGAAAGAAAGTGATTTTCGCAATGGCGTCTAGGAACCATATTGAAATTGTGCTCTGCCTTTTGTGACCACCTATTTTACACACATTGATGTGAACACACAAACCCGGAGCAGTAGGTAATCTAAGTTGTGGCACCCAGGGGCATGTAGGGGAGTGTCCCTGCCCAAGGTCACACCCATGAAGGGGAGTGTCCTTGCCCAAGGACACTCAATTGCAGCCAGAGTGGGATTCAAACCTGCCCTACCTTGGTCCAAGTCCCCAACCACTGGATCACAACTGCCACAACTCTCTGATTCTTCACAACGCATGTCTTTGGACCGAGGAAAACACAGAAGAACATGGTAACTCTACATTGTTCACAAAACTTTCTCACAATGAGACCATAGAGCTACTCACTGCATGACCGTGGAGAGGTGAAAGTGGGATATATTGAGACAAGTTCAAGTCTCAAAGCGCATGGGTAAAAATAAGAAAAAACAGAAGGTTGTTGGATTTTATTCATTGCTCGTTGGTGTTTTGAAAATGACTATGCTTATTACTATGACTATGACCATGACCAGCAAGCACATATGGACACACTTGATTGGTGGTCAGCCAATCACATAATAATACAATAAATAAATTTGGACAAAACATTATGTACTTTACTGGGTCCCTTGGTTTAGGTAGTTGTTTTATCTCAGCTGTTTAACTTTGTTTCCACAGACATTGGGGATAAACAGTGGTGTGTTGTGCTCTGTTGGAACTCTCTAATAGCGCTGACAGAGCAGCAAGGGTCTTAATTAAATACGGACCCGTGCTTTGTTTCCAAGAGATGTGAGCAGCATAACCAAGAGAATGCACTCAAGAATAGTAGCTAGAATGTCACCAGTCACCTTTATCATCTAAAGGTCTCCCTCTCATATTCTCTCCAGGTCCTCGACCAAGCAGTGTGTGTTTTCCTCTTCCTAATGGGAATGACATCCGGCCAGAGCAGCTGGAGAATCCGATCAATGAGAAAAGCAGTACACAGAGAGATTTGATCAGATCCCAATATCCCGGGCTACGCCGCGACACTCTGAATCCAATTTGATCTTCTCGAGAGAAACCCGAGACCCTCTTAAGATCAAATCCGTCGTCTTATTGATTGTGTCCCTAACCTGTGCCGCTTTCCAAAGAACATGCACGGTGTCCTCATCCTGGGACGCTAACCAATGAATAAACAGCCTGAGGGGAAAAAAAGTCATTAACATAAGCCCCCAGGGAGTCTCTGAATACATCTGACATCTTAACTGTGTGATCGATATGTGTCTTTGTACAGATGTGTGCACTCGAGATAATTGGCGTCCCGGTAAAGCTTTATATTCCGCAGGGATTACTCACTTTCTGCAGATTCTCTGTGATGGGCATGTACTTTTTACCAAAGCAGAAAAAGAAATAACTTAACAAAATACGTGGCTGAAAGATATGCTTAACATGGACTCTTCTAGTCTGTTTTGAATAAATCTGAATATAGCAGTTAGTCGATACGGTTTAAAAAGCGTGGGTGTTAGAAATCAGCAGACTGCTGTTTTTATTTATTTTAAAAGATCTGTATTCATATATTTGCACTGACAATGGTGTTTCATAGAATGCCTAGGCAATGTACAGAATGCCTGAAACAGTATTCAACACGTTGGGTAATGCTAATTATGAATGCAATGCCGATTCTAATTGTATGCATGCAAGAATGCTAACTCTGTACAATGCCGAAAATGGGTACAAAGTTTCATCGCTGTTTTTGTTAAAATGTAAAAAGAAATATATAAAAAAAGTATTAAACCAATCAGTCAACTTCAGAGATAAGGATAAACCCCTCAGCGACAGCACTTTCTGATTCTTTCTTTTTCTCACTATCAAACTTGAACTTAAAGTATATAAATAATGGTTAAGATTTTTGATGGATTCAGATTGCATTGTATGGAGGCAAGCTATAAATTCATATTTAAAATAAAAGTGCATAGAAAGAACAATAAAGTTTCAGACAGGAGATTCATTTCAGATCCTCAGCTGTGCAATTATGTTTCATATAAAACTGTGCCATATAGTTCATCTCCTATGTGAGAGTCGTTGAACCTAATGTGATGTGTCCCATGTTCATTTCAAATAACTAACCATCTGTAGAATATGTCGATTTCTGCCTCTTTTTCCTCTTTGTCTCTACCCCGTCATACAGCCAACCTTACAAGTCAAACGTTTACATTTTAACATCTGTACATTTTCTTTGCTTTTTTCTATTTCTGGAACCAATCACAGTGAAGGACATGCAAACATTCTCTCTCCCTTTCCTATAATATATTTGTAACTGTTGTTATGTTTTTGCTGTTGTTTTATTATTTTTAATTTCCTGCCAAGTTTGTTCTTCTCATGCAATTTATTTTTTGTGTTATGAAAGTGTTTTATTTCGTTAAATCTCATTGGTGTCTCGGAAGGGGGATAGGAACCTTTCGTTTCTTTGTGGTTTTTGGGGAACATTTTCATCGCGTGGTGAGATTTTGAAGAATAATTTATTCCTTATGAGTTAATATGTTGTCGTATTGTTTGTATTATTGCATTTAGTTAATTTATCATTTTGTATTTTAGTTCTGACGGCATTGTTTCGACAAAAAGTGTTTGAATAAATGTCTGTGAAACCCAAAAGAACAAGTTGAGTCTGCAAGTAAAGTTCAAAAGTAGCAACAATATTACTAATAAAATTCACATTACTAGATTTTAACCTAACCCAAAACCTCTATTAGAAGGCCATGCCCATCTATTGTCCAACGCTTCCGCCAGGGTGGCCGAGAGAGTGGCGCTGTATTTCTCGACTAACTGGTTGGCTGTTACAACATGTGTGCAGTGTGTATGTCCTTGCCAAAAGACACTAATCTAATAAAGTCTAATATTTTCTTCTGTCACGCGTAAATATTACCTGTTTTAAAGTGGCTTTCTAATAAAGGTGTCCTTCTAATCTTTTGCTTTTCTGCCTTCTTCTAGAGGTGAATAGAATACAATAGAATAGAATGCCTTTATTGTCAATGTATCACATGCTTACAATGCAATTAGTATTGCTAAAAGAAAGATGAAATAATGGTAAAATATACAGACTGAATAACCAATATAAATAACTAAAATATATTAAAATATAGTTTTTAATATATGAATAAAATATAGAATATCTTCTAGTTGAGGTTTTTGGGGTATTTATCAACCAACTAAATTAATATAAATTAAATTATCTCTTTTATATCAACTTACAGATAAATAGTACTTTTTAACCATGTAATATGTTCTAACACAGCTTGGTAGGAACAGCGACAGTAATGGGATGCAGTGTTTTTAGAGTCCGCTCACAGCGAACAACACGTGACGGGCCTTTTTTACTATTATCATGTGCCGGAGTCATTTATCTTACAGATGTCTGCACAGCCACGCTGTCATTACAAATGAGTTCCCGGGTTTCTCTGGAACAGCTGTGGAACACCTTTGTGCTTTGTTTATCTGCTATACGGCAATAACACGGGTCCGAATGCATAAAAAAACAGCCGCTTTCTGAAAAGCACCCTGTTTATTCGCAAGTCTGAGCTGTTTTCTTCATTAGGCCCGGCTTCATGAATGAAACATTTGTACACATCATTATGCATATCCAAAAACAACATTCAAATGCACAGGGCACGGCACGCGAGTGACTGGAAACACGTCTCACCACAACACACATTAATTAAACACTCGTTCTTGACCTAAACGTGAACCTTAAAATGATTCTAAAAAGTTCCCCTCTGCTTTGACGGCAGCCATTACAGCTACTGGTGTGAAGAAGCAACATTTACGCAAGTAAATAACTTTTGGTTTGAGATTTAATCAGGATATCTGGAAACTAATTTTGCTTGAATTTAAAGGGAATATTTATGTATTAAATGCATGTGTCCATGGAAATCTGTGGATCAAAAAATGAGACATAAACTAGACTGTGCAATGTTCCTTTAAAAAAAAAAAACACATTTTTTTTCCAAGATTAATTTAATGCTTTTTACTCCAAGAGAAGGGGGAAAAGGTGTATTTTTTTCTGAAAATGTTTCTCTCTAACATACAAATTCCACATACGATCAAGATTTCAATGCAAGTTATACAACATGCCGACGCTAAAAAGAAAATCATTGGTAAAAAAAAATTTACCACCAACTGCTGCAAATTCAGTATGAATACTGAATAAACTTTGAATACTACAGCTACTACTACTACTACTACTACTACTATTAATACTAATAATAATAATCATAATAAAAATAATAAACAATACTTTTAATACCTTAAATGTGATGTAAGATTATGCAAAATGAGAAAATAACCTCAGCAATAAATAATAAAATGAAAATTTTAATCGAAACCCATTCAAATATTTCCCTCCCCTACCCCTTTTACTCTGACACTAACCAAAATCTACTGACCCTTAACTTAGCCGTCACCGTTGTGCTAGTATAAACTTTAGTATAAAACCCTAGCATTTAGGATTTTCTATAATGCCTTTGTGTAGGCATTATAGTAAATGTCTACACAAACATCAAACTTCAGAAAAGGGACTTGAAAGCTACAGAAAACACACAACAGAAAAAACAGACTTTGTTTTGCAAGAACATATGGAACAAATTGAAACTGTAATTAACGGACAGATTTGATATAAAAATCCAATTCGTTTCCTAAAGCTCAACACTTATAATCTCATCCAAACCCACATTAGCTTCACTTTACACCATCTCAGTTGGATTTCAAATGTATCCAGGCTAAATGCTGAGGAATCTGAGCATCAACTAATGTGGTTCCACAGGTCATTAATGCAGTTTTTATCATTTAAGCTCAGGCTCTTAAGTTCTGTTTGGAGTCAAGCTCTGATACACATCCACATTTGCCCTGCTCCCGAGCACACAGCCGCAGGAAATTATTCACCTCCGTCTAATGATGCCGTTTTGACTCCTGCCCAGCTAGTCTGAACATATGTCAGTGTGTTTGCCATGCTGGAAGAAAGGATGTAAGGGAGGGAGGAAGGAATGGTGGATGGAAAGGATGGAAGGAATGAAGGAAGGAAGAAAGGGAGGGAAGAGTTTGGAGAGGGAGGATGGAAAGCAGTAGGGGAGCAAAGAAGGAAAAAAGGGAGGGAGTAGGGAGAGGATGGAAAGAAGGAAAGATGGAAGAAAGAAAGAAAGAAAGAAAGAAAGAAAGGAATGAAGGAAGGAAGAAAGGGAGGGAGTAGGGGTGGGAGGATGGATGAATGAATGGAAAGAAGGAAGGAAGGGAGGATGGAAATAAGGAAGGATGGAAGTAAAGAAGGAAGAATGAGAGAAAGGAAGGTAGAAAGGGAGGGAGGAGCAGGAGGAGGAAGGAAGGAAAGGAAAGAAGTAAGAAAGAAAGGTAGAGAGGTGTAAGAGGAGGGGTGATGAATGGAAAGAAGGAAGGAAGAAAGGAAGAATGAAAGGGAAGCAGGAAGGAAGAAAGGGATGGGAAGAAGGGGGAGGGAGGATGGAAGGAATGAAAGAGAGAAGGAACCAAAATGTTCCTTTGTGTGGGGAAAAATGTGTTGAGTATAAACCTTCCAGTGAAGTGAACACGATCAAACCCGGAGCAGTGGGCAGCCATGTCATCCGTGGGGCATATGAGAGTCGTGGTCCTGATAAAAGACCCATCGGTCCAGGACTCAAACTTGCAACGCCTGGATGGTGGGTCCAACTCCCCACTGCTAGAAGACCACCATACAATTATACATCGGAAGTCCAGTGTTTTACTAGCCTGGGATGTGAAATGTTTGAAATGGACACTTGTCCAGACTTCATCCTAAGAATATGTAAAGTGGCAAGTCAATAGCACACCAAACTTTCCTACTCTGTTTTTTTCTCTTTCTTTTTCTGTAGTGCATTCAATCAATCACTTGATGGAGTCTAGGATGGAAGTGTATGTAGGCCATAGACTATGTAGGCCAGAGGCATCACGGCAGAGCCTGAATGTGGCCTGATTGTCCCTTCCTTTGATTGCGAGAATTCATCCTGGTCTCCCATTCCTGAAATAACACCTAGACCAACTGTTCCTGGCAAGAAAATACAATCACTGGCCTTCTCGCAACACCTCCGCCAACCCGGACCCTTTCATCCAGCCATGAGACCCAAGGAGTTTGATTATGGGTTTCAGTATCAAGCGGTCGGTGTTCTTCTCTCGACACACACAACAAACTCCACTCTGGTTTTGGAAAGCGGATCATTAAGGAATAAGCTTCCTGCAGAAGGGGCTTACAGAAGCAGAGGATTACTTCTTAGAAGGGGCTGCCTTTGTGGCTGCAACACTGTAATTAACCGTTTTAAATGTGAAGAGAAAGGCTTTTGCTCATAATTAAAGTCATACATGATGCACTAAACGCATCCTGTCGCTCCTTCGGTGGCAAGATAAAGGGGGATTCGCTAAGCTGATGAGGACAGGATGATCCAGTCATGGGGGGGTGGGTTTATAGCCCTGACAATAAATACACAAAGAGGAATATTAACAGTCTCTGTACTAAACATGGCTGGTGTGAAGAGGTCACGACACAAAGGCTCTTTTGTGTTGAACTTTCCGCAGCCCAATCGATGGAGAATGATGGTTGCGACACATCAGGTTCAATTCACAGGAAAAGCTTAATGTTTTTTTTTTATTGATCGTTGTAATGTTGATGGTATCACCTGAGGAAGGAAGACCATTTCAAGGCCTGGTTGAGGTCTTTCTGTGTGGAATTTGTGGATGTTCTTCCCAAGCATCTTCTTGGTCTCCGGTGTCTTTGCACGGCCCAAAAACATATTTCGGCTGAATTGAAGACAGGAAAATTGCCTCCATGGATGCGAATGTGAGTGTATAGATCTGTGATTGGTTGGTAATCAATCTGGTGTGTCTCTCACCTTTTAGATCGAGAGTTGCTGGGATTGGCTCCAGCTCCCCGTGACCCAGAAATGGGCTAGCAAATCATTAAATGGATGTTGCTTCAAATTAAAGCAAGAACAAAAGTGAAAAATAAACGCGTTTAAAAACGTTAGCAGCAATGAATTTACTCGGTGTTTTTATAGTAGAAAGAGAAATAGAGACAAGTGTGATAACATTTTCTTTAAAAAAAAATGGAGAAACAAATACAGAAACAACCAAAATAAACAAAAACGGGATAAATACATTTTTGTTTTATACTTTGCAGAAAAAGGACCGTTATAATATACTACTATTTAGTACACTACTACTAATGGTTTTGAGCTGATCAACGGATCAATATTTGAAATTGATAATGCGGTTTAGGGGAAACTGAAGTGGCTCCCAAAGCACCGCAGGCCTGCAGCATCTCATATTTACCGAACACAGCGAATCGTTTGTAACTGTCTGCGGCTTTACTGGCTGGATAATTCCATTGCCTCTAAAAACTAATTAAAACCTCATCAAATGTGAAACTAATTAACTGCTGAGTTAAAACATGAACAGCCAGAACTCATTCCAGTGTCCTGGCAAACATCTACAATGCATTACATATTTAATAATAATACACATCAACTATTTAATAATAACAATACACATCACTATGACTATTAACATAATTAATAGTTATAATATGCCTATTTATTATTTAATAATTTTTGGCATTGTTATTGACTTTGAATAATTTACCATACTGTAGCTGTGACCATATGTGAGATTGTGAATGTGTGTGTATATGTGTGTGTGT
>CM051500.1:24045898-24059585 GCA_028031935.1 Paedocypris micromegethes
CCCCAGATGCCAAGGCTGTCCACTGCTCTGGATTTACTTACTTTGCCAACTGGGTATGAACCACACAGGTCAAACAAGTCAAAACTTTGATTGCCGACATTGAAACAAGTCCATACTTTGGTTTGTAACACCATCCTCTACATTGTCTTCCGATCAAGTAATCATTGATTGTATCGCAATTAAACAGAATGTTTATTCAGCCACAGCTAGTGTTAAGACGCAAGGTCAACAGCAAGTTAAACCTGCTTCCGTGGGACCAAATCAAACAAAACACACACGCTTAATTCGAAAATGACCAGATCTCGGTGACCTTGTTCACAGATGGAGGCCTGTGTTTTCTCTGTCTGTGCTTGTTTGCCTTCCAGGAAACAATCTGTGGTGACGTTGCCAACAGGCAGTGATAAAGTGGGCTATCAGACCCAGTGGGCTTCAAGGCTGATTTGGAAGCATCTTTCTCAGTGTGCATTTCGTTTTCGTTCAAAGGAAGCAGATGCTCGGCCATGTAATGGGCCTGGGAAGTGAGTCTCCGTGGGGCTTCAGGCCTGGAGAACGAGGATGCTCTTCCTATGCTGCAGAATCGGGAGAAAATAATACACAAGACACACCGCAGAGGCAATATAATTACACACAGTCTGTAATTTCCCAACACTGTTGTTGCAACTTAATATAAAGATATTATGAATAATTGTTTCTAGATTTTGAATTGTTATGTCACTATGTTCGAGAGGAAATGTTAATGTAACATGTAAATGTAGCTCAGTCAAATGCTTTTCCAGTAGCTCAGTCAGTAGAGCGCTTGCGTTTGAAACACCGGATCATGGAATTGCTGAATTGTAAAATTGTAATGAAATGTAAGTCGCCTTGGATAAAAGTGTCTCCTAAATGACTGTAAAGTAAAGTAAAGTAAATGTAAAAGCAAATAGAACCAAATCAAGATGAAACCGAATCAACCATAATCGTGATTTGCAAGACCACATCAACAGACGTTGGGACTCAAACTATCACACAGTTCAAAAGTTTGGGGTCACCAAGACAATTTCGTGTGTTCCATGAAAAGTTTTCTAAGAACTAGGATAGACTGTCGAGTTCCACTTGAAAGTTCTCTATTTCTGGTCATGTTTAGATGTGCTGCTCCAGGAAGGTCAGTTTTATAGCTTCTTTAACCAGCTAAACAGTTTCCAGCACCACTAAAGTGATCACACAATGCTTTTACCATCATCCATTACCCTTCTGACACAATTAGCAAACACATTGTAGCATTAAAACACTGGAGTGACAGAAGCTGGAAATTGGCCTCTAGACGATTATCACCGAAAACCAGACATTTACAGCTAGAATAGTCTGCTAGAATAATATTCATCCCAATAGCAATGTGCAGAGCGTATTTCTGACTAGTATAAAGTTATTTCATTGACAAAAACAGTGCTTTACTTTAAAAAATAAGGACATTTCAAAGTCACCCCAAACTTTTAAACGGTAGTGTAAGGACTCAAAGTTGCTAATCCAATTGGAACTTACTTTGGTCAATATCTTACTTTTGCCAATGTTTTCAGCCTTATTGTAACTCTTCTAGAGTGTATACAACTGTGATTCGCAATCCGAGTCACATGACAAAGTTTTCTCGTGGAAGCTTATGGAAGATGGATTGCTGCATTTCACCGTCAACTTTGATTGCCGAGCCCCCTTCCTACAAGCGGCTCTTGAAGTAAGTACCCGACGTGGACACCAATCGAGGACGACAACAGTAGGAAACAGGCAGTAGTGGCTCTGATTGTGTAGTGCTCAGTGTGATTACAACCAAAGCGAAGTTTTTTTGCGATGAATGATCGTGTCACGATCCATAGCAATGCAAATGCGTTTTTAAATGACAATCCAGGTCAACACAAGCAAAAGTTCAAACAGAACTGCAGGCAATAATGAGATTCAGAAATCAGGCAATAATTTGAAAACAAAAGCGAAAGATTAACTAATAAATGCTCAGTACCGAACATAAAAATGTAACAACTCCTTGTTGTTTGGTGCTCGCTGTACATTACAAAAACTCAAGTTTTATTGTTGTATGCTTTTTGTTTGCCAGGTATTTTTACGTTTTCTTTACTAATCATCTATGTAAAACATAACCTGCAGACGAACGCACATTCAATCTATTGCGTATCCATCATCACCATCCACTATTGAGCTGAAATTAAGGCAAGTCTTTTGCTAGTAAAATGGGAACTGAATTTTCACATTTGCGTTATATTTGGGTAATAGGGCTTTTGACAAGGGCATTTACTCATACAAATACACAACAAATAAAAAAAAATACATTTCTTGTGCTTCCCTTACAGTTCACGCAAGAAACATGAAAAAAAATCTCAAATGATGCACAGGGATAATTTCCTCCAAGTATAACAATTTAGCATCCAATGACTCATGTAAGTTGGCAAATTAACAGCTGGCAAGGAAATAGCAAATGTTTGCCATGGCATCTTTACAAAATCCTATTCCTGAATACAAGAAACCATTACTACAAAGCAAATAAGGCCTCTCCCTGTTCATTTGTCCAGCCCCGGGTCAAGGCAATAACAACGCCAGGGAATACTGCGGTCGAGAATCTCATCGCTCAATCCAAACCTCACAGAGTAAGAGAACATGGAAAGATGCAATTACCCAGCATTCCACCTCAATTTCGCATCCTGTGATCTGTGTGTTAAACACGTCTCCATGGAAATTCACAAGTAAATATTGAATGACTCCCAACATGAAGTGGCTGAACTTTGCACCCCCCCCCCCCTAAAAACACAGTATCAGTTTGGTTTGATTCCATTTGGCTTAATATAGCTATGATAAAGTATGATAGTATGATAGTATTATAGTCACTTTCTCACAGTTGTTCTGCAGTCATCGATCAGTAGAGTTGGTGCTCACCACACTAAGGTTGGGGGTTCGATTTTGGTGGGAGAGCTGAAGACAAATTACGTGTTAGAATATTCAATTCAACTCAATTCAATTCAAGTCCTTTTGGACAAGAGTATCTGTATCAATCAGTAGGATTCTAATAAAAATCTCAACGGAAATCATAAGGACAAAAATGAAAATATTTAAAGTGATGTAAGTTTTAAGTATTAATTGAGTATTAAGTAAGTGAGAGTGTAATAAATACATGTATGCATGACATGCAAAAATACAATTAAATTGTATTAATTTGCAGCGTTAGAAATGCAGTATGCTATTATAACATTTCCAGACTTTTATTCTGTATTTGTGTAATTCTAAGCAAAAACTAAAACTTTATGTGAAAAATATTATGTGATAATACTTTAATTAAAAAATAGCTGTTCCTGCAGGCTGTGCACTAACCTTCATGTAACATTTTTTGTAGATACTAATTTCAAAGAAATCTTACAGTTGGTGGTTAGAAAAATTACACAAATCTAAGTGATCAGTACAGTATGTACAGTCTGTGGCCTAAACAGTCACAAATCATAGGCGCAAAAAATGAATGGATGAATGAAAATGCTTTTATTTGACCCACAGGAGGGAAATTGCCTCTCACAACAGAAGAGAATATAAAAGAGAATAAAGAATATATCCCTAAACAATAAGAATTTAGAATTAAACATTTAAATACATTAGCAAATAAACCTGCATGAACATAGACATAAATAACCCTGTACACATCATAAATAAACACACCTCATAATAAGCATAAACATAACCGAGACCATAAATAGCATTGCACATTATAAGACCAAGATACAATTAACACAACTCACACAATTACGATATGTGACAGTTACACTTATGCCCAGGCTATGTCGTCAAACAGACTACTACTTTATAAAACGTCAAAATATCTTGAAACTGGCTTTGCTACCAATTTTTGACCAATGGCAAAACCTTGACCAAATTTTCATTGTCGTCAACTCAAATCTGTTACAATTGGCATCTCAAATGGCCGATTTGAGCAACCCTAATTTGTTTGGATCACCCTCCACCATAAATCCGCCCAAAACCATCTTAAAATGTTCTTTGTGAGCAACTAATAATAATAATAATTAATTTGATTCGCTTTATAAGTCCACAGGGTCTTCTCAAACCACACACTTTATGCGCGGTGAAATAGCGGCAGCCAATCGGCGCCAGTGTTTGTGTGTTTTGCCAATCTGGCCAGATTAACCTAAAATGCATAACCTGAAACGTTTTTTTTGGAATGTGTGGGAAACCGGAACACCTGGAGAAAACCCACGTAAGCATGAGAAGAACATGCCAACTCTGCACAGAAAGACCTCGAGTCACAACGGAACCTTCTTTGTGTGAGGCGATAGCGCTACCCACTGCTCCACTGTGCCGCCTGTATTGGAACTACATGGTGCAATAACTATGCAAAATGTAATTGCAATCGGTTCAGTAGATGCAGGGACCTCAGGATGAGTGAATCAGTCAGTGAGTGGCACTGGGACTTTATAAATATAGATTTGATAAGAAAATGAGAAAACACGAACTAAATAGTGACTTCATCTTGTCTCATCCACTTCGAATGTTGTAGTTTATTACACTAGTCATTTGAACAAATGAACAGAAATCAAAATGAAAACCACACAGCTCAGTCTGTAGAGAGCTGGTCTTTGGAACACCAGGTCATGGGTTCGATTCCAAATGCTGAATTGTGAAGACTTATAAGTCTCATTGTATAAGAACGACTGTAAAGTGAAATATGAGGATAGAGTGATACACAATAAGCAGATTTGTGAGATCGACGCTGTCAAGATTGAGATTTCATTATTTTTCACCACAAGACGGCAGCGAGGCCGTGCGGAGCTGAGAGCATGTGGGCGATGCAGTCAGGAGTGACTATGATGTGTGGCAGGGCAACGTGCTCAGATCATCTTCAAACAGCCCAGGCCAAACCATCTGCTGCTCTTCTCCCTGTGAGCTAATTACAGAAGTGCTTGCTTTTTGCTGTGAAATCAGAGGGAAGTGTTTCAATTTTATCAACGCCTGACCTGCGAGTCCTCCTGAGATGATCCGAACATGAGCAAAGATGATTCGTGAGGAGTGTTGATAAAGCTCCATAATCAAAATCAGAAGCAAGATGAATGTTTTGTCATGCACTCGCTCAGAGTGAGAATGCAAAAAGAGACGGTACAAGCAGTAATTAATGATCCGAAATTTTATTTGGATCAGTTGTGGTCCAGCGGTAGGAAGTGGCACCTGCTACCCAAGTGTTGCAGGTTCGAGTCCTGCTCCAGATGGTTCTACTACTGGTCTTTGAGCAAGTTCTACGTTTTGCCTGGAGTGGTTTGGGGAACTCTGAGTAACACCTGCAAGCATCCCATTGGCTCATTCGGACTATAAAAGACACCCAAGAACAGCTGTTGCGGAGGTCATTCCGTGTATAACCCAGTTTGGTTACGAGCTCCAAGTTTACTCGCTTATGTGCCAAACTGTATTTTGTGTTTCCTGAATTCTCGTAGTGACGAGTTGTATGTCCTTCATTTATACCATATATACTTCATTTATTCATTGTAACCACCCATTTGACTTTGTTTCCGGTAAGGGAGTTAGATAAATGATTTGTATTTACTTTGTGTGGTTCGGTGAGTAGGATATTTAGTTACATTTATTTTCGAGTTTGTTTTCTATTGTGGCAATTGGACACTTTTTCGTTTTGCATTTCTACTTACTCAGCAAAATAAACAACTTATTGTTTATAAGGGTTTTGTTGTGTCCCAGTCACACTTTGCTTACAAAAACACCTCTAGACGAACAAAAATTCATAATTCAGGGCTCATCCGAAATATTCATTACCCCACCACCACCAAGCGCCAAGACTTAAGACTGCCCACTGCTCTGGGTGTGTGTGTTAGACTAAAATTTGAAATAAAATAATTACATTTTGGTAGATTTTGGCCCCTAGTGGCTATATTGACAAACTCACTCACTTTACTTCACTTAATTGACTGACAAACGACTCAATTATAGTCCATTGATGCAGTATGTTTGATTAGACAAGCAAACTTAACTAGATCCAGGTGGCCACAATTACCATCATCGACAACATCAAAATCCACAGGCATCATCAAAACATACGGAGAGATTCAAATTATTGTGATTTTGTTTGTGAATTCATTCACGATTGGCGGAAAAATTCATGGGTCATTAAGAATAAAATAATTGATGTTTGGCATTTCGTATCTACTGAATACAGTGCCAATGATTTTTGTCTTTTGTTTGTTTGTTTGTTTGTTTGTTTGTATCATGTGCCATTTTACCATCGGTCTCTATCTGTCATTCTCTTTTTGCACTTCCCACTTTTCTTTTTGTATTTGCTTTCTCTCTCTCTCTCTCTCTCTCTCTCTCTCTCTCTCTCTCTCTCTCTCACTCTACCTTTCTAATAGCGTATTTGTCATTTTGTATTTCATTTAGGATTTTTATTTTTTTTTGGCTAAAGACCAGCAAATTGTCCCCAATCTCTCTTCTTTGCATATGACTCAAGCAAAGATGGAGAAGGATCAGCTCTCATCAGTGTCTCAGTATTTTTCTCCAGCTCGTGATGGTAATGGATGAAGCGTCTCCGGGGCTCAAAGGAAGTGACACGCTGGTAAACAGCTGCGTCCTGATGGCTCTGTGATCAGTGCGTGTGCGGCTCTCGGCTCGTTGGCCTGCAGATAATGGGAATACGCAAAGGTGTAAATGCGCTCTGGTCTCGGCTGACAGGATCTTTATGGATGGTCACCCGTTCGTGTCGGCCTGTGAGACGCATCCTATTCTGACGGCCATTAGTGTTGTCTCGGTGCAGGACGGATGTGATTTAACAGGTCGAGCCACATCGGCCTTCGTTCCCCTGTTGTCATAAGAAGATATTATTTGGATTATCTGGATGAGATTTATGTGGAAGGATCCGCAAGAATTTCAAGTTTGTTGAAGATCTTAATGTTAAATTGATGAATGAGATGAAAACACGAAATAAATAACATGGGTTTTTTTTGTCATTAAATATTGTATTTTAGAAGCAATTCCTTTCACAATTAACTAATCTATGTGGCTAATACAGTTCTAAAAAGCTTTTTTTTTTTTATAGAAAATGATAGTTTCTTTTCACTATGATTCTTGATCTGCAATCATATATGTAATTTACATGTATAAAGATGCAAAATATTTGTATGAGAAATAAATATGTACACAATTTATGCAATTGTAATAAATATACAAACATTTATTATTATACAAATTGTAATTATTCAATCTTAATTTATGGTAAATAGAAATTTGTACAACAAGCAAGGCAATCATGATAAATATACTGTGCTGTATTGAAATAATATTTCATATAAAATATGAATATAAAACATATGTACGCTCTTTACAAACAGTGTTGGGCAAGTTTACTTCAACATTGTAATACATTACAGATCACTTAGTACTATTTGTAAAAAGTAATAAGTTACATTACAATATCACTGTCTCAGGATTGTAATATACTACATTACTTCTGTATTACTTTTAAGTTACTTTCACCAAAATAACTACAGAAGTAGAAATTAACATCTTAAATCCTTTTTTTTTATTTTACAGTAGAAGACAATTTTTCTTTTCATTATGTTTTGTAGCTTAATGACTGTGACCTATCCAAGCAACTGTTAACAATATACGTAGTTTACAATTGTAGGGTGCAAAACTAACTTTTCTGTAATATATAAAATAAATCTATCTTTCTTTATCTTCCCTGTCTCAATACTCTCTCTCTCTCTCTCTCTCTCTCTCTCTCTCTCTCTCTCTCTCTCTCTCTCTCTCTCTCTCTCTCTCTCTCTATCACTCTCACTCACTCTCTCCCCTTTATCTTGCTCTCCTCTCATTACACTCAATTTGTCTTCCATGCATTTCTACGTGTTTGTTCTCTTGTTCTCGATTTCTCATCCTCACATTGCTTCTCATCCTTGCAATCTTTTCTTTACCCTTTCCCTCCCAATCTATTTCACTCTTGCTCTGATTTTTCCTCATCCTCTCGCTGGCTATCATTATTGCCCATCGCATTATCTCTTTGGTATGATGGTTTTCTCCACACACTGACAATCCGTGAGATTACATTACATACAAATAATAATTTGGTCCTGGTCAAAGTCATAGTCATCGAACAACAAATAAACCCTAACGATTATAGATTTTTCACTATTGCATTTTTATGAGCTTGGAGTGTTGACTAACCCATTTTGTTTTATTTGCGCACCAAGTGCGCACCAAGGGCTTTGATCATAGTTTTTAGCTGAAAGACGGTCCTGCCAAGACTTTCGTAGACTTTTCTGACTCACTCAGACGTAACAGGAACAAGATGGTGTGATCAGAGCCTGTGTGTGTGGTGACAGTCTGATCAGTGTGAGGAAGAACACACACATCTTCACAAGTGCGCTCAGGTGACGGCCAAAAAGCACATGCATGTTTTATAAACGTCAGACATATTTAGTAGCAGATTTAAAAGGTAAAAGCAGAATGAACTGCTGCATTGTCTGAAGAAGCAGTTAGTGAGGACAAAGTCGGGGCAAAGTCAAGCTTTAGCGTGATGCTACTGATAAATAACAGACCACAAAAAATAAGCTGTTAAAAAAAACAACACATTGAAGAAGACATGCTATTTTTTAGGGGTTTTTTTTTCAGTATTTGATCAGAAAATGTTTCAAATCAAATCAAATCATATTTAACTGTCCAACAGCGTGTGTTAAGTCGCATATGTGCTTGCTCACTGGTCTTTGTCTTTGTCTTAGTCGTAGTGATGTCCTTGTCTTAGTCTTAGTGATAATCATAGCCATTTACTTAACACCAACAACCAGACGATCAAATGAATAAAAAGCAACAATCCTCTTACATATTCACACACACTTTAAGACTGTTAAAACTGTGAATAGCCTTACAAATGCTCAGAACTTGAACTTGAACGTAAGTGAAAAGCTTGCAAACGCCAGACCGTGTAGACGTACAGTGAAAAATACAAAATACAGATGCAAGTTCAATATGCTACAGTTGAATGTATTATTTTAATGATTAAGTAATGCTTATATTTATATTGGTTTTACCAAGTTAATAACATGATTATACCAATTAAAATAAAGAGATTTTTATGTCAGATATATTGTAATTTCTTGTTCAAATTAAACAACTAAAAGCAAAAATGAGAACCAATAAATGCCCCAATTATTTAAGAAGTAAATGTAATAAATGTAATAAAAGAAGTCAGCTACAGAGGTGATCCAATTTAACTAATCATATGGAAATAAAAAATGTAATTAGTTACACAATTTGTAAAAAAGGTTGAACAGTAAAACAGTCCTTAACCCAAAGTAAAGCAGCTACTTTACAAAATCAAAAATATAAAACTATGCACTGGTCTGGGATGGTGTGTGACACACACACACACACACACACACACACACACAAACAATACTGTAAGTAAATTTACTTCTCTCTGAGTCTCCTTTTCTCCCAATCTCTCTCTCTCTCTCTCTCTCTCTCTCTCTCTCTCTCTCTCTCTCTCTCTCTCTCTCTCTCTCTCTCTTTAATGCTCTCTTCTATCTTTCAATCCTCTATGATGGAATGCATCTCTGCGCTGTGATCACTGTACTTTTACGCTGGATCTATCAGATGTTTGCCGCAGTCTCTGCCTCTTTTATTGCTCTCCATTTGCCTCCTCTCACTAGGAAGTGTTCCTATTGGTTTTCCTTCTCTTCCTCACTCTCCCTGGAACTCTCGGCTTTTCCCAAACGGGATTATTTACTTCAGATTCCGGCTGAATTTCTCCATTCGCCGCAGGACTGCCCGGAGCCACATAACAATCAAAGCGGGATCATCCTCTCCTGCCGTCCCCGGAGAGAGGCCGAGCCAGGCGAGAGATGGATCTGAGGTCACGCCGTGGCTTTGCTGTACTTCAGCTGTACAGGAATAAAGGTCAAGACAGATAATAAGTGCTGAACGAGTGAGAGCAGAATATTAAAGTGATAGTTCACCCACCAATAATCTACTATCCATTATTGTTTGCTCGCCACTATGTTCTTTGGGGGAACATTTTAGCCAATTGGACAATTGCAATTTTTATCAACGGTCTGTGTCGACAGGTAAGATGGACGTATAAAAGACAGAGTACGACAAAAGGAAGAAATGAAATTACTTTTCTTTCCAACCCTCTGTAGGGTCAAGTCATCGATTGCCTTAAGTGGTAACTCGAGTGGCAGTGACCGCGTTTAGCGATTGCGTATAGAGTGTGTATATACTGTTTATACAGTCAACTACAGTTAATTGGGACACATCCGGACACAAGCATTTTGCCTGAATGAAGTGGAATTGTAAGAATGAATTTATACCTTTATGTTTTTACGTTTTACTTCTGTTTTGCTTCCATGTACTTCTAGCGAATAATTCTTTCGTGTTAACAAACATTTAACTCTCTGCGTGAAGTGTTATCGTGAATACTTTTGAAGTAGCTTTTGAACGCCATTTGCTCAGAAAACAACATAAAAGTGGGAATGCCTTTCAACCCATGTGCCCTCTAGATCAGAGGTCCGGAATCGTCAACAAGATCTGGAATCTCCAAGACGAATCAAGATTCCTTCTCTGTAAGTCACGCTGTGTATGCTAAAGTTCATTCACTTCTACCTCTCGCGCTTCTTTTGAACTATCAGCTGAACGCCTCTCATGAAATGTATTTGTCTTGCACCTCCGGTTGCTTTCTCGTGATTGGAGAATCATTGTTACGTCACACTGTCTTTATAAGTAGAATGTGAAGCCTTGTAACTTTAATGGCGTTTCGGAGGCTGGACTAAAACCATACTGTTACAATCTAACATTGGTCTCTGGCCTCCGTTTCGTCATTCCGGATCCGTTAATTGGGAAGTGCATATGACACAGAGAGAGAAACATATCAAGACCGCCTTTCGACTTAAACTATTCCGAAAGCTTCCAAATCTAACAGGCACAAAGTTCTATGAGATCTGACTTTCACTATAGGACTTCTTCCAAAAAAGAGCCAACGTCCCAATTAAGCAGAGTCGCCAGTATTAATTTGAATAGTATATATATTCTGCTAAACAGCTGCCAGTCGGTGTGTTTGTAATATGTAGTACGTACTTACGCTCACTGTCACTCCCAACTATTGGGGATATGGAATGCCAGGCACGCTTAAACACTACGTTAAAATGAGTAGAAATAAACAAATCAAAATCAGTAAAAATAGTGCTTACTTTTACGTAATTGGTGTATTTGGGGTTTGAACCAGAAATCGGTCATTTTAAATCTAGATAGAAAACACATCTCTTCAATGAAGCATATTTAAAATTGTAATAATAATAACATGTTCAATGACTAATATTAATGAATAGTAAGGCTGCATAAGGTAGAAGCCCGGAACCGAACCTCATCTGCATCAAAGGTGCTCATCTCATCTATGACCCTTTAGATGAGATCACCCTTTAAAGTTCTAATAGCTTTAAGTAAACTTGACCTTAAGGTCCAACTATCTAACACTAGCCCACAATAGCCAACTATACTGTTATTTGCAGTGCAGAAGTAGCAGCATATGGTCCAGTTTGTCCACACAAGCAAGTACACACTACATAAATAATCTGTATGATGGATGGGATCACAGACTTTTGTGGGTTAGCCGCTAGCCTAGCTTGGAAACCTTGAACGACTTTTGTTTTTCCCATAGACCCTCTGTTGCAGAACCATCCGTAAGGGGGATTCGAACCTACAACCTCTTGAACACAACTCTAAAACCTCTACTACTGGACCACAACTGAAGTTTAAACAGTTTTAAAAACCTTTTAATGTTGAACAAAAGCTCCTGAATGCAAGAAGAGATACACAAGGTAGGAAAAACAACTGTCCTGTAGCAAGACACTGACTCTTAATGCCTAATGCTGCCCACTGCTCCAGGTTTGTGTGTGTTCACTTCACTCCACTGTGTATGTGTACACCTTCCTGGAAAGGTTAAAAGCAAAGCACAATGCACACAATTCTCCCTAGTGGCCATTTTCGAAAACTCCCTCTGTACTTATTATTAACACAGACACGTCAAAACCTACATCATGAAACACGTGTGATTTAAGTGAGTTTGATTATGAACTTGCTGCAGACATCCTCCATCAGATTCACCTTGCAAATCCGTTGTCACCTCATTTCATTTAACGCGCAGGCGATGAGTACACAAATAAATGTTTTATTCATCGTTAACAAGTCTACGTTATATAACCAGAATTAGGTTTCCATGAATGATTAATAAGCCACAGCAGTTCACAGATTTGATGTGGTGAATAAACCAAAGAAAGTTTAGAGTAAAAAGTCTACTTCGAAAAGATAGAAATGTTCTTTTTCCAAATGTACGTGATGCATAAAATATTTATGTGTTTAATATATGTGAGTATTTGTATAAAAATCAAGATGTCAATGTTAGCTTATATTATTTTATTGTTGATTTTCAAAACAGCAGAATAGTGTTCAATGTTGTTACCTTGCGTCACAGTTAAAAGTTGGAACTTGAGCAAAAAAGAGTAGGACTTCACAGCCAGTTTTCATGGGTACTTTAGTCCAAAAACATGCAGGTAAATTGGAATCTGAAGTATTCCTTATTAATACCAAGTGAAATTGTGAATGTGTCTTGTTCTGTGATTGGCTGATCACCAATCTATGGGTGTGTCCTGGAAATCGAAAAGCAATTCCTCAATTTCAATGTAGGTTTTTCCCTCGCTTGTCGTGATATTAACCAACTTTGTTGAACACGTGTATTCTAGAAGCATCTCTTGTCTACAAACCTTCATTACAGTGGTGAGCATGCGACTTTTGGGGGTTGAGATAGACCCTCAGTAGTACACCAAAGGCCTGGGGTTTTTTTACCTGTCGAATGTGAAGCGTGAAAGCTCGGAAACTCGGTCTGAAAGGGCGACGGATCTTCATAGACACGGCCGACAATGGTTGGCAGCCAGAGATTTCCTCCAGGATTGAGGCAGAAAGAAAGAGATATGAGATAGAGATTAGAAAGAGGGATATGCATTAAAGATGACAGTGAATTATCTAAAAGGATTGGAGGGTAGAGTCGTGTTTGAGGGAGTTGAATGGAAAAGGCCTCTGTCAGGCAGTTTAATGTCCCTGTACGACAGTGAAATGTCAGAGATCTTGCTCGCTCACTCTGGTACTGTTCTCGCACACGCTCAGTAGCTTCTCACTGGTGATTCTCATCTCCCTTGCCTCGGTCTCGGCGCAGCATCGTCAATCTTGATTTCGGAGTTCAGGATCAGAATGAATCAGAAGATACAACCGGAAAGAAATAGGAAATATAAAGACTTTATCCAAAGTGACCTGAATTGCAAGCTGAATTGTTCTCGCTTCTGAATTGCAGTCTTCTGCATTTAGGTTTAGTGAGATGCAAGTCCATGTTCTCCTGATTCAGGTCACCAGAGGCTTTCTCCTTCATCCACAACATCCTCTCCTTGTTTTGTTGAACTTTCTTTTCTTTCTTTCTTTCGCTCTCTCTTGCTCTGTCTTTCTATTTTCTTGGTTTATCTTCCTGGACCACTAAGGATTAAGGACCACTTTCTGTAGTATTTGTTTGTTCTTCATACCTTCATACCTATTTTTCTCATTCTTTCTTTCTTTCTTTATTTATTTTTCCTCTCTCTTTTCTTTCTTTTCAGTCACATTTTTTTCTGTTTTTTTTTTTTTT
>CM051500.1:24059597-24104597 GCA_028031935.1 Paedocypris micromegethes
TTTTTTTTTTTTTTTTGGTTTCTTTCCATCTCTCTCTTTCCCTCCCTCTCTCTCTCTCTTTTACTCTCCCTCGCTCTTTCTACCTGTCACGCTCAAGCCTTTGGTGTGAGCAACGTAGTGACTAAACACGGGGAATGTGAAACAGAAAGGGGTTTAATGGCAACAAAGACTGAACAACTGAGTCTGGGATTGTGAGGAGGTGAGAAGGGATTTTGTGACACTACCTTCTATCTTGGTTTTATTTTTTCTGTAGTATTTGTTTGTGCTTTATACATCTTTAAATATTTTTTTCATTCTTTCTTTCTCTCTTTTTTGTTTCTTTTTTCAGTCACATTTTTCCTGTATAGGTTTCTCTTTTTATGTGACCATCATTCACTTTTATTTCTTAATCTTTCTGCTTTTATAGACCTCTTTTGCTCTTTCCTTCTTTCTGTCTATCCTCATCTTTTGCACTCATATTCTTATCCTTGCACTGACGTGTGTACGGTCTCAGTTATTTCCACTTTATTCCCTCCATCCCTCCTCAGACCCCACTTTCCCCTCACCCAAGGGTCCGGGAAATCCAGCCATGGGACATTGTGATGATTTGGATGACAAATTGTTTGTCTGTGGAACACGGCCAGGTGCGACACTCCCAGAATGCAACAGCATTATCCTCTGGGTTATTGTGGCTATTTCAAGATTGTATGGACTGAAGTGGAATGGTGTTCTGGATCAGTCTTTTCTTGATGCTCGGATTGGTGCTTGATTGTTGGATTGAAGTTGGTCCACTGGTTGGGATTTGGACTTGTGTCCAAGAGGTTGTGGGTTTAAATTCCGGTCTCCAGTGTCCTTGAGAAAGACAGTGACACCCCTATTTAACGCTTTTCATTTCAGAGGAACATCAATAATGTCCACGGGTCTATTTGATCTGGGGCCTTTTTGCATATAAGTGTCAGAAAGCAAAAAGTGCCCCAAAACCTTGTGTGTGTGTGTGTGTGTGTGTGTGTGTGTGAGAGAGAGAAAGAGAGAGTGTGTGAGTGTGAGACAGCGATGTATTATGTCTCATTGTTGCAATGAAACAAAAAATATTTGATCTTTCTGACTCTTTTTAGCTTCAATTTTGTCAAAAGAGTCAAATTGATCCAAACATTATCTTTGTAACAAAATCATGTAGCGGGCAATAAAATAATGTAATTGGAACCATTTTTTGTGTATGTATTATGTATTATTGTGTATGTGTATGCATTTTTTATGTAGATTACACTAACTAAGACAAACGGGAGAAGTTTCAAAGTGTAGCGTGGTGTCACAAATATGTGAACAGAATTGTTATATTTTGCATATGATAATTACACCAACAAAACCCAAGCAGGAGAAGTTTCAAAGTGAATTAATAGTTATAAGTATTATATCAGTTTGACCCAAACATAATAGGAAGGTTAAAGCTGCCTACTTCTCCGGGTTGGTGTGTGTTCACTTTGTCGTGTGTATGTGTGACCCCTAGATGGTAAAATGCAGATCACAATTTTCGATACCATCCCTGGTGGCCATATTGACAAACTCCCCTCACTTTCTTTCTTGTGTTTAGAGCATTATGATTTTTATTACACAGATTTGTCTCCCGTTATTCCTGAATCCACACCAGACTGTCTCCAGTCGCTGTCGGCTTCTGTTAAAGCGGAGTGACGTGCTTCAGACTGACGAGAATCCACAGGCCTCCACAGACACTAATTGTGAGTTGGGACAGAGTCAATAAAGAGAGCAAATGAAAGATGGCGGCTAAACAGAAACAAGCCTGTGTTGATCGCACAGAAGCGACAGCGACCCGACACTGTTAGTGAAACCAATATAGAGAGAAACAGGATTCATTTAGATGTATTTGTTGCCTCAAATGAAGAAAGTGGTGCAGTGTTGCATTTTATAACCCAAGTTTAAGGCCTGTAAAGTGCGAGTGGGTTTCCTCCAGCTCTCCGGTTTCAAAACATGTCTTCGGGAGAAATGTCTAGAATATAGAAGTTTTAAGAGTGTGCATCCTGCTCTGTGATTGGTCAGCCAGCATCCAGATTTTTGCCTGTTCCCTAAGTAATGTGGGTTTGAAAGAAAGGTACCACAATATTAGTTGCATTCTTTTTGTAAACGAGATAAATACAAGTTATAAATGTTTTTAAATGTTGCATAAAGATCTACATTTTTTGCATAATTTTAGGAGCATAAATACACAACTCCTCAGGAATTTATTGCAAACTGCTTTGGCTCACGTTGTTTTTTCTTTCACGTTTCTCTTTTCACGTTTCTCTTTCTGACTTGGTTCTTAACTTTAACTGAATGTAAATGAGTTTATAGATGCTACAATGACAGATTCAATCTCGTCATGCCACACTACAACAGATTTGACCTTCTCTTGGGACCTTTTAAAACGGAAAAGAAAGATGCGGATGCATACAGCCATGTTTTATTTATGGATTTGTAATTTTGCATCTACTCACGTACTGAATTAGCTTTAAAAATCTGAAAACTGTTATAAAAGTGTGAAATGTGTGTGTGTGTGTGTGTGTGTGTGTGTCATTCTCTTTATATTTCCCCACTCATCTGAAGTTCCATTGCATTAGTAAGATAATGCAAATCAGTTTTGTTCATTAATGTTACAGCCCAGTATAACTCGAATCACAAAAATCACTTACCTAAGTAAAAATCATTTCTCATAAACAGGCTTTGAACAATCTCTTATTTTATTTTATTAAGAAGCCAGAGGGCAGAATTAACATAAGCGCGAGAGAGTATTTGTCTGATGGCACCAATTACCGAGACCCAGAACACAAACACAATTCCGTTATTAATGCAACGATTGAATGACGGTTCCAACAAGAGTGAGGAGACACACATTGGAATTGACATTAGAAATGAATTACATATTAGTCCAATTAAGTTTAAGTGGCCTGTAATGAGTGTTGACCCCCATCAAGACGGCAACTGGTGATCTCATCAGGACCGGACCTGTGATTGGTTAGACACAGATAGAGTTTGTGTCTGTAAATCTGAATAATATTAGTAACTCTACACACACACACACACACACACACACACACACTCACACACTTGCATTTATAGTGATCATAGTGGGGCCCCACTATTTGACATGCAAAATAAAACATTCTCTGTTTCTTTACTGTGACCCGAAGCATCAAAATATTACCCTTCCAATCGCCTTTACTCCAACCTTAACTAAAACTCAGTCATGACCTCTGCCTTAAAATTACTTGACCCTCAAAAAGATCTTCAAAGTGGTGGGGCCCTAGGCAAAGACCCCACAAGTACACAACGGGGTCGCACTTTGTGCTAAAAGCATTCTGGGCCCAATTTTGTGCTAAACACAGGAACACACACACACACACACACACATCTTTAGAGTATACATTTTTTGGAATTTATATTGGACTTCGTACATTTAATATAGATTTAAGAGGCTTTATTTTCAAGATAACATTAGCAGCTAACACATGGACAAAATCCACACTAATAATTAATTTCGAGATTAAATGATTTAGTAACGAGAAAAAAGGAGAATAAGAACATGACACAATCAAAAACTAAAAAGAAGACATTGGGATTCTGACAGTGAAGTGAATTTTCCAATTTTGTTATTGGCACACATTATTCACAACCTACATCATGCAGTATCAAAGGAGAGTCTGATAAAAAATACAAATTAATGAGATAAAAATACACACACACATTTTTGAGTTTTCCTATAGTTTTATTTAGATAGTTTTATTGTAGTTTTATTTGTATGACTCTATTCCTCAATAGTTGACCACCAGTCCAGGGTGTGTGTCCAGCCTTCAGACCTGATCTGATTTGAACAAGACTAAGGAAATTATTGTTACTTGTATATATATATATATATATATATATATATATATTGTTAATTTTACCATTATTTTCGACGGAAAAGCACTTCCCTGAATCGTTGCGGCTCAATTAACATTTCAAAGAAACGTGGGCCTATGAAGTATCTGTGTGGGTTTTCACATTATTTTCCCTCTCATTCTATCAAAGATTTAGTTCCTGAGAGGTTCTTCACAAGCCGACAATTAAAGATCGCAGCGTGCAAAACCATGTTTTGATTGCTCATTAATACAAAGTGGCATAAGCCATTGCTGCAGATGCTCTTGTTATCATGTGGGATAATTAATGTGGAAAGAACAGAAGAGTAATGAGAAGAAAATGAAAGGTGGAGGAGACAGAAGCGGTGATAAGTGAGCAGAAGCAAGCTGTCACCTTCTCCATCAGAGAGCCCCGCCCGAGCGCTTCATGCCTCCGTCAGGACAAAATGACCCGCCAGTCTCCAGCATCTGTGAAGCTGCTGTAATTGACACGACCAATCAGAACGCTTCTCGTGAAGACAGTTAACCTCTTGACCCAGCCCTTGTGCTCAATTGGTGTCTTTTATGAGATTTAGATGAAGCCAAAGTGACACGCTTTTTCAATTTTTACATTTTGTAACAATCACAAGTTTTAGTGTTGTGTTGTGTTTAGTTTAGTTTAGTTTAGTTTAGTTTAGTTTAGTTTAGTTTAGTTTAGTTTAGTTTAGTTTTGATTATTTGACTGACTGATTGGTTGAATGGTTGGGTAATGATGGTTGATTGATTGATTGATTGATTGGTTGGTTGATTGACTGATTGATTGAGTGATTGAGTGATTGAGTGATTGGTTGATTGATTGATTGATTGATTGATTGATTGGTTGATTGGTTGATTGGTTGATTGGTTGATTGATTGATTGATTGATTGATTGATTGATTGATTGATTGATTGATTGATTGATTGATTGATTGGTTGGTTGATTGATTGGTTGATTGATTAATTTGTTATTTTGTTAATATGTTGATTGGTTGATTTATTGGTTGATTCATTGATCAATTTATTAGTTGATTTATTGGTTGATTGGTTGATTGGTTTATTGGGTGGTTGGTTGTTTGATTGCTTGACTCCTTAAATCTTTAGGTAGTAATCAGATAGTTAATATAGACTTGAGGGTAACCCTGCAAAATAAATACTTTTCTGTGTCACAAGCTTTCTGTGAAGTCCTGATTCAGTAGAAGAGCCAAACCGTGAAAAGATGGCCTACCGATCACAGAACAGAACACACAACCACACACACAAGCACATGGAGAACATGAAAACTGCAGACCACAACCTACAATCTTGAGTACCATGAGGTCGAGCTGCTCAAAGTAACAAAGCGAGTTTGTCAATTTTTGACAACACAATTTGTTTTCGTTTGTATCCATCCGCCACACATATATTCTCCCGCACCCACCCTCAATCATCCATCTGTCTACTCACCATGTTTAATTTTCATGACTCAAACGGTTTTTGGCTGACGAGGGTGGAATTGTCCACCGTCTTCTTAATGAAAGTATTGGCTCTAGTCCATGCAGTTGAAGATGTCCTCAGTCTCTCCCAGCACTTTATTAAGAACCAAGGTGTCCTCATAAACTATTCTGAGTGGACCGGTTTGAAATGGACATGCGGTTTAACCTTTTATCTGAGAGGACTGTCTGGAAAATGACCTCCAGTGTCTGGAATTACACTAAAGACCTGCCAGTTCTGCCGAGGTCAGAGATTCCGTCCCACGATCTTTTCAGCTCTGTGTTCTCATTAAAGAGAGCTAAAAGCCGAACATAATTGTGTGCTTTTATCGAGTAAATCTCATCAGGTTGGTCTTGTAAGACATTTCTTTTATCCTTTTTCGTTCTCATCTAATTCCATTGTAGCGCGTAATAAATGCTCTGAAATGTGTTTTACGGTTGTCTGCATGACTTAGCTTCTCTGATTGCCAGGGAGGATTTTATTCATATTATTCGCTAAAAGCTGTGATTGGGGTTTGTTTTATTACTCGGGATTTGTTATCTGCGTGTTTCTGTGTTGTGTTCATACTTCACAATCCCGTTGCAGTGTGACGGACTAAACAGGGGTTTTGTAATCACTCACACATTGGATGAATATTGAGAAGAAACACTTTTTCATTACATTTTGGCATTTTTGTCCCTCTCAACTGTGTGTGTGTGTGTGTGTGTGGGGGGTGTTTATAAAAAATATAAAAGATTTACAACTACATTTTACTATACTGTTATTTTTATTATTTATTTATTTGTTTATATATATAATTATATTAATTATTAATAATATATTATTTATATTATTATGTTATTTATTTGTTATCTTTTTGTTTATTTATTTTTAATTTGTGAACGTGCATTGTTCTTCTGGTTGTTTTCTTGATAACATGTGAACTGGCTAGCTTTTGCTTGTTCTAGGGCTATGTACAGAGAATTCCAAATGCACTTAGACTCTCAAAAAGTAGTGGTACAGTCCAAAGAAACATCTATGATAATCATGACAAACACCTTTTACATTATTTTTTTTAGATTAGGGGGTGGGGTTGCAGGGTGTGAAATAGAGAAAGACAAGAAAAAAGAAACACATAGTGGAGAGAGAGAGAGAGAGAGGAGAGAGAGAGAGAGAGAGAGAGAGAGAGAGAGAGAGACTGGGAAACGGACACGACAAAACGAAAGAGAGAGAGAGAGATAAAGAGGATGGGGTGAAAGATAGAGTGTGATATTTTTAGATTAGGGGGTGGGGTTGCAGAATGAAAGAGGGTGAGAAATAGAGAAAGACAAGAAAAAAAGAAACACATAGTGGGAGAGAGAAAGAGAAAGAGAGTTTGAGAGAGAGAGAGTTTGAGAGAGAGAGAGAGAGAGAGAGAGAGAGAGAGAGAGAGAGAGAGAGAGAGAAGGTTGGAACAATGAAGGTATTGAAAAAGAAGAGTGATTGAGATATACGGAGAAAGATTAAGAGATTAAAGAGAGATAAAGAGTGTATGTGACAGAGGGAGGGGGTTGAGAGAGAGTGAGAGAAGGATTGATGAAAGATAGAAAGTGTTTGTGAGAAAGAAATAAAGAAAGAAAGAGAGAGAAGGATGGAACAAGAGAGGTATTTAAAAGGAGATATAAATTGATATAGAGGGAACAGAAGGGTGCGAGAGAGGAAGGAAGAGAGATTTACAGAAGAAAGTAAGTGTGTAAAAGAGAGAGTTAGAGAGAGAGAGAGAGAGAGAGAGAGAGAGAGAGAATGATGGAACAAAGGAGGTATTGAAAAAGGGAGAATGACTGAGATAGAAAGAGAAGGGACGGCTGAGGGTGAAAGAGATATAGATAGAGAAAGAGAGAGATTGAAGAAAAATATATTCGCAGAAAGCGAAAGAGATATAGGTAGAATGGAGAGAGAAAAATATAGAGAGAGATAGAGAGAGGGTGAGTGAGAGAGAGGGGAGGTCGAGAGAGAAAGTGAGATAAAAAGAGAGAGAGATCACGGAAATGACAGACATAGAGAGAGATAAAGAGAAAGGGATGACAGATTGAAAGTGTGTGTGAGAGTGAATGAAAGAGAGAAGGATGAAACAAGAGAGGTATTGAAAAAGGGAGATCTATATTGACATTAATGGATAGGAAGGGTGTGAGAGAGGAAGGAGAAAGAGAGATTTACAGAGAAAAAGATTTTCTGGAAATATGTATAAAAAGAGAGATATAGTGTGTGTGTGTGTGTGTGTGTGTGTGTGTGTGTGTGAGAGAGAGAGAGCTAGAGACATAATAAAAGCCTTTCAGCTGCTTGGTGGTCGTCCACACAACTCCACTTCCTGCTGCTCTTACTCTATGGCTCTCCAGGTGGGCGGAGTCAAACAAATCTGTGACAGCTGTGCAGCGGCGCTCCGTCTCCACCGGGGGCTGAGGTCTCCGTATTCCAACTAAAGGTGAGCGAGACGCAGTCCCGCTGATTAAAAACCCCTCCGCCACATTCACGGACCCCTTATTTAGATTTTTTCCCATTCACTCCTCTCAGACCTGACCTTTCCACCAATCACAGCACCATAGGACTCTGCTTTCAGATCCCGCTTGTGTGTGGAAGAATCAGCGTGTGTTTGTACAGAGCAGCATCCTCCTCCTCGCACGGTGGAAACTGCAGTTCCGTGACTGGCCACTAGAGGCTGAGCAACTTTACTGAAGAAAAAAACACTGCAAATTTACAGTCTGGCAGAATATTGGTAGTTGGAAAAATTATTCTTCAACTGAAACCTGAGGAGATTGATTTTTACTTCTGTATTTTTTTATTCTAATCAACTTGTTTCAGGAAGGAAGTCTAGCTCTACCCAACTACTTGTCTTTTATCTGCTTACTTGGAGTGATGATGCGTGATTTGTGCTGTCCATCACTGACTTCGACCTGTTGTTCAAAGAATCGCCTTGAATCACACTCTCTCTCTCTCTCTCTCTCTCTCTCTCTCTCTCTCTCTCTTCCCATATCTCACTCTTTCTTTCATCTCTATCTCTTTCTCTGTATCTCTCAGTCTGCCTCTCTCTCTCTCTCTCTCTCTCTCTCTCTCTCTCTCTCTCTGTCTTTCTTCCATCTCTCTCTCTTTCTCTGGATCACTCAGTCTACCTCTCTATTATACCTTGTATGTTCTGTGCTTGAATCTGAAAATACATTTTTAAGTTATTGTGCTTGATGTAATTCAAACCCACATAGTATTACTAAATTTGTATAAATATTTGTGAACAATAAATATAATGCTAATAAAACTCAAACATTTCCGTTTTGTATTGTTTTGGGTGAAAATGTACTTCCATTAGGAACATTTTGTAAAACAGTGGATTGAATTATGTGCTGCTCTGTGCAATTATAGTTTGTTAATTTGTTAATTAAAGACGTTTATAAAAACAAAACGTTTACTCAAGTTTTACATGTTCAATAATTGCATTAATTGTAATAAATGTATTTTTTTCTGATTCTAGTTCTGCGGCCATTCTAGTCGCTTTTTACTGCTATTAATTCATTCATTAAAAATCACTGGATTATATATTTGTTAGGTTAAAAATGTGAAACTCTGAAATTAACAATTTGGATGGATGGATGGATGGATGGATGGATAAATAGATAGATAGATAGATAGATAGATGGAATGGATTCATGAAAGGGTGGGTTGATGAACGAATGGATGGATGGATGGATGGATGGATAGTCAGACACAGAAATACAGACAGAGAGACATNGGGGGGGGTCAAGTGGACAGACAGATGAATGGATCAAATTGTTAAAGGATGGGTGGATGGTTAGCAGACAGACAGCACAGATTTAGTCAGCATTATTTGAAAGAATTGAAGACACGCTGTAAGTAGAGGTGATCACTTTTGACCAAAGGTCACATAAAGTCTAGCACAAGCCTTCAAAAACTTTGGAACATGTTTTCAGATGAGACACATGAGCTTCTCACGAACCAACCCGAGGTGCTTTTACATGCATATTCTGTCTGACAGATACACGATTCAACAGTCAGTGAGATTGACGGCACCACCGGGCATGAATCTCATGAATCCAGTATCGGCAACCGGGTCAGAAGCCATTTCCCATTACAAATGCCCTATAAATATTCACCAGGTCATGTATAAATTATCCATTGAATATTAATACCCCATAAAGGATCAATTACCATACCACGTCATCCACGCTGAGATGTCCAGCCTGACTGCATCTTATTACAATCCTTATCCGCCTTTTGGCTTGTTTAAAATCTCCTGATCTCCAGCTAATGTCTTTAACTGTTCCAATCCAACCTGTGATGAATTATTAATGTCAAAGCCCGTTAATTAATGCCCTTTTAGGCTGGACTAATGAGGCGATGTAAGAATACTCTCATCAGAAAGTCTCTTTTAGCAGTCTGAGATGATTGACAGATGGTGTGACCAATCACAAGCGTCCAGCTGGAAGGCGAGGCGTGAACCATCACCTCAGCCATTTTGTTATTTTGACAAACGACAAAACCGAGTCACGTAGCAAAACGTTGGATGGTCAATTTTTCAAGTCAGATTCACATCGATCCATCTCTTCTTTTTCCAGACGGATTTTTTCAGCCGGTTGGCAAAATGCGTCTTTGCCAACGTCTTACATTGTTTAACATTTAATATCATTGGCTGACAAATTTCTAATCGGGAATTGTTTGCAATCATTGTGAGATGAAACAAAGAGGTGAGCAAATCAGTTGATTCTATGGATGGATGGATGAACAAATTTTTGGACGGTTTGTTAGTTGGATGGATAGAAATAAGCTGCTGGGAAGATGAATGGGCACAGTTGAACTGATAGTTGGGCAGAAAGTTGGATGAATGAGTACAGAACAATACAGAACTTTAGGCTTGGAAAATTAAAAAAAAAATTAATTAAACAGAATGGATGCTTGTAATTGTGGTTGATTGACTAACAGTGCTGCTTAAAGAATGGATGAACCTATGGTTAGACCAATAGTTGGGTGGATGGATGGAGAGATGGATGGAATTATTGGATGGATAGATGAAGGAGTTGATGGATAAATGGATGATATTTGGCAGACCGTTGGGTAGATGGCTGAATGAATTGATCAGGAGAAGGTTGAACAAATTGATTAGAAGGTTAGACTGATAGTTGGATCTAAGGATGCTCAGAAGACTGAGAAATGCATAGCTCGGAATGTAGTTTAGTAGTTGAAGAAAAATAAAAACAGAAGACTGCTTGGATATTTTCTACTTTCAGGTGAATGTTAAAATGAGCTGCTGGATGAAAGTAAGAAACAGAAAGTTGGATGAACGTTGTACTAACAATTTCATGGATGGATCAATGAACAGAATGTTGATTGGATGATTAATTGAATGGATGAATGGATGGATGGAAAGAACGTTAGACTGACCATTTTATTTATCGATGGATGGATGAACTGAATGTTGAATTGATGGAGGCATTGAAGGACAATACAAAGTTTCAAATAGAAGATTTCGAGCAAACGCAGAGATTCTTTCCAAAGTTCCGTAAAACACTAAAAGTCTTGTGTGGAGTAGATTGCCTGACTCTGGTGTAGTGTTTCACCTTCTTTACTCGATGTCGGCGGCCTTGCTGGTGGATGATAAAAGTTGTTTCATTTTCCGGGCTATTGCAGACCAGGGGACAATTCGGATGTGAGTGATATTCACAATGTGAGTCTTGCACATGGGATGGACTGAACTCTTTTATGCTGTAGAGTTTATTGCTGAATGCTGAGTTTTCTACATAGCAAGTCAAATCGTGTCTTCGAATCCATAGCTGTCAATTACGTCTTTATTGTTATATCCACTTTTAAGAGCGGGGTTTTCTTCTAAGAGCTTTCAATCAATTTCACTTTTGGCAGAGTGACTTTTATAGAAGCTAAACCGGTGTGCTTGGTTCGTTTCATTTTAAGACATTGATTTTGCTCCGGGCCCGTTGGCCGATTATCCAGGACAGCGTTGCTATAAGTAGAACAACACAGCTTAGTCTCATTGTGGTGGAAAGTTCCAGCAGATCAATAGCAGGTCTAACCAAGTGCATCAGACTCTCTCGGCTGGAGAAGCCAAACACTTTCTGGAGATGTTCCGCGGCGCTGGAAGCAGATGTGAGAGGAGGAATCAAGACTGGAAGATGAAAATACACGGATGATGCAAAGACAATGCAAGAGAGAGACACACAGGAAAACAACAAACACATGCAGATCGTCCCCTGATACTGTACAGATCATTACGCACGGTTTAGTCCTGCATGTACAGTAAATGCACTCGTCTGTGCAGCCGTGGAAAGTCAAATTAATGTATACACTACCGTTTCAAAAATGTTGTGTGTTCCATGAAAAGTCACACTTTATTTCCCAAGAACAAAGATAGACTGTCGAGTTCCATGAAAGCTCTCTATTTCTTGCCATTTTGAGCGTTTGATTGACCCACAAATGTGATGCTCCAGATTCTCAACCTGCTAAGAGGAAGGTCAGTTTTAAAGCTTCTTTAACCAGCTAAACAGTTTCCAGTAGTGCTAACATTATCAAACAAGGGTTTTATTATCATCCATTTTCCTTCGAACACAATTGGCAAACACATTGTAGCATTAAAACACTGGAGTGACAGATGCTGGAAATTAGCCTTTATACACTTATGTAGATATTGCACATAAAACAGACATTTACAGCTAGAATCGTTATTTATCACATTAGCAACGTGTATTTTTGAGTAGTTTAAAGTTATTTTCATTGACTAAAATAGTGCTTTTCTTTAAAAAAAAAAAAAAAAGGACATTTCAAAGTCACCCCAAACTTTTGACCAGTAGTGTCCATATATACAATATGCAGTATATATTAATTGAAATTGAAAAATCCTTTGATTTGTGAATGTGAATGAATAGTATTGCTCCATATAAGCAAACCAACCATTTGGGGCTTTTGTGATGAGATATTTTCTGGTTCTTTTGGATTTGGTCAAAATTAGGGGTGTGGATTTTTGTTCATTTAATTATATTATTATTTTTTTTTTTATTTTTTTATTTTTAATGTACAAGTACTTAATGTACTTGATAAACTTTTAAAATATTGTACAGGTAAATGTACATATTTTAGAGTTCTTAATAATCAAATGTAAATGTATTTTATTTACTGTATTCACGAATAATTTTTTCCTAATTTTGAAAACTGGTGAACAATGGTCTTTATTTTTCTTTAGACTTTTTTTCTCTACTCTGCATAGCGACTTTGCGTTATTCTGGGTCTAAGAAAAGCGCTACATAAATAAACTTGAACTTGAATATTTGAGAGTGCGTGTTTGTGTGTGTGTGTGTGTTTGTGTGTGCGTGTGTGAGAAGCAGTATTTTCCTCACTGAAGACGTGTCCATGTGACAGCTTTATAACTGTATCGACATTGCAGCTATTTGTATCACCGTGTGTTTGTCTTTTTCATGTTTTTGACTGTAAATATGCGTCTCTCTGTGCTATTCCGTGCTTTACAATGATGAGCAGATGTTTTCTCACAGTGTCTGTCAATCACACAAAACCCCAGAGAACAAATCACTTCCACTCGGGTGACGTCTTTCTTTCTCACGTTCTCTCCAGACCTTTATCTGCATCTGATCTGCTCTGATCCACACATCACATCCGACACTGTCACACAAGACCACAAGGTTTTTCTGTCCGTCTCAAGTCAAAATTCAGATTTCAATTTCGTATGCCTGTAATCAAACATTTTACAAGTGATAAGTATAAATTGAAACTTGATTTAACTATAATTGTAGAATCATCTAATTGAAGTGTACGTCTCATATTATACATACAAGTATGGATTTTAATACTTAAAATTTGTCTCTCTTTCTCACACAACTCCACAACTTCCATCCATCCATTTTTTTAAAGGCTGTTTCATTTCTGGGTCACGAGGAGCTGGAGCCAATTCTAGCACTTCTGGGCTTGGGGGCGGGACACACAGCGTGAATTGAAGGACAGCCAATCACAGAGCAGGACTTACACTCACTCACAGTATAGTCAATTCTCCTATATGTTTTTGGGCTTTACGGAGAAGCCAGAAGACTCCCATCAATTTATTTTGCAATTAAAACTAATAGTCTCTGGCTATTTTTTACAGAACATTATTGGCATGTTCACATTGGTTTTTAAGGAAGGCATGTAATATGTCTTGCAATATTAATGGAGCTCGGCTATTTTTGGCTGCTCGCGGATCATTTTCTGGTTGTTAAAGATGCAGAAGAATTTGATGAGGCACCATAACAGATAAATAATTTCTTCCTCACGTTCCTCTTTCATTAGTGATTATATGTTCACTTTATACTGTAGTTATATGTGTTTACTCTGATTTGATTGTTTGTTTTAGTTGGAGTGGCTGTTATGGGTTTATAAAGTATAAATAAAAATCACTGTATATTAAATGTGTGATATCTGGCATTATGTAGATCATTTTAGAAAATAATGTGTGCATCAGATTTTGCTTCTTTACGCTTAAATGAAAGTAATTATATATTAGAATATAATTAGTCATATAATATTAATATTATTAAAATAATTGTTGTTTAATAATAAATAACAACATCGACATAATAATAACAATAATAATAATAATAATAACAGTAATAATAACAACAATAATAATAATAATAATAATAATAATAATAATAATAGCAATAATAATAATAAAAAAATAATAACACGTTCGGGGCTTTTATTTAGTTTATTGGAACATATTTTTAGAAACAGTTTTTTGTGCAAAACTAATTTTCCAGGAATAAAAGTCAGTCAGAAAGAAATGAAATTCGAAAGTCTCTGCAGAAAATCAAACCATAACACATAATATTATTAGTATATTTAAACTGTATTTTTTTTAAATGCTCTCAACTCACAGTAGAGTTGATCTGCTTTATAGTTTTTACGAGGTAAAAATCTACTGTAAGACTCACTGAGTCATGATAAAAAAGGTCTTGTCGAGATAAATCTTTTCATCCGAGGACAAGTGTTCGTAGTTCCGAGTGAAGGATGAGGAACGGATCTAATCTCTGGCAGAGTCTGGTAAGAGACTTCGGCACTTTAAGCTTTTCTCTTATTTACATGCAGATCTACATTCACAGAATATTTTGAGAGTGGCATAAAATATAAAATTATGTAATACATCCGCATGTCCATCCTTCCCCTCTCTCTCTCTCTCTCTCTCTCTCTCTCTCTCACACACACTCTTTCTCTCTAAGAAAACAACTCAGACGAGAAGTTGATATTTGTCTGTATATAACTGTAATAACAGTGATTTAACGTAATTCGTCTGACAAAAACAAGCAAGAAAACAGGCTATTTGGATGAATGTTGAGAGAAGTCAGGTGCAGAACTCCATCCCTGCTCTTGAACGTCTGATCCAGCGGTGATGAGCGGTAATTATAGTGAATGATACACCGAACACCCAACAATTATCAATCAGCGCTGGATTGTGAGATCTGATGTGGATGAATGCCGAGCCTCAGGGTCTTCTAGCCCAAAGCTCCTGCGGTCTTCTGACTTATAACTGACTTATTTGAACTGACTTTTGAGAGACGGACATTTTTTTATTTTTTATTTTTTTTTAACTGACTTTTTTTCCTAATTTTGGAACACAAATGAACAATTTTTCTTCTATAAAGACTATTTTTTCTCTAATTGCACATGGCGACTTTGCGTTGGTTTGGAACTAAGAAAAACGCTGTATAAATAAACTTAAACTTATATCTTCTCAGAAAACCTTATCTGTCAGGATCATCTGTGGCCTGAACTTCATTACCCACAATCCTTATGTTTCCCAGCATCACTTTTGTTTTTCCTATATTTATATTACTATCTTGTTGTCTTTCATGATGCAGCATTATTCTAATACTATATAATGCACTATTTATTATGAAGCCATTTCTTCCTTCATCTTCTCTGTCTGCATTACTTCTTTCTTTCTTTCTTCCCTTCTTTCATTTTGTTGAACTGTTGCTGGAATAGTTGTGGTCTCATAGTTTAATCTCAATCGCATTCAGTTCAATCACTTTCATCATCGTCATCCTCATTTTAGTCTTTAGTACCAAAAACAAAGCCTTTTTTAACGACCTTAAGCCAAAAAGAACAGCCAAACAATAAAGAAAAGAATATTCATGATGAGAACACACAGTTCACCTACTGGAGGATTACAACGCAAAGGAGGACAAGAGTAAATGCTATTGTGCTTCAGATAATCCCAGATTTATTTAGATTGATATGATTTACAGGTGCTGAAGGGTTGTTATTAAAGAAGAAAATTATTATGTGCACATAACATGTGTGTGTGTGTGTGTGTGTGTGTACATTTAAGTCAAAGGGAGGTCCCAAATACATGGTTTTAATTCTAAAGTGGGGGCCTATGGTCACGTGTGGAGACCTTAAGCTGTTTGATCTTCAAGATAGGATTTTATCGTTAAAGTTAAAATTGAGATTTGGTTCATTTCAAAGAACGAGTAAAGAAGGTTAGGAGTGAATGTAATGTGTGGGGTTAGGTGGAGGGCGAAGGGAACGTAATGGTTATATGTAAGTCAATGGTGGGACCCCACTATGATACAAATGCAAGTGTGTGTGTGTGTGTGTGTGTGTGTGTGTGTGTGTGTGTCTGTGTGTTGGTGTTTGCTTATCAAACTGTGTGAGCAGTGATCTAATTTATAATTTTTAAAGCATCTTTCAAATAATTTTTTCATAATTTTTGATTTTTTTTTTCCGAATATACTGACTTTGCACAAATGGGATTACAATATGAACAAGCACACTAACGTGATTGTGCAATTGTTAATTTTTGTTGTCAGATTGGACAGTGTGAGAGAACTATTGGAGAAAACACACATTAAGTCAAAACGCAGATCAAAATGTCTCACTAAATAGTTTTCTACGTAAAAAAGATATGAAGTTTCTAATATATAAAATTAGAATTCAGACTTAACACCTTCAAAAGAACCACATTTTGACTTATTTGACTAAACATGATGCACAATTGTGGACTTGATGATTGTGGGAAGAACCATGATATTTTCCTCTTCAGACACAATAAATCAATTTCTGAACCTGAAGGCAAAACACACAGCCTGAATTGCTAGCCAACAAGTTCAAGTTCAAGTTCATTTATATAGCGCTTTTTTTAGTCCCAGACCAACGCAAAGAAGCTATGTGAAAAAGTCTTTAAAAAGAAAAATGTCAAGTTGAAGTTCAAGTTCTTTTATATAGCACTTTTCTTAGTCTGAGACCAACGCAAAGTCGCTATGTGAAAAAAAGTCTTTAAAAAGAAAAATGTCGATTCTTTATATGAGTTTAAAAAAAATAAATAAATACATTTGGGGAAAAAAAAGAGCCAGTAAAAAGGAAAAATATGTCCATTGTTGTTCAGACTATGGGCTATGAACAGAAGAGCAAGCTAGATCGCGACAGTGGCTAGGAAAAAAAAACCTCTCTGGCGGGTTGAGACGAAAAAACCTATGGTGAACCCGACTCTCTGGTGCGCTAACATTACAAAGTCATTGGTGATGATTAAGAAGGACGTTTTGTCCATTCTTTATATGTATTCAAAAAAATTTGTAAAAATTGTGAAAATTTGAAAAAAAAAAAAAAAAAAAAACAATCACAGAGCGAGACTCCTGCCTCTTTTAGGACGAATGTAGAAAACACAGAGCGACCATAAAAACCTCTTCTGGCATTATTATGGACTTACACAGTTCAATAAGTGATTTGTTCCTACAACTGTCACACATTTTGGAGAGTAATAACAGACTTGTGTCTTTACCGAGGATGCTTGCGCTTGTCATCTTTTCTGTTTGACTGGGACTTTGGTGAGTGTTCCGAGAAAAGCATTGGTGGAGCATATTTACACAGAAGCTTTTTATCTCTGGCGGACGCCCAAGGAAATCCCATGGTCATTGGCATTGAAAAGCACAGAAAACATTCCACTGTATCGAACAGACGAGGAGAATTCACAATCAAGGCGAGTGTCACTTCAATAAGCTTCATTCTGACCCGCAAACACACTCCCACCCAGAGAGAGGAACGCTGTGGTGTAATTTCACACAATCACACATGATTATCTCAATGCCACATCGGTTGCTTGGGAATCATGTCGCTCTGCACCATTAGTAGTGTAGCATCTACTGTACACAGTCGACTTTAGTCAATCTGAGCACCAGGCAATTGGATCAGTCACTTCTTCCGAATCAAATTTTAACGGAATGGAAACAGAAATGCCAAGTGACTGTGAAAACAACGAAATTAACCGCAATGTGTCACTTTATCAGGTTGAAAATTATGATGAGTTTGTATCCAATGACATGTTGTAGCTTTCGTTTTCTTTAGAACGTTTCCATCTTCAGTCATCAAGTCTCAACGCTACAATGAAAATAATTCGAATTTCACATTTCACTGTCTAATACAGGGGTTTGTAACCTTTTTGTCCTCAGGGCCCAAATTTTCCAGACCTAAGTGGTTCATGGCCCATTAAAACAAACGTTATTTCAGCCCATTCAAATCAAGATTTGGTTAATGCACACCAAGCCCAGTACTCAAAGACTTCCCAACGAGTTTTGGATGTTTGGCTTCCAAATGTCGCCTTGAAGACGAAGGCTTAGCACTACTTTGTGTAGTTTAACACACGGAGCTCTGCTGGGCTTGTGGAATCTGATTAGTGGCAAAAATATCAAAAGTACGTTTCCATGAAATGCTTCACATTTTGGTTTTGTTTTTTATTTTTTCGCGAGCAATCTGCACATTTTCGTTGAAAACTTTTTTTTTTCTTTTTTTGTTGCTTCCGAATTTTTCCTGAAACCTGATGTAAGGATTGCAAGCGAAAAAAAATGTAAGGATTGCAAGCGAAAACCTTTCAAAACAAAAATGTGAAGCATTTCATTGAAACTAACGTTTGATATTTTTGTCATATAATGAATTGATATAATTGTATAGAGGTTGTAACTTTCATCTTCATTAGAACGTTTCCATCTTCAGCTACAGCTACTGTCTTACTCTTCTGCTGCGTATTGGAGCGTGTGAACTACTGTGGTATGGAGTTGTATTGTGGTTCTGCGGCCCAAAGTCAAAGAACTGACATTTTTCTGCGGCCCAATAAGTGGTGCTCAGGGCCCATTAAGGTTAAGAATCACTGGTCTAATAGAATCGTTCAGAACACGTCAAGACTCCCCATACATTTTTTTCCTTAGCATCATAATACCTTTTAAATTTAAATTTCAACAAACAAGGTTGGTGCACAACAGTAGTTTTTGGTTGTATGTTTATCACATATATTTTGCAAGTTTGCAAGTTGTGGTTCAATGGTTGGTTGGTGGAACTGCCACGCAAGCATTAAAGGTTCAAATTCTTGGTCTTTTGGCAATGGGTCCCCGGTTTTTTGTGTTGGGTTTTGCCACTGACTGTTCATGACATTGAGCCCCACATGCCCCCATGCGGCGCGGGTTAAGGCTGCCTACTGCTCCGGGTTTGTATGTGTTCACTTAACTGGATGACTAAATCCATTTTGATACTTTGAATATTTCACTATCTTTGTGAAAAATATCTTTGAGCAAGACCCTGTACTCAACAGGCCGGGATTGTGTGTGTGTGTCTGTGTGTATGTGTTCAGATTACTGTGTGTACACTGTTTGGATGGCCAAATTCAAGTTCAAGTTTATTTGTATAGCGCTTTTCATAGTTTCAGACTAACACAAAGTGGCTATGCGGAATTAGAGAAAAAATAGTATTTCGGAAAAAATTTGGAAAATTCACAGCACAATATGTGTAGATCTCTCTACTTTGACGATTAAAGGTTTCATACAAAATTATAATGCATAAATCTCCAAGTGCATACAACATAGTTTGAAGTCTTGAAATATAGAATAACTATTTTACGTGTGATCAAGAAGTGGATCCAATCCCATTGTCTCTGGCCAACCAATCAGAGGAGGACCCGCCTCTTCAAGTTCAAATTCAAATTCAGTGCATCTGTAGGTCTCTAGTAGCATCTTCTATCCAAGTTCAACGTGTAACTGATGATCAATATATTCAAACCTTTCAGCTTATTTCATACGGCAAAACAATTTATAGAACTTTTATAGAACTACATTTGCATTACACAATAGCTCCCCTGCTCAAATCTAACCATCTGCCCAGTCCAATAAGCTCCTAAACGTAAAGCGGCGGCGCGAGACCACAGGCCAGTGATGAGAAGTGATGTCAGCACTTACATAATAGCCAGCGTCTGCACAGTGCGGTAGGTGAGCGAGTTTGCACTTCTCAACAGACACGGATGTCTTGTCGGGGGGCTTCCGGCTAGCAATGCCAAGAGCCCTCAAACCTCCAGTTAGCTTATTAATAAAGACACTTGGCAAGCGGCATCGGAGCCCGAGCATCTGCCCGCTCTGAGCCCAACATCAGAATATATCACTCTTATATGCTAAACGACCTTGGGCTGCCCACATCCGTACAGTCATATCTAATGCACGCTCGCCACGGCCTCTTAGCCAGAGAAAACAAACTGCAAATCAATTCTGAATTTTGCCACAAGGATTTCAGGTGGTCATTATAAGCCAATGTCACCTTCAGAGGGAATACAGATAGCTATTTGCCATCCGTCAAGATGTATTGTCAATATTCTGAGTGCCTTTTCTCACCTGCTTGCCTTGCAGGATCCTGAATTGTTTTCCTGATGGGACCAAACATACACTCCAGTCATGGCCACACACACACACATACCAACACACACACACACACACCCACACACACACACACACAGCTCTCTTTATTTTACTGTCATTCCGTTTACTCTCTTTCTCTTTTTCGAGAAGCTTCCTTGCTTCTCTCGCTTTTCTATTCTGAATCTCTCTCTTCCATTTTCACTTCGGTATTTTATCTCAAATTTTGCATTGCCTCTTCTCTTTCTTTCCTTCTTTTTTTTTGTTCTTTCGTTCCTTTTTTGTTACTTTCTCACTCTCACTCACACCTTTCTTTATTTTACTTTGTCAATCCGTTTACTCTCTTTCTCTTTAGTAGATTTCTTGCTTCTCTCGCTTTATATTCTGAATCCCTCACTTCCATTTTCACTTCTGTATTTTATCTCAAATTTTGCATTGTCTCTTCCCTTTCTTTCTTTCTTTCTTTCTTTCTTTCTTTCTTTCTTTCTTTCTTTCTTTCTTTCTTTCTTTCTTTCGTTGTTGTTCTTTCTTTCCTTTTTTGTTACTTTCTCTCTCTCTCACACACACACACACACACTCCTCTTTATTTTACTCTGTCAATCCGCTTACTCTCTCTTTTTCAAGTAGCATTTTTGCTTGTCTCGCTTTCTTTTCTGAACCTCTCACTTCCACTTTTTTTTCTTTCTTTCTTTCTTTCATTCATTCATTTTTTCTTTCTTTCTTTATTTCTGTAATTCTTTGTTTTTTTCTCTCTCTCAATTTCTCTTTCTCGTTTTTGTGTCTCTTTATTTTTTATAAAGCTTTTTTATTCTGTTTTTTTTCTTCAGTTTTTTCAGTCACTCAATACCCTACATCTCTCTCTCTCTCTCTCTCTCTCTCACTCTCGCTTTCTCCTGATTCGTTTTTAGTTTAATTGTTCACCTCTGATTCTTCCTATTATTTTCTGTATGCCTTGCAACTTTATTGATATTTCATTCAACTCGCTTAGCTCTCCGTCTCCTTCTATACATGTTTCTTAATGTGCTTAACTTCTCTCTTTTTTCTCCTTCTAGGCCTCAGTTCTTCTTGAAACTCCGAAAAGATTTCAAAAAGTCTGACACCAGACATAAAGTTCAAGCTGCTCATTGAAAATACATGGAGTAAATTGGTCTTTTCGGAAGCTATCCTGTGTGCTTTAATACTCTGCAGCCTGTGAGGAAACCCACCTCTCAGTTAATCCTGCTGATTCTTCTGTTGGAAAGAACCTGAGCTTGTTCATCCTTCTGTTTGTTTTGGAGGAAATCTCTAGTCTGTACACAAGGCCAGTTCTTCTCACATTTCCAGACCAGCATTACGTTCTCCTCAATGAGTGAACAAGCACTTGGGTATTTGTAATTGCTAGTATATAAATCTCAAGAAATATTAAGTCCACTTAAGAATGACATAGTTAACAAAATTTTGCGAAGAGAGTCGAGAAAAATATTGTCTCTGTTTCACTACACGATAGGCACAAACGTTGTAGCGACAAGAAATCATTTTTTTCTTATCACTAATATGCAGGGAGATATTTTGTGAGTGAAAATAGTAGTAGTGAAACATACATGGTTTTATTTTGTCTTTTTGTATTTTTTATCATGTAAAACACAAATAAACAAACAATAAACAAACAAAAAAACACTTTTACACAAGTGAAATGATTACAGTAATCTTACTTCCGGAATCATTACGTATCACACAGGACGAGCTGCCGTCATTTTTGCTGACGAAGCTGCAGCACCCGGTGGCAGAGAAAGGCAATACAAGGAGACCATTTGTGGAATGATGTATTCACAAATTCTGTCTGAATTTAAGAATGCTTGGGACGAATTATCGGATTTACATGCAAAGTGAAGCCCGTTTTCGAAATTTCCAAGTATAACTAATACTTCAAAAAACTTCTGATTGGCCCACAATGCTACATTCAAACAAAGCGTGTGAAACATTAACAACTTAGCGCTCCTTTTATTTAATGTGCAAACAAACATTTCTGAAGTGTGCTTTAATGATGACTTGAGACTGAAATAAAGTCATGGTTTGGTAAAAAAAAAATGGCAAGACTTTTATTTTAAGAACTGACGCTAAGGAGGCAAGGAGGGCATAAAGCTCACAAGAAGCGTTCAAACTCAAAAATGTAATCACAATCTAATATTGAGCAACAAATTGTTGGAGGTTCACGTAAAAACAGGGAGCATGGAAACCAGTTGGCAAGTACAAAATGATCAACTAGAAAAATTACTCTTCACCACCACTTGAGTCTCAAATGACAAACTCTACCTGATCCAAATCAGCAGAAGACTTGAATAAGTGAAAAGCCCATAATTCAAGACTCAAAAGGTTCCTCGCGGAAACACTGGGCAAGAATAAACATATTTGATGTTTCTTTACATAAAGAAAAAGCAAGAGCTGGTAAAAAAAAGTTTGGTGGCCAGTGTTGAAGACCACAGAATTTCCTGGGGATGTCAGAAGGCCACGGTTGCAGGACTAGACCTTCCAATGTTAGGTGCCATTTCACTACGCTCTAGAGGCAGAACCTACTGGTCAGACTTTGGTGCAGGAGTTAGCTCAGATTTAGGTGCTATCACGAGTTCAGTAGTGGGTCACAGTTCAGGTTCAGAGACTAGGATGGAGACACGATCAGCAGAAAATAGAGAAGATGGTGAAGCACAAATATCGGATCATGTCAAAACATCTCAGAAGCCCAAAAACACTACTAGACCCCAGAGTGTTAAAGTGAGGGTCATGGACTAGCGACTCATAGTGAAGACCTCTTCAAATTTGAGGCCCAATCAGGGTGATTTTGAGTCTGTAAATCCTGCACTGTGATTGGTCGGTCACCTATCTAGATCCAGAGTTGCTGTGATTGGCTCCAGCTCCTTGTGATGGAAAAATGTATGAATAAATGGATGTATGGATAGGCTAGACATATTTCCTAAATATTATTCTGTAAAAGCAATATAATAAAAAAAAAAACAACTTGAAAAGCTAGAAAAATAAAAGCCACAATTGGATATTCGATACAATATATTTATACTTCAGGTAAAATGAACTCTATTATTTTATTACATGTGTAAATTAGGTTGCAAAACACCTAATGTATTTTGGATTTTATTAATTTCATACTAACCAAATTCATTTTCAAATTTCAAATTCAAATTACAAAAAAAGAATAAAAATAATTAATAAGGTATTTTCTATCAAATATAAAAACTGTTTATGTAAATTGTTTTCAAAAGCAAACCCCCTCACATCCTCATCTGTTATTAAAGCATGTGGTTGCTTTTAAAGAACTGCGTGTGTTTCCAAGTCATTCTGTTATTCTTCATTACAATGAGGAGTCTCTCCCCAGCATTCACACACACACACACACACACACACGCGCGCGCGCGCGCGTTGCACACGCACACACAAAGGCGAATGTTTTGAAGCTAATTTAAAATCTTCCTTGAAGTGCGGCGTTTCAATTACAGTGTCTTTGTGATTGACACGTTCTCATTGACGAGACCCCGATGGGAGAAGCGACTTATATGAAGTCGAGTCTCCTCCGAAACTCTCTTCATCAGACAAGACCAGACTGAGAGAAGCGTGTCTCATTTAAATGAATCTAGCTGAGGAGAGAAGCACAGTTCAGACGTGTCCTTCACAGCTATACGCCGAATTTACAATTTGATAAAAACATTGAACATTACGTAACACTCATTTTCAACATAGGCCCGGCGTAAGATTCAATCTTAAAATCGCTTGGATGTCACACATAAAGAATGTTGCGGAGGAAGTTGGAGGGATGATTGATGAGGGTTAATTTTAATAAAAGTCACATGTTAATCACCTAAACCGATGTTTCTAACAGACTCAAGCATTTAGACGGAAAGCACAGCATATGTGAGGCGTATTAGACGAGATTTGATTTGATTTTGCTGTTTATAATATTTGGTAAGTAAACAAAAGCAGCCAAACAACAATCAAACAAAAACACAAACTTCACATGATAACAACACAAAACTAAGATTATAACAAAACAAAAAAAATGTGGTACAAAAGCAGAAATAATATAAAATGGAAAAAAAAATTCACATTTTATGTGCAGCATATTAAAGGTATGCTAAAACATTAAGAAAAAAAATTAAATAACACCTGACTTTGTTTATGTATTTTTTTGCATTTTCAAATAAAACTAGCTTACATTATTTATTTCACATATAATTTTAACAATTTACAAAAGTGAAAAGAAAAGAAAAGAAAAGAAAAGAAAAGAAAAAGAAACATTAGTGAACACACACACACACACACACACACACAAATGCGCACACACACACGCACACACACACACATGTATGTATGTATGTGCGTGTGTAAGCATAGTTGTAGGTATGTGTGCATTATATATAGCATCCGTATAGCTTGGAGAAAACAAATTCAACACCCGCCGCCTCAAAAGACGTTTGATAGCGCTTGATCGAATATAAATCACATGGTTCAGACCGTTGCAATAACATTACACAAATAATTCCATTTTATGACATTACACAAAATATCTCATGAACATCTTTTTCCGAACAAATGTTTTATTTGTGTTTGTTTGTTTGTTTTGTTTGCTTGTAGTTGTTTGCAATATGGACAATTTGTGTAGAGCTTTTTTATTTATTTGAAACAGACCTACTCTGCAATTTCCTTTTTTGTAAGCGTTCAAAATGTGTCCATTCAATAAATGAAATGTATTTTTCTGAAACACGAATCTCTCTTCCCATTCGGCTTTTCTCCTATCAGGAATCGCCACAGCAAATGATCCTATTCCACCTCATCTTATCCTGACCATCTTCCACTATGACTCCAGCCAACCTGATGTCTTCTCTTACAACATCCATGTCTATAATTTTCTGAAACTTGAATACTGTATGGATTTTAAAAGCAGGGCGCTATATTAAAAGTGTAAATATACCATATAAAGGCCAAAATCATTTCAGAATTTTTTAATCTTTTTTGCGGCTCCCCCAGTGTTATTTCTATGCCAGAAACCTGGTCGAAATGGCTCTTTCAGTGTTAAAGGTTGCCGACTCCTGTTCTAGAACGATAGTGATATTATTGACGGTCAAGATGCAAGAAGCCTTTCGTTTTTAGACCTGTGAGTAACATCTCACCTTGACTTTTTTCAATGTTTCTCTAGCAGTAGCAGCATTTGGAAAATAGATGAAGAACCAGGAAAAGCTGGGAGAAGGAAACTGGAGAAAGTAATCAAAAAAATTGCCTGAGAGAAGCAGGAAGAAGATTTTGCCCTTTGCCCTATTTCTTTTTGTTAATAAAAGTGATTTTTGTGATTCAGTGGTGAACATGGTGACATTCAGTGGTGAAGAAGTCCACAGTATGTTTGTTTGTATGAGTGTTAATGACATAACTACATTTTTCAGTAGCTTGGTGGTAAACAAGCTTCACTATTTTCTGATTCAAATTGCTTTTCAGTAGCGAAGCTGTTTTTTTGCTCAAGTACCGGAGTTGCGTCCGCACAAGCTACATTTGACTGAAGCTACATTTACGTTGAAGTTTCACATTTAGAGGAACTGACTGACTCCCACAACAGATTCCCATAAGGGAATCATAAGTTACTATTGGTCAGATCTGAGACTTTTTTTGATGGGTAGAATACACTCACCATTACGCGAAAGAAGGGGCGGTGTCTGCGAGCAGTCCGGAAAATGATAGGTATTTATGACAAAAATCTAAATTTGAATGCTTTAAGGTTAATATGAATGTTTTAGGGTAGTGAAAATATCAGACATTTCTAGTACAATTTCCAGTGTCAGTTAAAATAGAAAATGTCATCCAAAACGCAGCTTGTATAATTAATTGTACAATTACAAAATATGTCATTTAAAAAATTCAGTTTGAACACTTCAAATAGGTATATACAATATTTATGCGAGGGAAGTGATGTTTTATTATATACATATTAATGCAGAATTGAGGTGATGCCCAAATGCTTCTACTCACACGTGTTTTATTGTGTGGAACATGTTTATTATTGTTGTTTTTTTTGTCATATTTGATATAATTTATTCAAACAGTTTGGAGTTATTAAATACAGTAAATAATTAAATGAAATGGTTATTCCTGCTGTTTCATTGGCAGTACTGAAGCTTTGACTTGGAATGTCAATTTAAAAGGTCAATTTAAAAATGTATAGAAGTTGCTTGAATGTAGCTACTTTTGCCATGTTGTTGTAGCTTAGCTTCGCTACATTTCCCAGAAGTTAGCTTCACTGTAGTGAAGCTACATTTATTGCAGTTTAGCTATTAGCTTAGCTTGTTACATTTTACATTTTAAAACTAGACTGAAGACGCATCTCTTCAATGAAACAAATACTCATCTAATAACTAAATATAACCAAATAAAAGGCTGCTTAGTCTAGAGCCTGGAACCGAAGCACACCTACACCTAAGAGTGTCAAAATCTCAAATTACTTAACTGTATGCATAACGTATCTAATAACTGAATATAACCGAATAGAAAGGCTGCATAGTCTAGTGCCTGGAACCGAAACACACCTGCACATAAAAATCTCCAATTATGGCACTGTTTGTCTTGCTAATGCTTTGTGTTTTTGTGTGATTCACTCCTCTCCTGAGTGCTGTACTATTCGCCCGGAGGAGTGTCGGTGTCACCAGGATGAAGACGACGCCAATCAGATGGCTTGAGAAGATGGCTTCCCCTAGGAGCCTTCAGGTTCATTTTCTATGTCACTTCACACACATAGATTTTCTGATGCCCTGGTGCCGCTGTGTCTAGGTGGAGGGATGGAGCCGCCTGATTCGCCACTCAAGAGTGAGACAACTTCCGGAATCATCAACACAATGGCTCAGAACAATCATCACAATGATTGTGATACTGATAGAATGCCAGAGAGACTGGCACGACTGTGGGCCGGGTTCTCACCAGGGTTTTTCCTCGCATCCCGCCAGTGATGTATTTTTACCTGTCCACTGTTGCATTTATGCTTGCTCACTGGTCATATCCATAATCATAAACATCCATAATACGAACAATGGAATAAACGTAACAAAATTATATTTTAGTACATACGTATACACATATAGTCAACCAATATGTCTGTCTTTCTGTAATTATTTCATCCAGCCATTCATCTAACTGTGAGATTCTCTAAGATTTCATTTCTAAAGCAGGGAGATGTGGTTCCTCAGAGCCGCAGTAGTAATCTGTTTTAAATGAGGTGTTTGTGCTAAAGAGAAGCTTGTGCTGTGTCACTTTAATGGTCCAGATCTCACACTTCAACACCGCCGAGTATTATTATAGTCTTAAATCAGCGGCCAGAAGCTGAACTTCATTAATCTTATCCTAGGGATTCTTCACCATACACACGCACACACACGCACACACGAACACACACACACACACACACACACACACACACACATATTTTTTTTTACAATGAAAACTATCACGTCATGTACAACTATAAAAGATGTTTTAAAACGCTTTCACATGTAATCATACATTTTAATTCAGTCTGTAAATATTCAGGTCAGTATTTTAATTTTACTCTTAACTGAGTTAAATTGTAATGGATGTCTTTATTCAAACCGCTATTTCAGTTGCGTGACGCTGGAGACCTGTGGTTTACTCTCATAATATCATGATACAGTCATTAATACTGGGATTAATATTCTTTCTCAGGTCAGCGGCTCATTGTAATTGCTCGCTTTGGTTCAGGGCCACATACAAAAAGGATTATATGGTGATTACAGCACACCAGTGTGTGTGTGTGTGTGTGTGTGTGTGTGTGTGTGCGTATAGGCCACATAAATACAGACCAATTATCATGTATCCTGCAAAATGCAAAAATATATCAATCAGAAGAGCCTCAAATATTTAATGTAATATGTTTTGATTTTATTTTAGATTTTTTTTATTTCTTGGCCACAGGAAGCTTTTAATCACGGATATATGCACTTTATTGAATTGAATTGAATTGAATTGAATTGAATTGAATTGAATTGAATTGAAAAATCCTTTATTAGTCCCACAGCGGGGAAATTTCACGTCACAACAGCAACAACAAATCCAAATAAATAAACAACCATCACCATAACGCACTGCACACATCATAATGAACCAACAAACACAGACCATAATGAACAAGTAGCGCTGCCCGTCTTTGATGGTGATTTGTAAACAATCACGGTAATAATGGAAAAACGGTAATAATTGAAAAATTATTCCAGACAGAACTAGATAGAGTTTGTGCTTTGTATATAAATCAAGTTTATTTATAAAGAGCTTTTTGCAGTTCGAGACCAACGCAAAGTTGCTATGCAAATTAGGGAAGAACAATTGTCTTTAAAGAAAAAAAATGTCTGTCAGAACCAGTGACTACATTTCTCATGTTCCTCTGTTCCCGTGTTTCCTGTCGTGTGTAGTCACGTGGTTCATCTGTCTCACCTGTTGTTTATTTGTACCTCGTTTCTATTAGTATTTAAGTTTCACCTGTCTCAGTTTTCTTTGTCGGTTATTGTCGTCACGCTGTCGTTCCTGTGTCTTGTTCCTGAGTTTGTTCCGAGTTGTTTGTGAGTTATCGTCGTTGTTTTATCAGTAAAGTCCCGTTTTATGTTCACCACGGTCTCCGGCTCCTGTCTGCACCGTTAAAAAAACGGTTAAAAAAAAAGAAAAATTACTGTGGGAAGCGGAAACCCAAAAAAATACCCAAACAAGCACAGAGAGAACATGCTATCTCCACACTGGAAAACTTCTCAAGTCCTGAAATGGTCTTTCTTTCTGTGAAGCGACAGCACTACCCACTGTGATACCGCGGAGTTCAATCGCAAAATGTTGTGCTCAAAACATCATTAGTAGATACAACTTTAACTTGCAAACTATCCAATTTGAAGCAATTCGGAGCAATGATCCATAAAAGAGCAAGTAAAACCCGAACATAGCTATGAGGCAACAATCCTAGCCCGCATATTGCTCAGACATTTTACATTTACCTAAATAAATGATAAATATTTTAATGTATTGAGAGTCAACGTACACTTTTGGCCCAGTGAATAACAAAAAGACAAATGTGATTTACTTGTGAACAACATTTTCACAATATACGTTTAATAAGGTTTTACAGGATTTTTTTAACCTGTTATTTAAATTTTATTTGGAAATAACACACTGCACTTGTTTCTTTGTTATCAGTTGGGTGTGATTTACAAATGTGTGTGTGCTAGACTTGAAGTAAATCGTCTTTTTGTGCCTGGTTTCTGGCGTTGCCACTGATCCAGCTTTTTTTTGCCTCCTGGATTCACCATTCTGTATTGCAAATAAAGGCACGATCTGCTCTCAAGCTAACTTATTCATAACATTCGAAGTCTAAAACGATTTTGTGCTGGAGTCTAAGCATTAAATATGCATTTACCAGTATTTCAATTAATCAATAAAATATGCTAAACACAGGTTTGGTACAGACTGTGTGATTTACTACAATGTGAATAATCAAACTAGTCAAACAACTGAACAACACTTGTATATTGCATTTGGCAAATTGCTTTCTGTTCTGCTGCATAATCACACAATTGTATTTGTAATCTAATTATAGTCCCTAGTGCATTGTTTTGATTAGAGAGAATCACTTTAAGACTGAAAGGGACATCTCCTCATTCCCAATTCCTCAAGATCTGGACGTAAACACTACAAAAATAAAAAAGAGTGCATTTTTATAAACAAGTATCACAGCCAAACACCAAAAGAACATTTTTATTAGCAAATGTTTCTCTTTTGTGTAGCTGTTTATTTATTGTATAATAAAACAAATATGGCCACAATATGGTCTTTAATATCATTGTGAGCAATAAATATTTCTTTAGGGTTAAAGTTTTATAAGAGAAGAAAATCATGTTTTTAAGAAAGTAGATGTAATGCATTAGCAGACTATTACACGTTGTCAAGCAAAAACCAAGACTAGAACTTAGCATTGGACAATGTTTTGATTGCATGTGTGTACATGTGCATATTAAGGACAGCACCAGAAGAATCTTCAGCACCAAGGACAGCACCAGAAGAATCTTCAGGACCAAGGACAGCACCAGAAGAATCTTCAGGACCAAGGACAGCACCTGAAGAATCTTCAGGACCAAGGACAGCACCAGAAGAATCTTCAGGACCAAGGACAGCACCAGAAGAATCTTCAGGACCAAGGACAGCACCAGAAGAATCTTCAGCACCAAGGACTGGCATTTTACTCCAAGATGCCTTGCCGTTTGGAAATAAATGTGATTTAAACAACCATGTGAGATGATATCAACACTAAATATAAAATTGCAAAAGAAATATTACAACTATTAAGGAATGTGTTAAGGTCTTTAGCTGACGATCTGCCCTGGATGTGTTTCTGGTTTGTTGTATGTCTTTGTAACATCTTGGTTGCTGTAGAAATACTTTTTACTTAATAATGACTTGCTGTAATAGTTACTTGTCTGACTAATGTTGTCTTTTGCTCAAAAATAAGTCAACCAGTCCAGTAGAAGTGACCCTCCACAAAAGCTTTTTATAAAGGTTTTCTACATTAATCTACTATCTTCACTCTCTCATCTAGCATTCTCTGCCAATCATATTTGAATACTAAATAAAAAAAAAGTAAATAATAATAAAAAAACATTCATTAGGTCAATCCTGTCATGGCAGCAGATTCCAAACCTTATTGTACTGGTGCACCACACAGTTCTGTTCTAGGTCTTCTTCGCTTTCTATCTTCCCTATGTCTCTGTGTTCCTTCATCAACTTCATCAACTGCCATTCATATTATATACTTGTTGTCCTTTTCACCACTTTACGTATCATTGGCTGTCTGCCTGATCTTTGCTCGGGGATGATGCAACAAATCAACAATATCTGTTGATATTCAAAAATGCCTACGATTTACACAATTAGCACCATGCACAATCAAGAATAACCAAATAAACCAGAGTAGAGCTGCTAGTCTTGATTTTAACCAGCTGTTTCTCATTAAACCAATCTTCAAGATTTTTCTGACTCTTGCCTACAGTGTCGAAGGTAAATATCGTAGTACAATTCAAGATGGCGGCTTATCGGGAGAGAAAAAAACGTTCTCATTCTGGGAGAATACAAGATAGCTTTATATTTTGGAAGCAAAATCTCAGAAACGAACTAGTGTTTTTGGTTGTTTATTGTTTTTTTTGACATGCAAAGGAGATTAAACAACTGTTTTATCTACCATCTCCCTGCATAATAGCGGTAAGAAAAAGACGCGCTCATTTCCAATAGCGAAAGTATTTTGAAACTAGGGACATTTTTGCAGCAACGCATTTCGGGATTTTTGTTTTCTAAGACATTCTTAAGTCGGGGTACCTGTGTAGGAACATCGGTTCCCTTTAAACGTCTGGTGGGGGCAGCTAATATCAACCTTAATAGTACAAGATAGTAGTGTGAGGAGAACAAAACAACTACAAAAAAAACGAAAACTAAAAATGTTATCAATTTTTCTTAAGAGGCGTGTCAATGACTTCATGCACTTCGGCCTATTGCCTTTTGACATATTGTGAAAGACGCAACTTACAGGTCTTGGAAACAATCCATTGTCGCATAGAATTCATCTTCTGGACCATCAATCATCCAGCATCAGGGTCTAAAAGCAGCAAATGATATGTACATTGGACTGCTGTCTTTCTGATTTTGAAACTAGTTGAAATGTATCGGACCGTTTAAAATAATTTTGCAAACAGACTCTTACGGCCGAGTGCAATGCATTATGGTATTGGCGTCTGAGTGAATGATTCATTCAACGTTAGATGGACGTTAGATGGACGTTAGATGGACGTTAGATGGACGTTAGATGGAGCTTGTGCTGTGTGTTTGTTTGACTTGGTTCTGCTCTGATCCACTAAACACCATATTATTGCAGAAAGTCGCACAGAGGTGAATTATGATGTTAATGTCTTTCTCTTTTGTATTCTCTTATAATTCACTTTTATTGTATCTTCTTTATGTTATCTCACTCTTTTTCTATGTCCCATATATCTTTTCTTCATCTATTTGTTTCTCTTTTCTGCCTTTTTTATCTGTCTCTGTCTCCTCCTTTAATGTCGCCCTATTACTCTAACTCCCATAATATAATGCTTACTGGTTTACTCCATTTCAATTCTTCTTCTGCTCAATCTTGAATTTTACTTTTTCATAGTCTCAAACTCTCACACTCTATTTCTTTAGATTTGTATCTCTTTTATCTCTTTCTTCAATTTGCACTTTTTCTTTTCATCACAATTCTGCTTCATCCTTCTGGTTTTCTCTGTTTTGCTCTTTTATCTTATTTTTCATCTCCATCTTATAATCACATTTATTGCTCTCTCACTATTTATCTTTCTCGTTCTAATCTCAATTTCATTTTTCCTTTCTCCCTTTCTGTTTCTTTCTTGTTTTTTTGTTTTTATTTCCCACTCACTACTTTCTCCTTTTTTTATTATAAAAACTTTAAAAAATGTTACTCAAAAGTGGAACGTCCAAGGCCAAAATGTCCACAGTCGACACACAATTTAAATACGTAAAGCAGACATCCTTTCGGTCATGTAATCATGTTGCATATTTGTGAGTTTGATGCTTTTTTGGAACTGTCGATCATCATTCTCTCGTTTTGGATGGATTTTTGCAGGTCATGTTCATCCCTCACGTCAGATGGGATTAATGGTGGGGACATGCGATGATTTGTGTTTAGCTTATACCTCTGGATCTGAGAAGTGGGTCAGCGGTAATGAAAGTTTGTGTTGTGTGAGGCTCTCAATAAGACAGGAGTTATTGAAGAGATCAGGGAGGGAGACCACTGTCAACCAATATCGCCGCTGCTCTCCTCCCAGGACCACCGATCTAAAAACAGCAACTCCGACATTTAGCTCTTCAATCTTAGCGATTCAGCTCGACAATGTGAATATTTTCGACAGATTTCTGCTTTCGTTCTCAAGGCCACATCATACCATTGTATATCAGTTTATATATGAACATATTACATTTTCCATTGTTCAAATTTCTAGACATTTTAATGAAATAACCATGTGACAGGCGAGTGAGATCATGATTCAAGTGAAGTTCAAGTTCAAGTTTATTTATATAGGGCTTTTCTTAGTCCATGACCAAAGCAAAATCGCTACAAAAATGTCCATTTTAATGTCCTTACAACTTACATAGAGCAGATTGGGTTCAGAGCCTTGGTCTGGATGAGGGGTTTAAATAAACCACCGTTTTACAATTTTATTATTCAATTATTTCCTTTAGGTTTTCTTTTTGTTCTCATCCAGATTTGAACCTAGTTTGCTAGGTTTGCCGTTGTGAACTCCATGCTAAACGCCTCCAAGGAAAAAAGGAGGAAAAAGTTTTACTTTTTTATCTGGAATAAGTTAATGCCAAAGACACCAGTAATTTTTAACAACGATTCATCCTAAATTGATAAATACAATCAATAAATAGAGATAGATATTTTAGATAATTAGATAGATAGATGGATTGATAGGTGGATGGATGGATGGATGGATGGATGGATGGATGGATGGATAGATAGATAGATAGATAGACAGACAGACAGACAGACAGACAGACAGACAGACAGACAGACAGACAGACAGACAGACAGACAGATAGATAGATAGATAGATAGATAGATAGATAGATAGATAGATAGATAGATAGATAGAAAGAAAATATATATAAATGTATATATTTATAAATGTACACAGAAAGACATATGAGTAGAGAGATAGACAGACAGACTTTCATCTCATGAAAAAAAACAAATCTTCATGATGGAAGTAACAAATCAGACAACCTTTGACAAAGGAAACTGGAGAACAAGTGTTTAGTTCAACTAAAGAACTAAAAATGTTTTAAAGACTGAGAAAGAAGAAGTGCCCTCTAGTGACAAGGCGACAAACTACAACTGGCCGACACTTTCATTTCCCTTGAATTTTAAGCAAGCTGAATGAATTATTCAGAATGTAGTCCGTGAAAGAATAAAAAGTCTAGTCTGCTTTAGAACTTAACATCTGTCAATCTGCTTGGTGTGCTGTTTTCCGCTATTGGTTTTGTAAAATCGCCCTTTTTAGCCCAAAGTTCTTGTCTGGGAGCCCGTTTTTCATAATTCTGTGTGTCTCAACGTTGGGTAAAAAAATCCCTAGCTCTGTATCAGAAAAGTGTAATATTTCGTGATATGAAGCTTTAGCAGTTGAAGAAAAGTGCTGTCAGCTCCAGCGAGGAGAACATTATGTGATATGAGGGAGAGTATTGATCGCCATGGCCTTCTTCCTTTGCCCGGACACAGTAAAAGGTGAAAGGAAATCCTCCGGCCCGAGAAGAGCCGACTAATGAAATGTTATATATTCAGCCGCAGGTCAGAAGCATTCAGCTGCTTCTCTGGAGCTTCATGGAGTCATTGAAGTTCTGGACAACATCTTTCCTTCAGAGGGACCTGAGGGACGTGTTCTACTAGAAAGCTGTTTGCTCTGATACTAGACCAACTGTGTCCATGGACGTTTGATTGATAGTGAAGGTTGATGCTACTTTGATTTGTGTGTGATGGTCAGATAATGACCTGAAGTATCTGAAGGTTTTTTGTTTTTTTTTTTTTACTTTTCCCCCCCAATGAGAACAACTACATCATGATGATATTATATATGAATGAGTGTTTACAGATACTAACATGACATGGATGGATGGATGGATATAGATAGATAGATAGATGAATGGATGAAAAGATGGATGGATGGATGGATGGAAGGATAGATGGATGATCGATGGATGGATGTATTGGGAAACGACACACAAAACATAGAGATAGATAGATAGATAGATAGATAGATAGATAGATAGATAGATAGATAGATAGATAGATAGATAGATAGATAGATAGATAGATAGATAGATAGACAGATAGATAGATAGGTAGATGATTGGATGGAAGGAATGATGGATGAATGGATGAATAGATAGATAAAATAAATAAATTAAAAATGAGTATGTGGAAAGACAGACAAGCAGGTAGATATTTCAAGTCTTGCTTTGTTTCACGAATCCAAATGTCCTTCTTTATTTGGAAAGACACATCCAGATTGTTTGTCAGCTCAGTGCATGAGACCAGACAGATTCCACAGCGACACTCATTTACTCTAAGGATGTGTGAGCTTTCTGTTATTATCTAACTCGACCTTTCCGTCTCCGTCTGCTTTGCTTGTTCTACAAGTCATCTGAACTGATGATTGAATTTCCGGCAGAGTCTTCAAGCCACGCGACACCCTACCGACAGACAATATTTCCTCTCCCTCCACCCTTTGTTTCCTGACTCTCAGATGGAGAAGGGAGAAGGCTGGTCATCTGAATGTGGAGCTGATGCTGTGTGCTCACGCAGACACGGCGTTAAAACTCTCAGAAGACGGGGAAGCATTTCCATGAATTTAAATGGATTGATCAGTGGCCCTGGAGAAAACAAGATCCGGCAGCATCTGCATTTGTTCAATCCGACTTTAGCTCAAACTTAAAGATAAACGCATCTCGTGGAGCATAATTGAACTTGTTTGTTTTGATCATGCATTGAACGAAAGCTAATATTAGCTGTCTTTAAATATGATTAAATTATGGAGCTGTTTGCTATTGTTTATTCTGTTATTGCTATTGTTTTTTAAGCAGGGACGCAAGGTATAAAAAAAACAAATGCAAATACAATGTACATTATTTATGACATTGCATGTACAATTATACTATTTGAACATACAATTAGCGTGATATGTAGTTAAACTGAGAGTGTGTGGATGTTTGTGTACAGGCATTTAGGACAAATTTGGACTCGCTAGGTTATTTAAACTAATATGGTCACTTGTAACATTAGGACCTTTCTCTGGCCTCTAAATTTGAAGGTCTGTTTAAGGGTCAAGGTTTGATTTCAAATGGATACATTGGGGAAGGACACACAATAAATTGAGATAGATAGATGATAGATAGATAGATAGATAGATAGACAGACAGACAGACAGACAGACAGACAGACAACAGATAGAAGATGATAGATAGATAGATAGATAGATAGATAGATAGATAGATAGATAGATAGATAGATAGATAGATAGATATAATAGTTAGATATAGATAGATAGATAGATAGATAGATAGATAGATAGATAGATAGATAGATAGATTGATTGATTGATTGATTGATTGATTGATTGATTTTGAAGGTCAACAGACACATTTGAAGGTCTCTGTGTGTCCTGCTCTGTGATTGGTTGGAGTTCTACTGTAGCTCCCAGTACTATAAAAGAGCTTGTGAAAATAGATAGTTAACTGATCCTGACACATTCATAAAAAAAAAAAAATTATAAACGCACAAAGCTTTGCTCTGTCTAACAATCAATGCACAATGGGAATAGTAACGTAAGTGGACCAGTCTGTTGACACATTGATCAGTCTGGAGACAGTGAACTTCTCCCTCAAACACTCTTCGGTGACAAACAGGGGTTTGAACGACAGGCAGGTCAGAGAGAGATTTCCCAGAGCTTTCGTGAGAGAGACGTAGATGACAGCATGGAACAGCTTTGTCTGCTGAAAACAGTTGGCATCGTTGGTTCCATTTAACCAACCTGTAGTGGCCCTCACACATTTCAATTGACAGTTTTAACGGCATTTGGATAAGAAAACATACAATGGACTTACGTATAAAATGTTTCCAGCTGTCTATTTTGATTATTTACGTTCAAATGTTTAGCTATATTGTACTGCAAAGCACAATTCACAGTTGCAGACTGTCTCAATTACAGTAAACTAAATAAACCAAGCTCAGAGTCTGGTTTAGCCAGAGGTGTAAAAAAGTACCTGGAAACCTTACTTGAGTAAAAGTATGGATGGCTTAATGTAAAAATTACTCCAATAAAAGTTACAAATCACCAATTCTAAGAAGACTCGAGTAAAGTATCAAATTTAAAAAGAATAGCAGTATTTTATTTGTACAGAATTTAGGCTCAAAACCATAAAAAAATGTGAAAAACAAGAAAATCTTTATTCATGAGGTTTTTTTTTGCAATATAGAAATGAACCTGAACACCTCGATGTTTATAAATGACATAACAAAATAGTAAAAATCTGTCTATTTTGACATAACAAAATAGTAAAAATTTAAAAACCAGGTATTTACCCATTCACTAATTGACGTGACTTAGCTGATAAATAGCATCCAGTACATTCAGCATCCTGCAGATGGCGATGTCACATCGTCCGCACAAGAAATTAATGGCGGTTGAAAAAGATACCGACTTGTTGCGCACAATCACAATGTAGTACGAGTATCGGTAAGTGTCCATTCTAATGTAGTGGAGTAAAGAGTACAGATACTCAATCACAAAAGTAGCCAAGTAGAGAGGAAAAGTTGCTTCTATTTTTTTATACTTAGTACAAGTACAAAATAGCCAAGAAAATACTCAAGTAAAGTAACGACGTGCACATAACTTTACACCACTGAATGTAATACTGACTGTTGCCTGTGAGCAGGCAGAAAGACTACAGTGACTAGAAAAAAAAATAACCTAAAGTTTTTGAGGATGAGTCCAGATGCTGAACGAATGTCGCACAACCAACTCTGAACAACACCAACTCATTCAGCACAGACCAAGTTAAGCAGTTCAGCCGATGAAGGTGTTACTCGAGAGTGTCAGGGTATTGTCTTCATCATTACGATATCATAATGCTCCTTCTGGTGGTGGGAATGTTACTCAACAGTGTCTCAAACCATTAACAGCCATTAACAACAGAATACTCAAGAACAATGGATAGTAGGTTACCCAATCAAACGTGCCATTCACATAGCGGTTCATATTTGCAACTTGACCGATATTTTTCCGGACCATGGACTGAATGGAAATTTCGTAAGTGGACACTTCAAGTATATAATTGAGGACCCCTGATCTAGAGACCTATCCCAGAACTTTAGTCTCAAACTCTCGAGTGAATCATTGGTGTGGATTAGTTTGAGGTATGGTTCCTCATATAACCTTCAGAGATCTTTAGTGGTCTCCTGCACCACTGGGTGTCCTAGTATCCCAGTCTACTACCTTTGGTTCCTACATTTGGTAGGTACCAAAACGGCTCGGGTCTGCAAATAATGATGGCATCGCACTATTTGATTGGTTGTAAGTTGTCCCGAGGTCATCATTAGTCTGAGCCATTTTTACACCCGAGGCATTTTTGTACCTACAACAGGACAAAAGTCTAAATCAATTATAAATTCACAGGTACCTATTTCCATCCTTAAAACAAATAATCAGTGTACTGTTTTTGTTTATATTCGTTCCTATAGCCATTGTAAAGTGTGTGTGTGTTCCAGCACTATGTGTGTACAAGTGAGCATGTGTAAGTAGTGCTTGTAAAAATGACAGATCTCATGTAATGTAAATGTCAAGCTTTGGTGTTGAGGTCGTTGCTCTGGGCGAGCGACTGTAGGGGTCAGAAAGACTGAGCTGCATTACACTGAAGTGCTGAGGAAACCGCCTGAAGTGTCATTACGTCTGCAGAGCGGAGAAATGTCCACAGATAAAAGGCTGTTGGAAAAGACAGTGGAATCCAGAGAAAATTGAGCCTCGATGTGATCGGTTGTCACAAGTGCCTGAACTTGACAATAGATCTGCCTCCGGTTTATTGCGGTTTGGGGAAGAGATGTGACAGAGGAAAGAGCAATGCAGTATCATGTTTGATCTCTCTCAGTCTTTTTCTTCTTCTTCTTTCATTTTCTTTTCTGCTCCCTCCCTTTTTTACACCCATTCTCTGCCTATAGACGTGTTTGAATCCCAGAGACTTGGAGCACAAGAAGGTTTGTTTGGAGATATTCATGTAAAAGAGTCTGAGTGAGTGAGCGAGTGAGTCAATTCATCCAATAATTTGATCTGAACTGCTTTTTTATTTCTGGGTCACGGGGAGCTGAAGCCAATCCCAGAAACTCTGGGAAGCATCAATGAATTAGTCACCAATCTAATGCTTATGGACCAATCACAGAGTGGGGAGACCTTCAGACTATAGGTTTTTTACTTTACTTTTTAGTTTAGGTATTTTTTAACAATTTAAATTTTACTTACCGTTTTTCCCTGGAAATCGAACCCTTGATCTGGTGTTTCAAACACTAGCACTACTGGGAAAGCTTAGAAATGTAATGTATGCAACCCAGAGAGAATAAAATACTATTTGTGGCAAATACCGTATTTACGCGAATGTGTAAGCACCCACAAAAAATTGTTTTGTTTATGGCTAAATCACTTAAATTTTTTCTGTAAAATACCATTTTTTCTTTATTATAAATATGGTAAATACAGTAATATTTGTCAGGCTGACCACCCGGGTTTAAGGTCTTACCCTATCCCACCTTCATACCTCGTGATTGGCACCAACCACAACCAGTAGCTACGTCTAGAAGAGTTATCTGTGGCCATGAACCATGTCCTTTAATGCCTTAAACACATTCGGGTGTGATTGTGTTTCTGTGGAATGACAATCCTTCAAGATGACTGGAGTGGGAGGTTGGTGTGCACCCAGGGGTCGTCTTTCTGCTTAGCAAGAGAAAGAGTGACCGCAGCCAGCGGGATGAGGAGAAGAAGTGTCTTTCCGTGTCCTTCACAGGGGTTTTGTTGCTCCTAGGGGGGAATCTCAGTGCTTTAAAGTCACAGGTCTGATCAGATACAGACTGACTCGTCTCTCACGTCAGAACTAATCTATGAACACTTTAACATCTCGTCTCAAGCCAAAGAGGCTGTGTGTCTCTGACAGGAGAGTCGTTAACTTAAAACAGTGCATTTGCCAGTCGCAAATAAAGCTGCAAGTTTTAATGAAGCATCTGTCGGTGATGCTTAAAGAATAATCGCGTGCCGTGTGATTTCATGTGATGCTATTTCACACGCTCTCGCCGGGTTTTCCGCAGCCTCCTCCCGGTTGCATTGATTAATAATGCAGGTTGTGTGGTGCTATTCTTTCGGTTGTAAACACGTCAATTGCTTTTCTCTTCAGGAGATGAAAAAGGAGGTTATTTGTGCTGCATACATACCGTAATAAATGTGAAAATACAGTCGTGAGGCAATAAATATCTCAAGTCTTATTATAGAGCAATTGATGTTATTGCATTCTCGCATTTGTGGGAGTGTGTGTGTGTGTGTGTGTGTGTGTGTGTCTGCAGTTTTTTTTTCCATGCTTCAGGTTGTTTCTCAGTGTAAGGGAGCCATTTTATTGGCAATCACACAAATCTGCCACTTGCTCAATATTTAATGAGCTGAACAAATGAAGCAGAGGAAAGAATCTATGGAGTCTCAGTATCAAGAGTCTTGACTTCAGTCCAGAACTCACATTTATTTATTATGCCTATCCCGATTCTCCCTTTCCCACGTGTTGTTTGCTGCAAGGGAGTCCATCCATCCTTCCTTTCTTTCCTTCCTTCCATCTAGTCTCTTCCTCTCATACATAGCTTGGGTACTGGGGACAACTGATCACTGATCAGGGAAGTTCAAAGCTCCCTCTGTTCTTGTCATTTTCTTCCATCTCTTCTGGGTTAGTCTTTTCCCGGTGGAATACGTGTAGAACACCTCCTCTGGGAACATTCCGGCGTCTGAACAGAGGCTGAAAAAACGTGCCCAAGATACCTCAGCTTACCTCTCAGTGAGAATAAGCGTCTCTACTTTAGGTTTCTCTTGCGTGACCAATGGGTTACTGTTAGAGTTATGATTTGTTGGATTGACATTTAATTTAATTTCACATTTCATCTTGCCAGTGTTGAATGTTGACTGCTTCTTCGCGTGTGGGGCTGGCTCTAGTTTCCCTGTATTTGTTCTTTGATGTAGAATGTGATCTGATAAGAGTGATTTAGTGAGTTATGTGACTAAGTTATAAAACCAAGTTTTGACCTCCTTCTGATTTAGAAGGTCAGTGTCTCACTAATCAGACTGATCAGTAAAGAGGTCTCTGGTCGAAGCCCTGCCCTGATCTGGACCGTATTCCTTTGTTTCCTCGTCCTGTAAATGACCATAAATGCATGTATACACATGATGATCTTACAATCAGAAGAGGACAAGCTATGTTTTACTTATTGGGAACCATGGCCTCAAACTTGGCGTTCTGATTTTCCTCTCAGCCTTTTCACACCAATCTCCAAACTGGCCTTCTGAAGGTCCTGAAGACAAAGAGCATCGACCGAATAATGTTGTTGGTCCCAATCCAGACCATCTCTGTCCCTGTTGTGCACCAACGTTACCTGTTCATAAAAATAGCGAACAGGACAGCTGGAAAAAGGTCAGTCTTGTTGAAGTCAAGCTTGGACTGAAAATAAAGGTCTGACTATTGCTGAGAACGTGAACCAAACTCCTGCTCTGGCCAAACTGGGAACAGATGGCAATTATTAAAGAGTCCAAGGCACCATACCTTGAAACTCCCGCAAGAGGTGTTGGAGTACTTATTATTACTGTATTTACGCAAATAGAAGCATTTTTTTTCAAATGTTTGACGCTCAAAAACTTTGGGTGTGTTTATAATCGCAGATTTCAAATGTGCGCATAAATATAAGCTCACATTTTTCCGTATTTCCATATTATACACGAACAATCACAAATAAACAGAAACACATCGTCTTTATACAGTGCTGCGCGTGTGCGTCTATATAATGCTACCCAATGGTCCGTAAGCAGATGTGCATACGGTATAAGTTTGTATTGGCTCGATAACAGAAATTAAGAAACATTAGCTTAGCTTAGCGCTAACAAACAGGTCCAATGTGTAATCACAGAAAGAGTCAAAACAGTCGAAAATGAAGAACACGGGCAAGAAGTAAAAAAAAGATCCAAGGAGCATACATAATCAAAACGCTTGGTCTGCTAAACAGGGGATAATAATCCTTTTCGTCAATTCTCTTCACAGCGTCAGATAAACAGCGAGCTTGACGGGCCTCTCGCAGTTGCGTTGCGAATGTGAGGACTGGTGCATGAAGTTTGGGAAATGAAGTTTTGACCACTTTGAGTCGACTTTTTGTTATCTATTATTCAAATAAAACGATATCAAAAAGATATGAGTAACAAGTTTGGTTTGTTAAATAAAGAAAACAAGGCAAAATGTACGCAATTTAATCAGAAACGTTAATTAAAAAAAACATAGAGAGAGGTGCTTATATTTTCATAAATTCAGGTATTTTGTTCAAAATAACCACAAGTTTTTTTTTTTTAGAATGTACCTTTTTTAAGATTAGGATGAGTGAAAAAAAAAAACCTGCTTGACTTGGCAAAATGTGTGACTGAGCTAGAGAAAAGCATCAGGCATTGTAGGGGTAAAATCCCCAATCTTGTCAGGATATACACAAATACAACTTGTATGTTAAAAAAGGCGACTCAAGCCGAGCGTATCTACACAGGCAAATCCTCGAAAATCAATAGCACTGCCATTTGTGTGAGTTTGTTTGAGGTGGTGGGCCACGGAGGATCATGCTGTCAAAACACGATATCCTCATCCAAACAGCGGCTGGGATTCTCCGGGTGTCCTAATCCCTGCAGTCACCCAACTACAGCTAATTCACATCTCTGTCGCTTCCACTCCTCCCTTCTTCTCTACGACTGCTTTTATTCTCTCCGTCTCCGACTCTCGCCGCCCCCAAGTCCTTCATCCACTCCATCACCTTCATCACATTGTCTCCCTCCGTCCGTGTTCTCTCGCCTGGAGGCTTCAAGATCTGGCATTGCTTTCTTATTCTGTTGGGATAACCCCATGGGACTTAATATACTCTCTCTCTCTTTCTCTCTCTTTCCCTCTCTTCTTATTTTCCTGCTCATTTCATTTTCTCTCTGTTCCTCCTCATTCTTATTCTCATGAAGTGTACGCACTCTCTCAGTTCTGGCTCGTTCTCCACGCCGCCTTGAATCTCTTGGCGTTGACGTCGACTCTCAGTCCAGTCCATCTGTTTTCATTCATTAGGACAGATCTGCTCCTCTGGCTCTCTGACACCTTTTCACGTTGTATTGCACAATGTAATTAAGAAGGGATGGAGACTCTTGTCGGAGGAGCTCCGCTGGATTTCTCTTTCATCCCTGTCACCTCCTGCTGCTCCTCTTTCCTAAGAAAAGTGACAATTTCGTAAATATTTCACATGTGTTCAATGACTGGTACTATTGAGTATGTTTTATTAACGTAATATTTTTTGTTACATTTGGCAAGTTTGGCAGCTGTTTGACCCTCCTGTTATGTTCGGGTCACATTGATCAATTTTCAAAAAAATATTTAAAAAATTATTAAAAGTATTTTTCACTTGGAAACTTCTCCTGCTTGGCTTATTTGATGTATCCATCATATAAAAAATAGAATGATTCAGTTCATGAATATGAAACACCGGGCTACATGTTTATATTACAAAGATGCTGTGTGTGTGTGTGTGTGTGTGTGTGTGTGTGTGTGTGTGAGAGAAGTGAGTGTGAGACAGTGATAAACAGTATTATGTCTCATTGTTGTCACGACAAATTCATTTTTGATCTTTCAGACACTTTTTATCTTCCAATTTGTCTGAAAGGTCAAATTGATCTGAACATTATCGGGTGTTACAAATATGTCAACTGAACCATTTAAAAAATATATGTAGATTACACTAACTAAGACCAGCAGGAGAAGTTTCAAAGTGAAACAATAACCATCAGTTCTGAAATAGAGTTAAAATTGTACACTTTAAATTTTTAGTTGCATCCAAAATTCGAATCCAACAGTAGAGAAAACCCAATTAATAATGCTAAGTAATATAACTCCTCAGTGTAAAGTGCAAAAACGTCTTAATTCCAAAAGAAAACCAGGGCTTGGTTTGACCAAGCACCACACGAGAAGATGTAAAAACATGTAAAACACTTTTCTGGATCACTTTTTCTGGAGTTTCTTTTTTGTATTTTACTCACTTTTTGTATTTGATTGTATTGTTATCTTGGGAATTTTGTATTAATATTTCATATTTTGTTCGTATATCTTCTGTATTTAATTGTAATTCTATTGTTTATCTTTTTATTGTATTTCCCTTTTGCACATTCTATTGTATTTGCTCATCCCAATGTTAAAATGCGGGAACGATCCAAACACATTTCACTACATGTTGTACCACGTCTAATACATATGTGATCAATAAAAAAATCAATTCAATCATTTGTTTGATTATCTTATAAACTCCTTATAAATAAGAACCATGTCTGGCTTCTGAGCATGCCATCACACTGAAGTCCAGTGCATTAAAAAGTCTTACAGAAATTCAACTCCCTCCCGATTATTCCACGTGACTATTTGTAAGGTGTGACATGTTGAAGGCCGCACCAGGTTTAGCTGAAAAGCGAGTGTTTCTTCTCAGGCTCCCGACAGCGGCTGAACAGACGATCTCAGTGTGTCTCTGCAGTGGCAGCTTGTGTCAGCAGGACAGACTCTTGCCTTTATTACACCTCCACTCAATTGTAAAGGAAAACTGTCTGTCATGGAGTGTTAAGGAGAAATGTATGAGGTGGAGCTTTTGGACACGTCAGTCAATTGTATTAATTTAGTTGTATTTTTATTATGCAGTGGCTAAAACTGGTTTCTAGAGTTATTCAAATATGAATCACAATTGATTAATTTTTTTTTTCTATTATAGTCGTTTTTTTTCTCTCTTCCACCATAGTTTCAACAGAATGGAAGCTACAACCCTTTATATGCATTAAGATACACACGCAACATTTGCTTTAGTTGCTAATTCTTTGTCTGTATGCATGTATGTTAGTGTTGTGTTAGTTATGATTGGTTCCCGAGTCTTTTTCCCATGATTAACTCTGTCGTGAGTTGGTTTAGCAGCGGTTTATTTGTTTGAGTTTGCCGCTTGCAGTGTTGCTGATTATAAGTGTTTCTCTGTTAAATTGTTGCATTTGGAGTTTGCGTCTGTACCAGGTTTTTTTCCCACGCTG
>CM051500.1:24107097-24114200 GCA_028031935.1 Paedocypris micromegethes
GTTGCTCTGGTGCAGATTGTGTGTTGAAAACAAGCGAGAAAGGAAAAAATGCCTTGACGTCGAGAGTCAGAAGATGAAAAAAAGGATGAAATGAAAGAGAATAGTAACCAGGAATCTTCCCTCGGGTGTTGTGTTTCACATCCAGCTTTGTCTTTCGTCTTTGTTTGATGGAAATACATTGAAGCGCGGCAGTAATAGGTGTCATGTAATTGCTTGATTTGTGGAATGAGTCTGTTTAGGAGACGAATGAGGTGAGGTTGAGCACATCTTGAGATCATCTGTGACTTTCCAAGCGGGAACTTTAGCTTTAATACACCGTGTGTGCGCCTGAACCTCCTGAATATTGAATGTGGTGGCGTTACATCATATTCATGTGTTTCGGGAGAAAACTGAGGGGAAATGTGATGGAGAATGAAGAAGCCTTTCAGCCTGGAGTGACGACACTCTTGGCTTACTTTCAAATATTTTCTGTTCAACGTTTCTGCTACAACAACAACTTTCTGCTGTATTTTGGGCCTAATTAGTACATTTTCTTAAGGATAAGAGGATATTTTAGTATGTACAAAGTGCATAATTAATACGCCCAGAAAGTTAAATGTCCTCTGGGTGTAAAGTGTTAATTGCCTTGGCAAATTAACATACACACGTACCACCTCGCTTCCTGAAAATTGCTGAACTGAGTTTCACATCTATTTAGAGGGAGAGAGAGAGAGAGAGAGAGAGAGAGAGAGAGAGAGAGAGAGAGAGAGAGAGAGAGAGAGAGAGAGAGAGAGAGAGAGAGAAAGAGAGAGAGAGAGAGACAGAGAGAGCGAGCTTCCCATCCTTCTATGCACCTCTGTGAACTTTTCTCATTTTTTATTTTTATTTATTTTTATTACATTTGAAATCAGTTTTACTTTTATTTGGATACATGTACTGTACAAATATTTGGCGCAACATATTTATTTTGCGTTTAATCAAAACTTTTAATTATCCTTCTTAAATTCATGTCATTGTTGAAATTTTACAAAGTTGATTCTTTACATTCCTTTACATCTGCAAGACAGAATTAGAAAAAGTCATCAAGCTAATTTTTTTCTTTATCAGTGTCTCTTGTCCAAGCTAGCTGATCCTTTACTTTGCTCAGCATTTTTGGTGAAATTCCCTCATCAGTTCATCGAAAGTGTCTTTCTTGGCATAGTTTATTTATGGACAACATTCCCAAGTTTTTGCTTCGCATTGCTTGGGATGCTATCATAACTAAGCATCACTACATATCTTAGTATGCTGCTACCAAGAAGACCTTGTGCCTCACCTAGTGTCCTAGAGTAAACAATGGAATGACTTTTGGTGGACATTGAGATCATTTGGTGTCTAATCAAAGGTAGTCCCTTTTCTCCTCGACTTGATGAACATGATTGGTACTTGTCTCAAGAGGACATCAGGGTACAGAAACTTCAAGGGTGTTTAGTCTTCAGAACTTCTAGGAAGTTGACCGCCTTCAGAGACCTGAGATCCAGATGGCTTCAAAACCAGCTGTGGCAACTGATGCTTCTTGTTGCCAAATTGGCTAATCTGAGCAAATCATGCTTGCTCTTAAGACACGGCGTGACACACTTCAGGGTGACGGGAACTATATGCAGGTTGAAAGTGTTCATCTGCCATCAATAGCCTCACAAGCATCTGGACACAAGAAGTTGTTAGCCTTTTACCTCTTTTATCAGTTTAAGCCAAAGTGGCATGCAACTACTTTTGGGAGTTGTGGTCCAGTGGTAGGGGACTTGGACTCATATCAGAGAGGTTTAAGGTTTGAATTCCCATACGGCTGGTTCTCCAACTAAGTGTCCTTGGGCAAGACACTGAACCTCACATGCCCCCCGGATACCCCACAATTTCGATGTGGTCCTTAGTGGCCATATTGACAATCTCACTCCGGCTTTGTCTATGGGCGGTGTTGCCAGATTGGATGGTTTCCTGTGGGGTCAGGCGGTTTTTCAACAACTTTTGTGCTGGAAAATAGTGGCTCTATCTGTCAAAACTGTTGAGGTTGCCAGTGAAAAAAAAAGTGCTAGTGGCGAGAAAAAGACTTGCTTAATCCTGTCATGAAATAATTTTGTCGTGAGAGACAATATGTTCTCATTGATGCACTTTGTAAAGTGAAACTTTCGTTAGTTGAGACATTTGTAGATTCACTCTATTAGTCTGGTAAATTGCATCAAGGCAAACAAAGTACGGCCTTGTCCAATAACTGTGGGAGCTTTAAGATGACATAACAAGGTTTGGATCAGAGCTTGGCATGGTTTCTCCAAGAAACAGTCTGTCCTTATCTTCTGTTTCACTGTCAAAATGGCCTGATAGCCCCAGGTGCAACCCCCAACAAGGTGGAAAAACAGGCCATGGCAGGTCGTCATGTACCTCTTGGAAGTAAGGCATTGGGTCTGGCCAGGCTTTACATTGGGCTGCTGTCCCAGAAACCAATCATCCAGTCGCAATCGACCTGGCCTGGGCAGTGTGACCCGCTCTACTTTAATGTCATCTGCAGCATGCGAGAGCATGGCCACAAAATGAGCATCTGCATCTACTCATGGCCTGACCCAAATTGAAATGAGGCGAGAAGATCCTCTGCATCCGAGAGAATAAATGCTGGCCACACCGATGCCAAAGATGGATGTTCCTAATAATGGATAATGAACATCATGCAAAGATGAACCTTACATAATTACCTTCATGATACCCCATGATCGCTGTTTTTCTTAAGTTTAGTGTACTAACTTCTAAAGTTGATCAACGCTATATAGGATCTTTCTGCTATACCTGGACGTCCGGATGGAAAACTGTGCCATGAAGATGTAGAACATAAATGTGATGTGATTCAATCCATAACCGGTTTTCTGTGTGTGAGTTAGTCTGGAGGACTGAAATGGACATGTTGAGACTCAGTCGAGCAGATGACAAATCAGTCAGCAGGATAGAGACACACACACACACACACACACACACACACACACACAGATCCATCTGCTGCAAACCCGGTCTGGCTCCAGCACTCAGCAGCCGGACCAGGGGAAGATCTGGAGGCTGTGGCCGCTGTGAGGTGATAACAAGGTGGTAACAAGGTGTAGGGTCTGTGAGGGTCCTTTCCAGCATCCGCTTGTGAGGTGACATCTTCGATCATTTTTAATCAAGACTTTTTGGCTTAAAGTAGCAAACCTGGACATTTTGTTAGCACAGTTTTGACACTCACGGGGGCTGAGGATGTCACTATGGTGGGTTTCATTAAGGATCCACTGCCACAGATAAATTTGCAATGTTTGGGAAAGTGAGAAATGTCTCATATCATTGTATTTTCTGTAGAGCACAAGCGGTTTCAGACCAGACAGTCTTTTCAGGTTCTAATTAGGAGAAATTACTATGCGTGTGCGTGTGTGTGTGTGTGCTGCATATTGAGCAAAAGCATATTTTTGGCGGATTGTGTACAATGTTTGGTTCTTCTCGCTTTATTTTCATGTTTGGTGTTTGGCATTTTAGAATTTTCTCAGAATTTCTTTAGCAAATGTAAATAAATAATTGGGGCCGCAAATATCAAGATCAACAAAAGTGTCAAAGTGAATCAGATATATGCATTGATTTCAAACAGTCAATCGATAAATCTTCCCGTTCTGAAAAGTGAAAAAAATCTTTAGCTCTAAAACAAAAGGAGGAATTGGATGAAAACACTGAAGATTCAATGCAGTTTTTCATCTTCTCGTTCCTAGCAAGCCATGCAATATTTTACTTCATGTACGACGGAAAAATGTCCTCGAACACAGAGCATCCACAATCTCCATGGAAACGTGAACCACCGTATTTCATCTTCAATACAATACTATTTCATACAGTGCACATTTCACTCCTCCAACATTGAACAGAAATTCATTGTTGACATTGAAAGTGTGCGTGTGTGCGTGCGCTTTAGTAACACACATCTATATGGCACCACATGCACATTATTAGTAGATTGTCGCTCAACATTATAAACGAGTCTTGCTCTATCTATCTAGACATTTAGGTAGTTGTGCTGCTGACTGTTGAATTGAGCGTGAGCACCATGCTGAGAGCAAAAGAGCTGTCTGAGGCCTTCAAAGAAATTTATAGCAGCTTTTGAGTTCTGGTAAAGGATTTTAAATGATCGCAAAGGTTTCAAATCTGCCATTCCACTGTCTGGAAGATGAAGCTGCTGAAAAAGGTCTTTTAAAGTTGGTTTCGTTCAAGTCTAAGTGTCAGCAAATTGGAAAGCTTAACTTACTTGTCCAGAGATGAAACTTTGCTCTTTAAAAAAAAAAAAGAAACAGCAAGGCCAGTTTTACATTTCCCAGAGAGAATACTGACAAGGTCCTGGACTACTACGGTGGACTGCTGATTGAAAAGTTAGGTAATGTATTTGGAAAAAAAAATGTTGAAGTGAGATATCGGCATGAGGGAAGCCTTGTGTGATTTCCTATGATTTCTCTTGCTAAAATTGGGGCTTATTCCAAAATTTCAGTGTTGTGGGGGTCTTTCTCACGCTGTGTGTAATATGCAACTGAGGTACAACTGCGGTGTAAATGCAGATGAAATTATGACAGGTGAGTGTTTAATGAAGTCCACGATATTCGTTGCTTCTCGCGAGATGCAATTCAGATCTCGCAATCTCACGAGAATTTGAATTCTGTGCAGGCATGAGTACTGTAGCTCGAGTTGAAGTAGACGAGAGAAGTAGTGCTATATGAGAGGAAACAAGCTGATTTAAATTCTGGTAAAACTCATTCAGATGATGTGGTTCTCACCAGCGACATGAAGGGAAAGAACCTCATGTCCTTCAGTCCTCTGACTGGACACTTTCAATAAATATAGTGTTTTTGTACATTTTGTGTTATGCCATGTTTTGTTCTGCAGTGCAACTTGTAATACAAGACTTGGGGTTTTATGAGCTAAAATAAACACAGTGAATTTAATCATAATGAAGTACATTGATGTTGAGGTAAACTTGAAGCCTAATTGATTCTACTATTCTTTGCAAGTTACTGGAAGACTTGTCTTAAAGGAAAATGTGTGGACATTTTTTTTTATTTGTACTATTGTCAGTAATTGTTATTTTTGTGTGGAATGATTTGCCTGTCAAATTATAGCATGCAATTAATGAAAATGGAAAATTAGTTTCAAAAGAGTTAGTTAAAACAAAATACTTTTTCTCTCCATATATTGTATCACTGATATTTTAGTTAGAAAATCAAAACAAAAAAACTGTAAATCTCGTCTTGTTCTCGTTAACCCAGTGTCTCGTCTCGTGAGAGAAGTGTGTGGTCACACACCTAGTGTGTATGTTTGTTTGTAACCTTGTTTCATTTCTGGAGTATCTTTCTACTGGTTTATTAGTTTCAAATAAGGGGATCCAATTCCTGGAATGTAAAAAGATCCGGACACAAAAGAACGAGATGATTCTGTCAGGACTGCATGTTTTTGACTCCACGTTAAAGAGGGAAACACAAGGGGCTTCTTCTCTCTCCGCCTCCAGTCTTCTGATTGTCAGGAAGAGCAGAGGGCAACACTCGACTCTTGATAGCCTGTGAAAACCAGCTCTGTACAAGCTTCAGGGAAATAGACTCCACACTCTTGAGAAAAAAAAAATGTTTTTTTTTGTTTTTTTTTTCCCTCTAACTTTAGTCATACTCACTGAAGTGTTGGAATCCTATTCTGTGATTGTCTGTCTGGTGATGACGCTTTAAGACCTCTGAGACTAGAACTGTGAGAAGTTTTGAGGAGCAGATCATAGTGATGACTGTAGATATGTCAGAAAAATTGTGGGGGTTTTTTGTTTGTTTTTCTGTAATTCATTCATAAAGCTGGACGCATCTACAGTATAATGTGGATCTGAGTCACAGAAAACTCTGAAGAGGAACGCTTCGCAAGAATTACATGTGTAAGAGGAGTCGTTTAGCATTATTTATCCTCTTTACAGTCATATGGCATTATTTATTCAAAGCGCCTACTGATTGAGGAGCATTAGAAGCAACTACTTGTAAAAGAAAACATGACATGCTTTACACAAAGTTAAATCAACCAATATAAAAAGAAAACGATTATGACAAGGAGTTGGTGAAAGAGCTCAGCCTTCAGTGCTTTTTTTTAATGTTGTGAAGGTAGAAAAGATCTGTGTTAAAGATGGGGTTGTGTTAAAGTTGATCCACTAGAGAGCGAATTCCCAATAAAATGTTCTCGAAAGACATTTTTATGACTAGGAACTACTAAGCAGCATTCATTTATTTATGATATACCTGTACTAGAGAGTTGAGGTTAGATGCAAAAGTACAAATAAGAGTCTTGGAAATCAAGTATTGAAGTTCAGTCCTTGAACTTGTTTCAAGCAGCAACTGGTAGACAACGTAAGGAGATGGGCAGTGGAGTAACATGCATCTATATAAATTGATTGAAGACCAGTCAGACTACAGCATTCTGAATTCACATACGTTTGTATAGAGAAAGTAAGTTGATCATCAAACAATTTCAAGGTTCCAACCCGGTGGTGTTAAAGTGGTTGAGCCAAGCTGAAGAGTTGGGGAGCAGGAATCATCAAGAGATCTTGTCTTGTCAAAGATTAGTTGGAGGTGGTGTTCTGAAATCCAATTTGACATGTTCCTGAGACAATAAGAGATGCGGCTAGAGACAGTCTGAACATCTGCGTAGCGGTGGTAAGATAATTCATGGTTGTTAATTACCGTTCCAAACTAAAAGTAGACAAGCAGGAGCCCAAGCACTGAACCTTGAGGAACACCAGTGGATTGGGTCATAACTCTACAAGAGATCTGTTTCAAGTTTCAAACCATTCCAGAGCAGTGCCGGTGATCTCTAATCCAGATAGACAGCGGGCAGTTTGAGAAGGATTATTACAGAAGACTTTTGCTTGAGCCAACCTGAAATTTCCAGTGTCAGTGCAGCTGTTTCTGGATTTGCCAAAACGCAGCTCTATCCAAGACTTTGGACAAACAGTAAATGGTAGTGGACAATGGTAATGGTGGATAATAGCACACCGATTGTAATTTTTTTTTTTTTTGCAGTAGTCGGGTTACTATTCATAAGCACATTCGTTGGACAGTTTTTTTTTTTTT
>CM051500.1:24119568-24157205 GCA_028031935.1 Paedocypris micromegethes
ACACACACACACACACACACACACACACACACACACACACACACCAACACAAACAAACCGTTCCCTGTCTCTTTCTGTCTTTGTTGTCATGTTCCATCATTCTACAAGTTTTTGATTGCAGCCATCATACCTCCTATTGAGAAGTAAACCACTCTGCATTTGTATCTTAAAGCATTGACTTTTTTTTATCAGCCTAGGCTTTGCATCTTCATTCTCATCGAGAATCCTGCAGACCCTCCACTGGTTTGTCAGCAGGAGCATCTCCAGAATGATCTAATCTCACCTGGTACCGATGACAAATCAGATGTTCGAGAGGCGTATCCTTAGAAACCGCATTTCCACAGCAGTTCACTGTTACATTTAAATGATTGGGAAAGATTCTGCAATCTGACAGCAGTTAGGTACAATCTCAATAACAGGTTAAATAAACGTGTAAAAATGTCTCACTGAAGCATACATTAACATGGAAACAGAAAAGAAATCAAATATATAATTTATTTGTTTATTTTTTTGTAATTTAGTTTATTTCTTGGGTTTAGTTGTAGTACCTGCTTGTTAGGATTTGAACCTGCGACCTTTTCTTTTTAACCCATGGGTCAATTGCCATCAAAATGAGTATTAGTGTTTTGCATGTGCTCTATCATGTGTCATGTGATTTCAAGACCACACCCCAAAAAAGGATCCAACCAATGAATGAAGGTTAAGGTTACTGCGGTCACACAACTTTCACAAAACTTCCACTAATAGGAATGTAACAATGACAGTTATCTCATTTTCACCTTATTGTACTATATTTCCTGGCATGTCGTAGGCCGGGTTTTCGAAAAGATATGAGGCTGTTAGCAAAATGGCAGGAGCCAGTGACTGGTACCATTAGGAAATGTGCTGGTGATAACAAGCTAGGAATAGTTGTGGAGCGTGACTTACAACACAACTTGTCTCTGCTGTTTAAATGATCTGCGGGCTTTATATATACTATAAGGGAAATTGTTGATTTTCCTTATTAAATCCACTCTTTATCTATAAATCAAAATTCTATTTTCCAAGGTGCAGCGAAAGTTTCATGGTGCACACACTGTCATGCAGAATAACTTTGACAACATAATAGCCTTTAGCTGCGAAATAGAATTATAAAAGTAGAACCTCTATTGGGGTGTGTTGGCCATAAATAATGCTTTTTTTTAAATTGGTTGTGGGAACTAAGGTAAAGCTTGGAATGATTGTACCTGGGCAGTCCAGAATAGCTTTCAGAACTGGCAAATTGACATCATGACAAATCAGAGTTTGATTTTAACTATCTAAACAAAAGTTAGACATCTTGTAGATTCTACTGCTGCCTCTCAGTAGGACCCCACATTTAAAGCAAAAGATTTAAGTCTCTTATTGGAGATGGTGGGAGTTTCCTCATTAGGCGGTCAACATTAGCACCACTATTGATCTTGATTCCTCATAGACCATGAGTAATGGTAAACACCATTAGCTCTCAGACAAACAAGTAGAAGAATATAAAGCCTTTCTGGTCGCAATATGAAAGAATTGTAGGATTTACTGGTTCTCACCCCAACTCAGTCCAGCTAGAAATAGCAGTCCCGGCCGTCTGAACTGAACCACAAGTGAATCATGGTAATTACAGTCACTTGTAGACAAAAAAGTGTCAAGAATGTGTCAGACGGTTTGTATATGTTGCTAGTGATGCAACGTCTGGGCATTTCAAATGTCTTAGCACAAAGTATTTCTCTCATGGTGTCAGGTCTTGTCTGGCTGTTGAAAGTCAACTCTGTTGTTAGTTTTGGCACCTTGAGAATGTATAGCATGGGCACTGACTGACTGAGAAAGATGGTGGCTTCTCATTTGTAAAATCAGTGAGTGATTGATGTGAGTTTGTCAATATGGTCACTACAGGCCATATAGGAATTGTAATCTGCCTTTAAATACTACACACTCCCATTGAAGTCCCAAAACTGGAGCAGTGGGAAGCCAGGTTCTACAACACTAAATTGTAGAACCTACTGAACCCGGATTCAAACCTCCAACTCCGGAGTGGCAAGTCAAACTTTGGCTCAACAATGGCTGCTTGAGGGTGTGGTGTCCTATGAGCAAAGGATTCATACATAATAGCTGTTCTGTGTAATGGGCAGCTCGGTATTCGGGCCAGCTTATAACACCTCCATTCTCCAAAAGCTACAGATAAGGATGATCGTTTAACTTACCACCAAAACTCTGCCTAGCAGTTTAGTCAATTTAAAACTAGACTGAATACGCATCTCTTCAATGAAGCGTATGATCGGCTGTAATTATAACATATCTAATAAACTGGAACCAAAACACACCGGCACCTTAGAGTGTCAAATTCTTAAATTGTGGCATTACAATATATGTCTTGCTAATGCTTTGTTTTTTCTGTGTTTCACTTCTATCTAGAGCGCTGTACTATTTGCCTGGAGGAGTGTCGGTGATGTCGATCACGTAGATGGCTAATGGTCAAACTAAATGTGCAGCCTTTGCTAGAATAATCTGCATTTGTGGATTCACTCACAGGCTCTGTCTAGTACTCGCCATCCACTGTTGCATGCTTCTGTGTGCTAGGTGGTACATCGTTTGGTGCAGTTGGTTCTTGAGCAAGTAACTGCTGCAGAATTAAGACACTTATTCTTAGGTCTCAATTTCCCTTGAGTTGAAGTATAGGTGACTATGGTAACCATGTCTTAGCAATCTCTAGTCCATCTCTACAAGGCCTAATCTTAAGGCCATCTTGAGATGTCCCTTGCGTAGTATGCTGTGATGCTCAAGTCATCTAGTTAGCAATTCCATGGCCTCAAAAGCCTCTTTCTATAACCATCAAGCATTACCCTGAACTTCTTCTTGTAGGTGCTGAGATCTTAACTCTGAGATCTTGATCCAGACATTCTCTACTATCTGGAGTCATTGACAACCCACCTAAGCGAGTGCTTATTCTTATTTTTTGCTTTTGTTCCCCCATTGCTCATGATTCTTCTTAATATTTTAATTGTTAGTTTTTTTCATTAATCATCATGGAGGAGTTGTGGGACACAGACTCAAGTCCGAGAGATTTCTGGTTTGAATCCCCCTACGGCTGGTTCTGCAACTAAGCGTCCTTGGGCAAGACACTGAACCCCAAAATGCCCCACCCGGGCTCCACGACAGATGCCCACTGCTCCGGGTTTGTGTATGTTCACTTCTCTGTGTGTAAGTGCACTTAAAAGCAGAGCACAATTTTGATATGGACCATAGGGCTATACTGATAATACACATCAAGATAAGACACATCATATTTATCATATATAATTACATATAAACATTTTTTTTAAATGTTGCAAAAGACATGTGCAAGTGTGTATATTAAATAATATAGTTACGTATCTGCATACATACAGAATGCAATTTGACCTGTTAAGCGTCTTCCAATTGGCATCATTTTGTGAGCAATTGAAAAGCGGGCAGTCTAATAGCATCCCGACTGCACTTCTTGATCCTTTTGAACTCTGAATGATCGTGGGTTTAATTGTGGATGGTCTCGTTGATTCCTGGATTAATGAATAATAATATGGTCAATTTGTGAAATAGCGAGTCTAATTATACAAATTCCATACACTGTGTGTTAGCTTCACGATTAACCTCGGGGCTAAAGCTGTCATTTCCACTTCCCCAAGGTGGTTGCAATAATGAGACTTATTAATTTGTGAATTCTATGATTTGCATACCTGTAGCTAAGCATGATGGTGTACCTCGGCTGGATTTTCAGTGGAACCGAGGTGCGTGAAGCTATTCATAGATGGAGAATAATTTGCTCTGTTATGACATCAGGCCATGCATCATTTCTCCCAGACAAGTGTTAGCGTTTGTGGCAAGGCCCATTAACACACTATAATGGAATTGTGACATTGACAAGCCTCCGAGGGTAGACGGTCACACACAGGGTCGTATTAACATAGATCACAGCTTGTGTACCCTGATTGATAGAACATCCCTGTTTTATTTACGCAGATGTTAGCCTAAGGTAAATAAGGCAAAGTCAACGGGACCTGTCGCTCATTTTCTCATTGGAGCAAAGGCCCATCAAGCCCATAAGCTGTTCGACCTCTCACCAGTCAAGCAGAAAATCATCTATTTTGAATTCATGGAGCAGTGTGTGTTGTGTTTGTGTTGGGAGTCGAGCATGTCGGTGCGCTTGGAGAATGGATGGCAAATGGGAGGAAATTGCAAAAAAGTGTTAAAATGATAAGCAACGGCTTTATAGGTTGTCTGATACCACCCACTGCCCATTCAGGACCTTTTACTGTTTATTTTTGACGCTCTAGGTGTTTAAGAAACATTATCACTAAGATAGAGAAGAAATGAAAGAAATGCAAACTAAGTGAAAATAATAATGTTCAGATTGGGTAGGAATCATTTTTGGCGAATTATGTGATTTACATTTCACCCAAGCAGTAAAATTCACCCTCTAGAACCGCCATCTCAAGACTGGCATTACTGAGGGCATTTATTTTACTTCAAGATAACTTTTTTTAGCCATTGTTGCCTATTTACTTGCTCGCTGGTGATGGACTCCCATCCGTTTGCTTTACCAGTGGGTGATACAGAACTAGATCCAATGATAGCAACTCTGGGCCTGAAGGCTGGACATACACCGTGCAGCCAACCAATCACGGAGCGAGAAACACTGAGCTTGAAACAGGCTTGAGCTTGAAACAATTGCTTTGTGCATGTGCGGAGTCTGACCTCAGAGCAAAGAATCTTGTGAAATGAAGTCCTGACCACTAGAATTGACTTTTATGATCTATTATTCAAATAAAACAATATCAAAATGATACAAGTCACAGGTTAGGTTTAATAAATAAAGCAAACAGCATCTGTAACTACAAGAGACAAAATGTTCAGTTTCTCTTCACACCTAGTTTGAATCATACCAGAGTTTGTTTGAGCTGAGACTCTTTTTAAGCAATGTCTTGGTTCATTTTGGTGCACTAGAGATCAATCTCGGTTTTCAAACGTCCTCTAAAAGCCTCAACCAAAGCAGAAAGTTTGTCCCAAGCAAACCTGTAAAGTTGAGTATATTTGACCTATGGTCTACATTCTCTGTCTGTCAATCTGTTTCTTGGAAAAAGACAGTCTTTTCCAAGGCCGGCAATTATCAGTTTCCTTGGGGTATTGGAACTTTTGCAGCCAGTTTTAAGAGTAAAACTAAGTTTACACAGCAAAGAGACTCTGAAGATCTTGTCTAGATGAGAGTTACTAAAGGCGGCACGGCTGGAAGTCTTTTGCCATTATCTGAGTAAGTGAGTGATTGTGGTTGAGAGGTCCTGCTGTGCAGACAGAAGTGTCAGTCAATACCGTAAATGAATCAATCAGCCACAGAGGCATGGACGAGCTCTGCGAGGAGTCGGGGTTTGCTCTGCTTCTTCTACATCAAGAGCAGTGTCCTCCACTCCCACAGTCCCCTCACTCTGTGGCTTACAATGCAATGTTCTCATCACTGCGATACGATTTCTTGAGCAGAGGTTGTGTAGGATGACTTAAGCAACGATTGAATTCCAGAAAGAGTTTGTTTAGCTTTCCTGTGGCTCAATTAGTAGATCGTGGTTGTGGTTTGAGGCTAGTCATGAACGTGAATGTCCAACCTCAATGTAAAGAATAGTTAACTGCTTTGGAGAAAGTTTGTGTTGAAGTTTTGCTGGTCTAAAGTTTTATTCGTGATTTGATTGTTCCATCTTTCCATTTTCTGAATCACAATTCCATTTCTGGGTCACATGGAGCTGGAATCAATCCCAGCAACACACACCCTGGACCAGTGGTCAACCAGTCGTAGAGTGGGACACAACGTTTGAAAGGTATGGGGGATTTTGTAACACTTCCCTAATGAAAAGTAAGTTAACACAATTTTTGGTTAAATTAAAAGACTTGATTTTTCTTATTTTTATAAATCGTTTCTTCTTATTCCATCAATAAACAGTTTTGGTTTGTTTCTTTTCCCCACAATAAAAGTTATATTACACTTCATTCACCAACAATAAACAGGTTCAGTGTGATTTGTTTCATTCCCCAACATTAAATCGTTATCTCATCGTACGATACAGTGAACATACATTCACACACTTAAATATACATTTCACAAAAAATCTGCCCAGACAGTCCGACGAATAGTCCTACAGGTCCGTGTATACAGGTAAAGTTCCCGGAAAAAGAGTAGCCAATGAGTCTATTTCCGATGTCTACGGCAATCCAAACCAGCCCGGTCATAAAAAAGAAGGTTTGACCTCACCGGTTTTCTCTGTAGTCCAGTTTTCGACAAATCGCGATTGTCCTGTGACCTGATGAATCTCCAGTCCGAAAGAACGATAATATTCGCAGCACTCGTACTCCCCACCACAGCTGATCCACGCCCCTATCACCACAACAACACCACCATATATTTTCACATTTCTGGAATCTCGGCTGACGTCACACTCTCTGACACCAACACAACACCAAAACACCCCACTCTTCATTTCACGTTGTTTTATGGCTGTGCTACAATATTACCAGAGTGAACACATTTTTGAGAGTGGAAGGAAACTGGAGCTCAAGAAGAAACTCAAGCAAGCACAGAATAAGCAAACCTTACACAAAAATTGAGTCTCGACTGGTTTTGGAACTGATTTTCGAGTCTGAGACGTTACTTAAACTTGAGTCTGATGAGTTGCAACTAGGCGACAACACAACCCACTGTGCCACCAAGCTCTAAAATGTCGAGAAAGCCACATTATAGAATCAAATTGCACATTTTAGTCAACAATTTGAATCCATTAGTTGATGGATTTGAATGTATTATACTCGTTGTGGCTAAATCAGTGGTAACGGATGATGCTGGGCTTTAAAGTGCTGGATTGACTGGAACAACATATAAAGTAGTTGAATGCAGAGCTGTAAGGCAATGTCAGCTAGTGTCTGCTCTTGTGATTAGTTCAATTGATCTTTCATTTAATTAAAGCGGTGAAGATTTTTGATGTGATTCTTTAGTCTATATCTGATACTTGTTGATCATATAAAACTGACTCGCTTTACATGTGTGGTTGTATGTGCAAAGGATTAAGAATAAGATACATTTTATTGTATTCACACACACACACACACACACACACACACACACACACACACACACACACACACACACACACACTTTGGGAGAATATCATGACTCAGAGAAGGCATAAAAAATTGCTTGCATCTAGTGGCCTTTGCTGAAAAGTGTCTGGCGACTAGTGGCCTTTACAGTAATGATTACTGTATTTCTCTTTAGGCTTGGGGAGTTATGACGAATGGATTAATTTCTTTTGGCACAGGGGGTAATTTTGCAGAAGAATGAATCCGTGTGCTCTGAGAACTTTTTAAAAGAAAACTTGTCATGATCTGTTCAAACAAGACAAGAGTAAAAGCTTTAATGCAGAACATGAGAAAGACAAACGGTTCATCTTTAAATAAAGCAAAAGTGCTTCAAACTAAAGAGGAAAATTCCTGGCAGAACAGAATCCTTTTTTTTGATTGAGACGCTTGACTGAAAGATGAATAGCAAAACATAAAAATGGTGAAATATGCTTTGAATTCCTACAAAAAAGAAGAGTGTGCACACACACAAAAATAGGCAAACTGTTTTAAAATGAATCACTCTTACGTTTTAAAGATGAGAAACAAAAACAAGGTGATGAGAGAGCGTAAAAAACAACCTGTCAAAATGGACAAAATACAGAAAAAATCTAGACATTTATATAAGAAATTACAAAACAATTGTAATCGAACTGTATAAAACTTTGCTTAAATTTGCTCTCGTACAGTAGAGAAAAGAACATCTCGTAGAGCTTGAATGTTCTACACATTTCCGCTGTGTCTTAGGTCAAGTTGAGGCTCTTGAAGCTAAAACCATCTTCCGCTACCGGTGATCCAGAAAGGAAGCAGTGGATAGGAAGAAGCAGTGGTCTGGTGTTTCGTTTCAAATCAGAACTGAATGTCAAGAACTTCTTGAACAATTGGAACGTGATGGGAGTCTCCTTCTCCATGTAATTGCTCTCTACATTTTTAGCTTTTTCATTTATCCTCTGTAACAGCGTTTGGCTGAATATTTTTCACCAGGGAACGTTTGGTTGATCTCTGCACAAAACTTAGTGAACTTAGTCTAGTTATCTTCACAGTTGTGTAGCACCGTGCTAGCTGTAGCGCCTTGAAATACCATTGAAGTCGACGACTAGGCTTTGACACAACATCATTCAGTATCCATATTCTGATTTTCCTACTCAATGGCACTTAATTCGAGCATAAACGTTCTTCTCTACAGTTGTGTAGGTCTGCACACATGCTGCATTTTGAAAATGTGACATCTCCTATGTATTAATGGCTGTTGTGAATTATTTTTATAATTGGTTGTTCATCCAATTCTGTAGTAATTTGAGATGTTCTGGAATGTCAAACACTTTTGGGTATTCACAACTGTTTTTAGAAATGAAAGCTCTGTGAAATTGGTGCTGTTAGTGTAATTTGTACAGATTAATAGCAATGACAATTTAACGGAACATTCATTTACTTTTAAAGACGTAAACAAGTTAACCTTGCTTTTATGTTCGGGTCAAATTGACCCGTTTTAAAAGATTTAAAGTATTGAGAAAATACTTCTCTATTTAGTGTAATCATCATATAAAAATATAATGATTCAGTTGACATATTTGTAACACCATGCTACTTTTTTATATCACAAAGATTATGTTCGGGTTAAATTGACCAGTGTTAAAAGTTTAGAAATAAAAAAATACTTTCAAATATTTTTCTTTCATTTTGAAATTTCTCCTGCTTGTCTTAGTTAGTGTAATCTGCTTATAAACAAAAATGAATCAGGTAACATATTTGTAACGCCCGCTACATGTTTCTGTTAGCAAGATAATGTTTGGGTCAATTTGACCCTTCAGGCTAAATAGAAGCTAAATAGAGTCAGAAATTCAAGTACTAAATTGTTCCCTTGCAACAATAGCCCCTTTTACACAGCAATGCTGGTAAAATGCAGGTAAAATACCAGAACGACTTGAACGGTAAAGACACAAGTGCAGCCATTCCCGCATTTTACCGGAAAATAACTATTCACACAGTGTTTTCAAAAACCCTGTATTTTCAGTGACATCATCAACATAAACAGCTGCACCTTTGTAAAAATAACAGCGATAATTGTTTCATATGTGACGGCGTCACTAACTGTTCCTTTGATGTGGTGACAAATGTCTTCATCCTATCAGCTGTTTGATTTCGCTGTCATTCCAGTTGGAGAACATTTCCGACTGTGATATCTGATTGTGATTTCTGTAAACAGCGAGGAGTGACTATTCTGTGACATCATCAACCAGTGACACCTTTTGAAACCTTTTGTTTTCTATGAAATGAATATAATAGGGTGGTTAAAAAACCAACCAGACTCCACACTCCTAAAATCATTATGCAAAAATCCCAGCAGCTCGCTCGTTTCCGGAATAATTCTTGCGCTTTCTCTCACTTGACTTCTTGCATATGTCTGATCTCTCTCATGTGAGTCCGGACCTCTCTCACAGGAGTCCATCCCCTCTTGCCTACGTTCAGACCTTGGCACTAGTCTGATCCTTCTTGCCAGGTTCCGGACCTCTCGTTTTGGTCTGATCCCTCTCACCCTCTTCTGGGCTAGCCTGGGGCATGACTGATCCCTTTTCTCCACTTTCAGACCTCTCTGGCATGCGTCTGTTCTATCTCACCCACTTCCAGACCTCTCTTGCGCTGGTTTGATGCCTCTTGCCCGCTCCAGGGATACTCTGATGCACATCTGAAGCATTTTCTCCACCCTTCTCTTGTCCGCATGTCCCTCTTACTTGCTTTCAGATCTCTCCTTCTTCCGGACTTCTCCTGCCAAGTCAAATCTCTCTCTCCCATTCGGACCTATCTCATGTGCAACCGTTTCTTTTCTCTACTTTACAGTCATTTAACAGACGTGTTTATCCAAAGTGACTTACAAGTTTTTTTTACAATTCAATGTTTCCTGCTTTCTCTGGGAATTGAACCCATGACCTGGTATTGCCTGGAAAACTAGACCTCTCTTGTGTGCGCAGTCTCCCAAACTTCTCTCGTTTGCTTCCAGACCTTTGATGCATGTCTTATTCCGCTCCCACACAATTCAGAACATACTTGCGCGATTCTAGAGCTTTCAAAAGCACTACAACACCATTCTCTGTCAGAGCTTACAGGAGGAACAGGAGCTCAGATCCAAATGAAAGGAGATGCTTTTAATAATAGGCCAAAACAGAAATATAACAGAAACGGGTCGTGAAGGACCAAGATCACTATGTGAAATAAAACAGCCACCGGAGACAAACAAAACCTGACTTAACTGCTGGACTTCCGCTCAGGAACAGGACACAGAACTTGGATAACAGAGAGACCAAGGATTTCAATCCGGTCATCAGAAAACTTGTGACATAAAGTATCGTAGTTTTCGGCGTATAAGACGCACTTTTTCTTCCCCAAAACTGAGGGTGAAAAGTTGGTGTGTCTTATACGGCAAATGCAGAGATCCGCGGAGCGCGCTCACCGCCATCTTAGAATGCAATACCGCGGTATTACATACGTTGTCTCGCTTTCTTTCTCGCGCAGAATCTTGTGAAACAATGAAACCACGATTTCCAAACGAAAACGAACTTTGATAAAAATAAAACAAGCAGATTTTCTCGCGTGCCTCTTTAAAACCAAAACAGCCGCTCTCTTAAAGACACAGCGCAGAAAACTGAGCAGCACGCGTATGCGCGTGAAGTACAAACTGTGTTTGATTAGCAATGTCCGTGCCGTCATTGGTAGTTGTAAGTTAGAACTTGTAACAAAACTAATGTTTAATACTGTATTAAGGTGTTTATATACTTATATAAAAATCTAATTCATGAATTATCGCGGTATCCACGATATTGGCACATCTCAATACCGGCTGACTTTAAAACTGACTTTACTGACTGTTCATGTTACATGTTTGGCATACAATTGTTCTTAAACTGCTGTTAACTTTTATATTTGATATAAAATATTTTACTACAGTATTTGGTTCAGAATCTTTTTTTTCTAGATTTTCCTCATTTAATATTGGGTGCGTCTTATATGCCGGTGCGTCTTATAGGGCGAAAAATACGGTATGTCGAACTCACAAGCACACAGAAAACACAGGTATTAAATAATGAGGCAGTAATGAAGCAATCCAGAGAACAGGTGACAGAATTTAACAGAAATTAAACAGCTGGAACAGATAATTAACTAATTCACCTGAACCAACTCAGAAAGTGTCCAGATGTAAACAAACAGAGTTCAGACCGTTCAAAATAAAAGTTCAAAATAGAGTTCAACATAAAAGTCTCTCCGATGGGGTAAATCACCGCCAGCGTAGATCGTGACAATTCTCCACTTATAGAACGCAGTAAAACGTGTTTTTTTTTTCACGCATTAAAAAACCCAAGACACTTTGAAACAAACAAGTTATTGCAACTGTAAGTAATAAATCTTGACATTAGAATTTTGCATACTCAATGCATACTTAAAGGGGTGCCTACTTAAGCTTGAGGCTAGTGTACTGAGCAATTAGGAACCTCAAGTAGAAATACTGGAATTGAGGAACTGGAAACCAACAGCTTCCAGAACTATACATTTCTTAAAACTTTTTTTGCAAATAATATCTGTTGTATAAGTGTGAGAGCTTTGGAGTAAATTCCAGTAGTGTATGTTGCCGATGCATGCACTTTATTGGCTTGATGTATATGAGGTTTGCAAGCTCTGTGCAGTCGCCTTATTGTTCTGTTTCTCAAGTCGGACACGAGGAGTGGGACTTTAATAACTGAATCCCCAGTTCTCCTATTACTCCTCAAACACTTGCTCTAGTCGTCAAGGTAACCACATTCCTTCTCCCAGTGGGAAGTAAGTTTGGGACGATGGTTCTTTTTGTATTTTTTTTTTTCCAGAGTCCCAGTTTCTCAACTTGCCAATTTAATGCTTCTCTTGTTTCACTTTCATTTACATTTGGCGGGTTTAATTTGAGCCACCTCTCTCTTTGCTTGATTGCTGTTTTCCATCGGCTCTGGATAAATGACTTGTGACAGCAAAACCCGGCGCCAAACAAAGGAACAGGTCGGAATCTCCAGCAAGAGCTCGCTCGGCCTCTGTGGCCTTCAAGACAAATGCATTGCCTTTCTTTCCAGGTTTGGTGGTGAATTATTAAGCAGCTACAGATGTCAGTGCAGTGTAGTGAGAGAAGCTTCAAGAGCAGCAGAAAAGTTACTCAACATTTTATTTTCATTCTTTTGACCAAAAAAGACATTTACTCATGAATGAAGTTCATTTTATGATGTGGCTTCATTTAAACTGCTTTGACCACTGTGGCATGAGGACATTAAACTTAACATTTCTGGACCTATAGGTTGGATACATACCCAGGATTGGTTTGTAATTTACACTCAGAAAAAGACACGCTTTTCAGTCAAAACTAAGGACAATGTTGGGCATTCTGACAACTTAATTCTAAAAAAAACGATTTAGTTTTTTTTTTTTTTTTTAAACAATGTTATGTAAAGTTGTTTTTGTTTTAAAATTGTTTTAAAATTGTAATTCTCCAATGTTGTTATCTTTATATAGGTAGGTAGGTAAGTAGGTAGGTCTTCTTTCCTTTAAAGAGAGACGTTCAAAAATTGGCTTGCCCATGCACCTATGTGTGAACAGACAAATGTGGGGAAATTTGTTTCGGGAATATGCCGGCATGGATACCTGTAACATTCCCGGTATATTGCCTGCAGTCTGCCCTGTGTGAAAGCGGAAAAGGACGCAGAACTTCATGTTTTATCACATAACTTCCTGAAACAAGAAATGTCAAGCGTCATTTCCTTATTTTAAGAACACAATGTTTCTAAATGTAAGAAATGAGCTACTTTTTATATTAAATCCAATGAGAACAAGAACTGAAATGCAGGAGCAAATCTACCATGTAACAAGATTTGTCGTCAGGTTTCAAGCTGTTTTACCAAGTAAAATTTCTCACCCCATTGGCAGATAATTTTACTTGATTTAATTTTTTTTGTACACATTTTGTGTTTAAATTTCTTATTTTTTCACATGGATGTTTTGCAGTGTAAGCTGTGATAATGATAGCCTTTCAGTTGACTGTTAGCAAAAGACTCTTAGCAAAATACATTTGCTCTCCGTTTAATCTAATCCCTAGTCTGGAGCAGCCGATATATTAAACAGATCTAATTTGTGATTTGTCTTCCTTTAATAGACTTTTTCATTTAAATAATTAATCTCCACAACTCATTATTCTCCCGCTTCCCTGAATGGACTGAGACGTTAAAGCATATGCAACTTTCCTTCTCGCTCTTTACCTGTGAATTATCGTTGTGTTTTGCTGTTCCGTAAAGAAAGAAAGGAGCGGGACTCGTCATCCATCAGGTTCATCTCAAGCAGACACCTCATCAATCAGGTCAAAGTGCATCTAGCGCACTACACAGAGCATGAACAAATGAAGCCAGGAGAAAGGAGGAGATGGATAGATGGGGAAGAAAAAGGCCTGCGCTCGGTCACTGGCAGGATAAAATGATCGAAATGAGCTGAATATATTTGTTTCTCAAAGACTTCTTAAATTATTCTAGCATTGAGAGAGAGAAAGACTGAGCGAGGCTGTGAAGGGTAGAATAAATGTAGAGATGGAGAGAGAAAAGGCAACTAATGGGCATCTGGGTAAGCAGTGGCAAGTCCTCGGTTATCCAGCAGCGCTTTCTTCTGTTGCCTCTTAAATTGCTCTGAGATTTTAAATCTCCTGGCCTGTCCGGCTCACCTGGGACTGCATTAGATCCATGCCTCGCATACACAGCCAACAGAGGCGCTTGTCTCCATCAGCCCAGCCAATTAAAACGCCTCCCCCTCCGTCTCGGCCGTCCGCTGTGCGTAATGAAGATGAGGCGGCGGGAGAGAAAGAGAGAGAGAGAGAGAGAGAGCAGGAAAGAGCCATTGCCAGCTTTCATCAGTGAACTGGTCCAAGTCTAGCTCTGAGTTTCAAATGTGTCTCTATAATCGTTGTGATTTATAACACAAATTTGCGTTTTGAGATATGACTTAGACTGAGATTCCTCCCAATAAAGTCTACTGTTTATACGTGTATACTGTACCGTATTTACGCAAATATGAGCACCAGTTTTTCTTTTCTTTTCTAATTTTAGCGGCTCAAAAATTTGCAGGGTGCTTAAATTGCCAATTTCAAAAATTGTCGTAAATATAAGCTCTCGTTTCTATAAATAATGGTTCTGGAGGCAGACGACAGAGACAAAATAACACTGGAAGTAAGATTAAAGTAAATACAATCATTAATATTTGAACAGGCAGACCATATTGCATCCGGTAGATTGATGCGCTAAAGGCTAACGGCTAGCGCTTGAAAACAAGACCAGCAGCTGCAAAAGTTCTGCAAGCAGAAATAAGTTCAAAACGAAGAACACTGGAGTCAAAAAACGTGACTGTTCTAATATTTACGCCTAACAAATACCAAGCTCAGTCAGCTTTACTTTATGCTTTATTAGTGCAAAGGCTCATGGGAACCAGTGAGCATCAAAGCATCATAGGAGGTGTAGTTACAATCACTAAAATAGATTATTGTTTTGTAAAACGACATTGAAGTGATATGAGTCACATGATAGGTCTGTTAAATAAAGAAAATTTTGTATTTTAAAGAGAAAGTTAAAACAATATAGCAAGACATTTTTTTATTAATTTATTATTTTAATAAAAAATCAGGGGGTGCTTATATTCGTGTAAACACGGTACTTGCATTTTTTTTAAGCCTGCATTTAAAAAAAAGTCCAAGTCCCTACCACTATGTCACGCAGTACAGAGGTAATTGTAATAAATGTAAAATAATCAGGATAGTGATGCTCGAGTTGATTCTGAGTTGAAGAGCATCTTTTTTGAAAAATAATGAAGGATTGCAAGCAGTGGCAATTTGAGAAAGCTATGTCATAAGCTAGTTATTACGTTAACATATATATTTATCATTACATTTTCTGAGGTTTCGGTTTTTATCTAGTGACATGATTAATACATTAGAACTCATTCCCTGATGCGCCTCAATTACACGCAATTCAGAGCGATCATCTTGTCGGGTTCTGTTTCCGTTTTCAGTTGGTGTTTCCAACTCTCAGCATCTCTTTTACAACAGCCGTGAGCCGGACACGTCCCAGCCGACATTAAACATGTATCGCTACTGAACAGGAGTTTTACATACGATAATTACAGTTACGCCAGGAACAAAAAAATAAATAAAACAGGTTTCTGCAATGAAAATTTGGAATTGATTTTACCAGATTTATGCGGATTTAAGCACCCTAATTTTTGAAGCTCAAAAACTTGGGGGGTGCTTATAATATACAACCCAGCTTTTAGTAATAAAGAAATTAATAGAAATAAATAAATAATAGAAGTAAAGAAACATTTGACACGCCGCAACACTTAACAGAGACAAAATAACACTGGAAGAAGCGAGATTCATCTAAATACAATCATTAAAATTACAACAAACAGAGACTACAAACCACATCCGGGTAGCATAGCCAAAACGGCTACAAAGGGGTCCAATGTGAAATCCCAGAAAGGGTCGAAACAGTTGATAAACAAAGAACATGGGCAAGAAAATCCAAGGAAAAGACACAATCAAAATGCTCGGTCTGCTAAACAGGGGATAATAATCCTTCGCTTCGATTCTCTTCACACGACGTCGGACAAAACAGAGAGCTCGACAGGCTTCACGCAATTGCTTTGCGACCACTAGAATCGACTTTTTGTTATCTATCATTCAAGTAAAATTATATCAACATTTTACGAGTCACAAGTTAGGTTTGTTGAATAAAGAAAGAAATAGTATGTTTACAAGAATATTAACGCCATTTATTTCATTTTTTGGAATTTTTATTTTGGGCCTGAAAAACAAGGGGGGGGGGTGCTTATATTCGCAAAAAATACGGTATGTCATGATTGTGGAAGAAAACACGAGACGTGAAAGAAACCCATACATCACTTAAAGAACATGCAAACTTCATATAGCGTGGCCCGATCCAGACACTTGAGTCTCAAACATAGAAAGGTCCTTGAAGCCACAAAGATACCCACTGCACCATCATGCCACCTTATGCTCCTTGATGGTTCCCAGGGAACTGTCAGTTGTGTTTTAAGAACATGGAAGAGTTTAGGAGCAACAGCAGCACTGGCTGTTAGGTGGTAGACGGGTTATCAAATTCCGAGGAACTTGCACAGTCACTTGCTCCTGACCTGCAGACTTCATCTTAGATTAGCTAAAAAATGTGTTCGATTCCAGGCCAAGCATCATCAAGTGCAAATTCAAACGTCAGATGCAATGGTGTAAAATGGTCCATATACTCCAGAGCAAACTCTTCTCCTTCTGGAAATCTGATGGACCAGACTGAGGTTGGCAGTCGTCAGGAGAACAATACTTGTCTGCCTGCATTTTGCCAATTATGGTTTGGGCTGTTTTTCAGAAGCTTAGTTCCAGTGAAGGAACTCTGAATGCTTCAACATGCCAAGACACTTTGGACAATTCCATGCTCTCAGATTTCTGGAAACAAATTGGAACTTGCCCCTTTCCTCTTTCAACACGTCTGTGCACCAGTCCACAAAGTAAGGGGATATTTTGCCGATATTAAACCTAACCCATAAGTCAAGCTTATGAAATTATTAAATTAGGCCTTCCGATTTACTACATTACTTTTTCTAATGTTGTTTTTTTATTGATAATGTCGCAAACGTTTCGCAAAAGATATTCAGCTTCAAAGGCTAGTCTACTAAAAAAACTAGTGTACTTGTGATAGACTTTAACAAAATACTGTTATTTTATACTTTGTTTTCATACTCACCTTGCATATGTTACAGTCCTGCTCACCGGCTCCTCTTGGTGGACGGCATGTAGGAGTTTTATACTCTTCCTGTAACATTTTTTTTTCAGTTGTCTTTATTTTAAAGTCTGGTTTTCCAAAAATTCATCATCTGCTTGTTCTCGGCGCTTGGCAATTTTAAAGTTATTTGTATGTGTTTCTTTTGTTTATGCACATACCTAGTATAAAGTTAAATGTGTTAAGTGGTGTAATGTGAGTATATTTACTTCCTTAATTTAATTTGTGGCCACTTTGTACTTGTACTGAGTTTTAAAAGTATAAGCAACTTTTACTCTCTACTTGACTACGTTTTTGAAATGTACTTTTTACTCCCCTACGTTTGAATGGAAACGTGTCCCTTACCGTTACTTGTTACATTGTTTGCGTAATTGTGCAAGTCGGCATTTTTTTCTACTGCGTTTAATATCTCGGGTGGATGAGGTGATATTGCCATCTGCAGGATGCTGAAGGTACTGGATGCTATTTATGAGCTAAATCGCATGAATATGATTTAGCGGTTGCACTTTTTTTCGCACATTTGAGTTTGACTGAGACTGTGTTCTTTTTCATATATTTTGTTCTGCAGTTTTTAAAAATTGAGAAATTTCTATATTAGGAAATACAACCTCATAAATAAAGAGTTTTTTACTTTTCACATTTCTTTGTGTTTTTTTTTTTTTACCTAAATTCAGTACGAATAAATTACTCGCTGCTGATGTTGAAAAAGTTTTTTTAAAATTGGATACTTTACGACTTTTACTCAAGTATTCTTGTAATTGGTGACTAGTTACTTGTAATGGAGTAAGTTTTCCATACAGATACAGTAAGGTATCTGTACATTTACTCAAGTGTGATTTTCGCTTTACACCTGTATGTGATTTTAATAGAAAATCTCAAATGCTTTGCTCATCACTGTGAGAAGATCAGGATTTTAATAAAAAAAAAACAGCAAATTTTGGAAAACGTTTCAGGACAACAGCAAATTTTGCGCGATCTACATGGTCACACCACTCGACACTTTACACAATCCAACGTTCCGCCCCACAGCTCTCTCTCAAACACAGAGAGGACATCCATCACGTTTATCTCAATTAAACACGCATTGTAAACAAGCAGCTCTCATCTGATTAAAGCCACTGACTCAATCAGTGAGGGCGAAGCGCTGGCAGATACAGATAGCGGGCGAGAAATACAAACACAAACGGATTATCTCGCACTCCAGAGACAAACGCTCGCCTCTTAACCAACAACTTTTGTGAGGCATCAGCTAATGAGAACAAGAGAACAACAGTTAGAGGCCTTGCTCTGAAAAAATAAACTCTGCAGCAAAAAGTTCCAGATCCCATGCAAATGACAGGCAAACAATACCAAAGCTTTGTATTTTAATTATTTATTTTACATTTTTTGCTCAATTTGGGAGATTTCGTGAATAAAATAATTACAGGTCTTTGTGTATATTCATTTTTTCCATTATAAATCAATTTAATATTATTTATAAAGCGCCTATCCCAGTAGGAAGCAATTGAAAGCAACTGAAAGAATTGATCATTTTGAAAAGCACTTTAGATAAAATTTACTAAACGGCTTTAAATTAAAGTGCATTAAAGTCCCTCTAATTCCATATAAACAGTAGAAACTATAACCCTAACCCTAACCCTAACCCTAACCCTGTATTTCAAACAGAATTAAGACAAAACAAAAGCATCCTGCGAATTGTGCTCAGTGAAATTGTGAAAAAACTCGAAAGCTAGCACGTTAAATGCAAGTAAATTAATTAATTAAGAACCTAAAATAATAAATATCGCAGCATCGAGTACAAACATTTGCTTCTAAACCAACACAACTCACGCTGCAGCGCTACAACTCCTGCACGAAGAGAGAAAAATGTTGATGGTTTATTCAAATATCGTGCACTAAATAGCAAAGATGTATTATTAATGACCCGTGTGCTGTCCAAAGCAGCAGTTTAAAAGTGAAAAAAAAAAATGGAAATAAAAATACTTGAGTTGAGAAAATGCATTTTATAATTATTTGTTTTGTGATATGTTGCATACAACAATGCTTTTCTTTCTAAACAAATGTTGTTAATTCCAGACTAGCACCTTTTTTTATTAAATTATATGACTAAAGCTGTTCACTATAAATTTAAATCATGTTTTTATCAGTTACTCGGTATCGGTTTTCCAAAAAAGTGAATCGGTGCATCCCTAATTCACATATTTTAGGAAAACCATCATTCACATTCTGTAGTATAGCAACAACTGATATGTTTTGACCTAAAAAAAAAAATAGTATAATTTCAAGTGAGTTACAGTATAGCACTATTAATCAACTATCAAAATATAATTAAAATTTATAATTAATATAAACAATTTTAATATTCTTAACTCAATGTGTTTTTTTTTTAGTTAGAAATAGTGAAAGAATAGAATATGGGTTTCATATGATGTGAGAATAAAAAACAGGCGTGTTCACATTAGAGCCTCTGGCAACGACAGCGCAACGCAACACATGTTTATGTGAAATTATGAATCTCTGTCTTATGCATTTAGCGATGCAAGGCTGCACTGCATTAAACTTGCATGGCTCGTAGACTTTGCATGCACTCAGAGTGTTTTCCAGGACAAGCTGGAATATTTAAAAAGCTTAAAAACAGCTCAGCGAAGTGAGATAAATGTCTGCATGTCTCTTTGATGTGTGCAAGGTTTTTAATTTGTTGAAATTTGCCTTTTCCGGACGACACTTTGTCATGAGCAGCTGGCCAAACACTTTTGTCTTTATCACTTAAGAACCGAATCAAATGCTCTGAAGGTGCTTAATAATAGGCGTTGGAATTGGCCGGATGTAAAAGTGCTTATGCTAAATATTGTGATTATGCTAAATATTGAATAAAGGCTAAATTGTGATGTTATAAAGCAGCTTTAACAATAGGCAAGTCAAAATTTGACACTTTGTTTTAACGTAATTGATTGAACAATATCCAAGAGAAATTCACAATATATCAAACATGGATTTATAAATGGATGAAATTGAGAACACCTCGTATATCCGCAAACATTTATTTAGATATTTTCATAGGACAACGCTGCAGAATTGTCTCTTTGAGGCAAGAAAAAGGATTAAAGATTAAGAAAAGATTAGGGTTTGCAGTGTATATTTATTGTAAGATAAGTCAATAACTTAAAAATACTGCTTTAAAGAGTCCTTCACAGGTGGCCACTGGACTATTTTTATGAAAACATCTGACTTTACTTTACTTTACAGTGATTCAGCAGACGCTTTTATCCAAAGCAACTTACAAGTCGTTACAAGTCAATTTTTCCTGCTTTCGTTGGGAATCGAACCAATGAACCTGGTATTCTAAACACCAGCGCTCTAGCTACTGAGAAGCCACTTTAGCTTGCTCTTCAGGTCATAGCCCAGGGTCTGAACACCGATGAACAATGGACATTTTTCTTTGGACTGTTTTTTCTAATTTTGGAACACAGATGAACAATAGTTTTCTTTAAAGACAATTTTTTCTCTAATTCCGTATAGCGACTTAGCTGGTCTGGAACTAAGAAAAGCGCTGTATAAATAAACTTGAACTTGAACACTTTGTACTCATGTACTGTCCATTTCAGGATGCTCCAGTGGTCTACTATGGTGTATGGATCTGGTAACTTTGCTTGGCCAGTTCACCAACTTTACCCTCAGCCTCTTTAGAAAGCTAGTGGTCATCTTGGAGTGGTGTTTAGGGCCCTTATCATGCTGGACCACGGCTTGGAGCACAGTCTACATAGGGAGGGCATCACATTCAGCTTCAATCCGACAGTAAATGTTACAATTTCAGTTTTCCTCAATGAACTGTAGCTCTTCAATGCCTTCAGCACAAAAGCAGCCCCGGAGCATTACAACTCCACCACCATGTCGTCATGACACTCCCATCACCATGAAGATTGTCTTTTTACTTCTCACCTGGTGGCACCATGTGGGCCAAACGGGTTCATGTTGGTCTCTAACTACAGGACATGGTTACAAAACATCCTGGTCCTTGTAATGCATGTCTGCATCAAATTGTGTATCATCTTCAGGTATCCCTTTTTAAAGCGAAATTCATTCATTTTAAGCGTTTGTTGTTGATTTTATGTATGGAAATGTTGCTAAATCACATTTCTGCATTGAGAAAATGTAAACATTTAAAAGTTTCAGCTTAAGGTTTTCACTGGAAATATTTCATGCGAACAATATCAGGCAAGGGGGAAGCTAGGAGACGCTTGCAAAGTTCTGTTGCCGTTTCATTTCCTCCCAATTGAAGGCAAAATAAATACAGTATCTTGAATTTCTCTTTGAGTGCTGGACATTTGGTCCGATGCTTTTTTTTTGCTCCCTATACCATGTTCTGCAGATTGAAACACAAAAACTGGTATCAGGATTTTCATTCCTGCGCTTTTCCTTCATCAGATGGACAATCGAGTGACTCCACTGTATCATAAATCAGGAATGAAGAGGATGATGTCTGAATGCTTCCTCCTGTCATCAGTCAGCTTGTAATGACGGGGTCTCTTCCGATGGCAGAAGGGCCCCGGGGGCCTATTGGGGCAGTCGTTATAAATGAGGCTTATCATAGCAGCATAAACTGTCATTCAATCAAACTCAGACCGTCCTCTATACATCCTTTTATCGCTCGGTGAATTTATTCTCCACCAATCAGCACACACTGTATTCTCCACCAATCAGCACACAGAGAGCAACCACATTCAAACATGTATTGTGTATAGATGTGTGTGTGTGTGTGTGTGTGTGTGTGTGTAGTCATAATAAACATTTTATAAAGTGTTACATTACATTACATTAACAATACCTACGTGGTTGGTGTTTTAGTGGGCGTGGCTAATTTGTAAAAAATCCTCTGTTCCTCCCCCTTTTTTTTCTATTTCCGAGTTAATTTTAGCAAGTACATGTTTCTTTCAGCTCTTCCTCATAACCTCAGTGGCACTCTGTGAGCTGTGAGGAAAATACCAAATGGACAATTAACGCTAGCCATCTTTGCTATGATTTGAAAATAAACTCTAATTTAGGCCCGAAAGCAATTACGCCGGTCTGTAATGGTAAAACAAATGATAGCAGAAGGTTAATGGGATGGGAATTAAAATCGAGATTATGCTGATTAAAGACAACTGTCATGTGGTCAGATGGAAGGCAAAAAATGCAGAGTGAGTGAAAGAGACACTCTACAAAAATAAAACGGTTATGAATGTGAATATAATGATAGTGATTAAAGCAAGATTGAGTTCATGAGAACGTTTTGTATTCTTTGTAGATCAGATTTTAACAGTGTTCATTTTCTGTTCTCATGTTCTGACAGAAGATTTACTTTTATGTTTTGTTTTGTAGCCCCATGAAATTGCACTTTTAACCTTGTTAATAATTAGTTTAGTTCAAGATGCAGACCCTAATGTTTAAAATCTATATATGAATTGTGTGTGTGTGCGTGTGTGTGTGTGTGTGTGTGTGTGTGTGTGTGTGTGTGTGCGTGTGTGAATTTCAATCTGTAGTTGAAATTTAAATTAGGCTGCAATTCACCATTCTAATCAAATTTAAATTTATGTAGTTTGATATTTATTTATGCGATTTGTATTCATTTACATTTATTGGTTAATTAAAATGAAGTAAATTAAATATTGTTTGTCAATATTGCTACAAGGGGTCGTATTGGAATAGTGTTCTGCATTTAACTCATTCAGTGAAGTTATTCACTTATGTTACATAATCAAAGTGCTTTAAATACATAGTTGTTTTTATGTTTACAGTAGTAATACATGTATTTTTATTTATCAAAAACGTGGTGCACTTGTTTAACTCTGTGTGTGTGTGTGTTTCATTATTTGGACACTGTGAGTGTGTGTGTGTGTGTGTGTGTGTTTTTCTGTGTGTAATAACAAAAAGCCGAGCTCCTCATGAGGGGCCAAACAAAAAACTACTGTAATAATGTGTTAATCTTTCCATATGATGACCTTTGGGGGCATGTGGTGTGAACATTTTTGGGGTCTTCTCTTAGCGGGGCTTAGCCATGGCCCAAAATATTAGGGGTTCAAACTTGAAAGTCTGAAGCCTTATAGTTAGGATTAATGTTATTTATACTATTTTTCTGCTTTAGCTAAGAATTTGTTCTACTTTTTGTATCACTGGTGTTTATCGTCAGTTCACGGAAACTTAAATAAAAAAAACATTTCTGAAATTTTGAATTTAAAGAAACACATTTCAATTATGTCTTACAAATACATTGAATCACCAGGTGAAAGCAATTAACTGCTCCATTGCTTTTCCACAACAGTGACCACTAGGGGAGCCGCTCCAAATTAAATGAACATTTTTTCACATTAAAAAAAAAAAGCTAGTTCTGAAGGTCTAGGGAGGAAGCAGTAAAATTTCTACTCAAATTTCAAAGTGTTGACCCTTTTTTTGTGAAAAAACATTTTGTGATTTTGAAATTTTAACCCGTTCCTGTGAAGCACATTGTATCCCAGGCGATACACTTAAAAATATGAATTTTTATTTATTTATTTTTATTAGCACTATATTAGAATCGAAAAATAAAATGTTTTAAGCTTTCCTTCTGATACCCCGCAAATTGCGTTTATTTCTGTAACTCCTAAACTCTTTGTTGTACAGTCAAGTACTTTCCATTATTTAAATAGGTATCATAGAATGATATAAGAAATGTATCATTCTGATTGGCTGAACATTAATGACTTGAATCCCGTAATTGCTATTTATTAACATGTTGTTTTTTTTCCAAGTTATACAATTGTAATAGGACTTCGATTGAATAACACATGATTCAGATGCCGAACGTGTCGCGCTAGTACTACAAACACAACACCAAGAATCCAGCGGTGTAAGGTAGTTGAGTAAATTTACTTCGTTACTTTACTTAAGTATGTTTTTGGCTACTTCGTACTTGCACTGAGTATAAAAAATATAAGCAACTTACCTCTCTACTCCACTGCATTTGTGATTGAGTAGCAGTACTTTTCACTCCACTACATTTAAACGCACTCTTATCGTTACTCGTTACATTGTAATTGTGCGCGACAAGCTGGAATCGATTTATACCGCGGTTAATTTCTTGGGCAGACGAGGTGAATATCGCCATCTTTAGGCTGATGAAGGTACTGGACGCTATTTGTTGAATTAGAAACCAAAAAAACGCGAATTAGGGACGTAAAAATGTGTTTTACAAATGTTATCATATTATATATAATTTTATATAATATATCATTTACTAATCAGATTAATCATTTTATTTTATATCTACTTGCATATTTAAGTGATTAAGACTGACTTTTTCTACCAGTTTACAAACATTGAGGTTAAATTCAATAGTTTGTTTTCACAATTCTTTTTTTTTGGGCCTATATTGAGCATGAATAAAAATACTTCTTAATACTTAAGTTCTTTTAAAATTGGATACTTTGCTACTTTCACTCAAGTCTTTTTGAAATTGGTGACTTGTTACTTGCAATGAAGTAATTTTTACAGTAAGTATCTGTACTTTACTCAAGTATGGCTCTTTACACCACTGCAAGAATCTAATGATGTTTGATATGTCCATGCCATTAAATTCCGCAGTGAGACTAGACGTCTGGTGTGGTGTGTTATTAATCCACAGACCTGACTGTGTTTAAAGCTCCATGCATCTAACAACTCATTTCCACTCAAGAGCTGCTGCGTCTACTCGGACGTGCAGAAAGTCATTTCCACGTTGTGCGATCTGACGCTCGCCTGTGTTTGCGTACGCGTCCTCTAGTGAATAATACCATTTCCAATTTATTAAGCTGCACTTTTGTTTCATAGGGTGTGCAAATTAAACAGGAAGGTGTTTTTCTTTGGCCTCTCATTTGGGCGTTTGCTTCTGGCTCTCCTCGACTTGATGTAAACGTGACTTCGACTCAGACTCAGTAATACAGAAGGGTCCCCGGGGGTCCGGAGCCAGACGCCTGCTCCTCTGATGAGCTTCTGCATATGTGTGGCTTTTATCGAGTGTGTGTGTTTACTTCTGTTCTTCAAACAGACGCCGTGTCTTTTTTTATAGATTTGACTTTACGTTGCCTTTCAGTGTTTGAAGGGCATAATTGAATGGAAGTTTTAACAAGTTGTGTGTGTGTGTGTGTGTGTGTGTGTGTCTTTCTCTTCTGCTTTTTGTTTTGTTTTTGTTTTTTAGACGGAGCAGAAGTGTTGTAGCCTGATTTATATGTTTCAAATAATTATGATAAATATACAAAATTGGCATACAGATTGTGTGACTATGGTACAGAATGTGCCGTAACAAAAATTATTATTGTAATGAATGTAAATGTATTTTTTGATATACAAAAAAAATACATTGTAATGAATATAATGTACAAAAGTTACAGATGAAGGAGTAATTACTAACTAACAAAAGGTAAGTTAATATAAAATTGTTAATTGTTAAGAAAATGTGAATTCAAAATCAAATAGGAAACAGACAGAGACAAACACACAGCTAGAAAAACAGCAAGCGGGTAGACTTACAATATTTCTCTAAAACATACAAAAATTATTAATGAAAATAATTTTGTTGTTTTTTCACTTACGTACTGTGCAATCATTTTTTTCTTAGGTGTTCCCCCAACTAAAGGGGGCGGCAAAAAGTGCATTTTCAAGAAAAAACGAAAATTATAGTGTTATTAATATAAATTAACTTAAACTCTGCATTGTATAGTCGCTATTTTTATATAAAATTGCCGGTTGGGGTTAGATTACTTTTAAGTTTTTAGTCAGTTACAATCTTTTACAATGATATTATTTTCAGATTGACAAACGTATTTTCTTCAGTTTTTGATGTTTTTTTTTTTATTATTATTAGCTCTTTATAAGAAAAGTGAAAGTATTTTTTTTTTTATTTTCTTGTGTTATCTGACCTGAGTTGAGCTCCAGGTGTTATCTTTATCTTTAACGTGTCGGCCTTCACTCCTGTGTCTACTCCGTGTTGTGATAGCAAGATAAAGCAGCTCTCAGGCTCTTAATGATGAACTGGATCCCAGACCACTAATGGAGAAACCCAGCGACCCGCGTCCGCTCATGTCACCCGAGAAAACCTGTGAATCACAGAGTGAACAATCCAGAAGTTTCTGGTCGTAACAGCTCTGCTTGTTTTCATTATTAATCAAGTAATGACTCTGTTAATGATCATTAAAACACAAGACAAGCACTTTTAATTGGATCTGAACGGTCGGATGCACATCATCTTTGAGATTTTCATTAAGTCCACACTATAAATAAAATGATTATTATCCATCACTCAGATCACTCAGAAATAATAGTGTGTTTTTTTTTAAGTGTCATTTAAAAAAACTTATCTTATCTAACTTATCTAATTATGAATTAACTTTCGCTTTAGTTAAAATGAGATTCATCACTGCCTGAGTAAATAGTCAATTATTGAATGTCAATTATTTCATTTAATCTTTGTGTGTGTGTGTTCTCTTTTGACGTAAATATGTTATTGTTACACGTACATTGAACTGTACATTTGAGAAAAATAGCCCTGAATGCTAGTTTTTAGCACAAAGAGGGGCCCAATGGGCACTTGTGGGGTCTTTGTATCGGGCCCCAAAATTGTGAAGATGTGTTTGAGGGTTAATATGGGATTTTAACCCTTTGGGGTCTGAAGTTGTTTTTGAGCTTCTGATGTGTTTTGATATGCTCTGATATTTTTGATATTTTTGTGCTTTTTTCAGCTAACATACTTATGACCAAAACGCATAGTATTTTTGTATTTAGCACAAGCCGTGCTACAACAATTTGTGAGAAAAATGGATGTCTGTGCTTGCGTTCTTTACGAAAAAAATATTACGAGTTAAAACTAAAGTAGCTGAAATAAGATCGTTTGAGTGATTGCTCTACCGATCTCCCTCAATTCAGTGTAGCGCAAATGAAAGAAAAAAGTACGAAAAAGAATGCAATGAATGAAAATGTGCATAAAGGAATTGAAGAATGAAATTATAGAGACGTACGATCGTGGCATACGTCAGACTGTTCTCAGCAAAAGGGCTGGGTTTTGTCACTGACAGTGTAAAAATAAATGTTAAAAATATGCTGGTACAATTCTTTTACGTACATTTTGTGTATATGGTTCTGCTTTTTAAAATATGTGTTTATAAGGCCCGTGGGCCGTAGTTTGCCCATGTCTACTCTAGCATCTGTCCATAAACACCTAAAAACTGCGCATTAATGTAAGCAGCTGAACACAATCACTGTGCGCTGCTGATCGTAATGAGCCGCACCTGGTGACACAAGCACGACTCTCTTAAGTGTAACAGCCTCAAAGCTTAAAAAAAATGCACGCAAATTAACTTAAAACAAATCACATGCGTTAACGCGTTAACTTTGACAGTCACTAATTTTTATACAGAAAAAATTACATAGAAACATTTTTACATCATTTTAGAATTTTTTACCTGGACATGCTAATAGTATAATATTTAATTTAATATTCTGCTGTTTATCATTTGTGTGCCACTTTGTATGAAAGTATCTAAAGCATGTCCAAAGTCCAGCCCGGGGGCCAAATGCCGCCCTTAATCAAATTTTGACCGGCCCGTGACTTGATTCATAAAATGAATGGAATACGGCCCGCGGCCAGTATTCAGTCCCTCCAGGATTCGCAATCGCGCCAATTCACGCGAATTCAGCGAAACCCCGCGATTTACTTGCGACCTTGCATTTTCATCCAATCACCGCAAATTTACCGCAAATTCAGTTCAGCGCGTGAACACACCATGCGATCTCAAACGAATACGGTTTGTTTCACCACGCCCACCCGTGATTTAAATCAAAATCATATTTTTTTTTCAATGTTCCATTTTGAAGGTTTTTATTGCTTTATTTATGAACACATTTTAAAAAGCAGTTAAAATGCTAAATCACTTTATTTGCATTTTAGTATTATATCTGTTTTGTTGAATGCATTTTTAAATAGAAATAAACACTATTTAATGTTAAATACTAAACTATATACAAAAATGTGTATATCCTAAAATGTGTTTTTTTTCCCCCCGAGCCTGGTCCGGCCCCTTTGTCAAATGTTAGAACCCAATGTGGCCCGCGAATCAAAAAGTTTGGGCACCCCTGATCTAAGCTAAGCAAACGTAAAAGCTGAACGTGAGATGCTGTTGAAACAGTAGAAACGATGCAACGAGCAGGAATCTCAAATCTACCGAAAGGCCGTCTAGAATCCCGTCTAAAAGCAAAAGCTCAACGACAAACAAAAAGTGAAACAAAGTGCATTGTCTGGAGCCTGTGGTTTCATCCCATGAGCTCCGTTCTTCTCGGCACACTGGCGTCTTAATGTGCATGTCAAGCGCCGAGCTCTAATGCTCCTGTTTTCAGAGTGGCTTGTCAACGCTAACCAGAACTCTAGAGTCTTGTTAGAAACCCAATTCCTCTTCAATTTAGGGCCTCGGCTGGCCGGGCCCTGCTTAACCAGACTTTGTTAGACGCATTTGTTGTTGAAATTGAGCTGCACGGGCGATTGCGGCGGGGCATTTAGTGGCGGCGAGGGAATGACTGAAGGCGTTTGAGATGCAAGTCATGCTTGCTAGAGATTCGCCGGGGTAAATCTTTGTTAATAAAGTTGTGAGAGAAAGCCAGCAGTGGTTTTCATGCTTGGGTGACGTGGCGTTGAAGAACAGATCTGATGCGGTGAAGGAGATTTGTCTTTTCACACCCGGCCTGTTGTTAATCGAAACGACAGTAATTATATCAGCGAGACAAGTGCGCGCTTTTATCTGCCAAACGTGTACAAACGCAAAATAAAACTGCCGCTGAATGCATAACTCACAGAAAAGGAAAATCTGTCTGCTTTTCATTTCGACCTCTTGGTGTGGTAATGACACGTCATTAACTAGACATGTCAATCACGACACACATCATTCACGACACGCACACATCATTCACAACACACATACACACAAATCATTCACGACAAACACATTCACAACACTCATTATTCACGACACACATCATTCACAACACACACATTATTTACAACACACATCACTCACAATACACACATTATTCACAACACACACATCGTTTGCGACACACACATTCACAACACACATCATTCATGACACACACAATCACAACACACATCATTCATGAAACACATAATCACAACACACATCATTCATGAAACACACAATCACAACACACATCATTCACAACACACATTACTCACACACATCATTCATGACACACACAATCACAACACACATCATTCACAACAAACACACAATCTCACATCATTCACCACACACACACACATCATTCATGACACATGCATCATTCACGACTCACATCATTCACAACACAATCACATCATTTACAGCACACATAACACACAATATTCACAACACACACATCATTCACGACACACATATGCATAACACTCATCATTTATGACACACATTCACAAAACACACTCACTCACACATTCACAATCATTCACACATGCATAATTCACAACACACACACACACACACACACACACACACACACAAACATCATTCACGCAGCATTTATGACATTACATTACATTACATCTTAACTTTATCTAACTTTAAAGATTAAATGGCAGGGCGTTTTCATTTTCATGTATGTTGCAGAAAATATAATACAAATATAACCGACTTATAGCTGATTATTATAATTTTGTCATTGTATTATGTATGATATGTACCATTTCAACACAGTTTTAGTGGACATAAGAATAAATTATGAAATATTGAAACATTTCATTCACATAGCTACTGTTCCTATTGTCTTCAATGATAATAATAACAACAACAATTTTATTAATGTTTTTAATAAGGTACTGTTTCTTTAACAGTTAAAATGCAAGGTTATGGATAAGTGCGACAGTAAGATTACAATAAAAAAAAAAACAATTAAAAAAAGAAATAGATCTGTATATGAAATGGCACATTAGTTAATTTACAGCAGGAAAATACTGAGATGACATTTAATTGACTTAAAATTAGTATATTACCCGTATTTATATATTTTCATTATTATCTTCTTTTAAGGAAGAAGTCTTCTTTTGGTTTTAAACTGAAATTGAGAGGAAAACACAGAGGCTACATTTAAGATTCTCTTATGTCAAGTTGATAAAGTGATGTAAATTTAGTCTGTGTGTTGTGTGTGTGTGTGTGTGTGTGTGTGTGTGTGTGTATGTGTGTGTGTGTTGGCGGTGCGATTCCTCGGGCCGTTACGATGCTGCATTGTGCGAACGACACTGAATAATTACCGTAACTCAGCGTTTTTATAGTGGATTATTTGCATAAGTAACAAAACACAGATGAACTTTCATGGTTATTTATTTATACATGGTGTCATATTTCAAATATATTTTTCCTCTAAAATAGTTCATTACATGACAGGGAATATACAACATCCAGCATCACAAGTTGCTCTTTCACTTGTGCACCGGTTCTTCTAAAAACCAACCGAGATACGTAAAACTAGACAGAACGATTCTCTGTGATCGGAAACGCTCCAACCTTAGCAGACATTCTTTAGCAGGACAGGGATTGTGAAGGTGATGCTAATAATAAAATAAATAAAAAAAAAATAATAATAAAAAAAAAATACAAATAAAAACTTACAAAAAAAATAATTATACATGTAGTGCAGGTGTATGTATAAATTTATATATATATATATATATATATATATATATATATATATATATATATATATTTATTTATCTCTATATACTTTTTTATTTAAAAAAAAAAACAATAATGTATATTTTGAATACATTTATCTATTTATTTAAACTGCTCCTTTTCGGGGGTATCAATAGTGTCAATAGTAAAAAAAAATCAAAATGAATTAAAAAAAAGTCTTCAGACTTTTTGTTGGGGCGAAATTGTCCATGTCTAAACACGAGGCCTAAAAATACAGATTTTGAAATAATATTGTTACCAAAAAATGTGTGTTACATTCTACAGTCTTTATTCATTAGAATGTAATGCGGACACGCTTTTCTCGGGACACACGTAGATCTTTAGATTAATTTAATTATGAAAAATAAAAGTGTCTGAAAACCATCTCCGGCTAATTTGACAAACATAACTGACGTTGAATAATCTAGAAATAATCCAGTTTGTATTCACTGACACATTGCAAAAAAATCTGAATTATGAACCTGAAAAAAAAAAGAAATCTCACATTCGAGTAACAATTCCGTGTACATTCGCATGTCAGTCGCCTCTTGAAACAAACCACTTTTTTGTAAAAAAAAAAAGCAAAAAAAGCAGCAGTTTCCATCCATTCCAGGCAACGCAAATTGGCTTCATTCGGTCGAATGGCTGGGAATAAAAACAAACACAGCGGAGACGGAGTGATGGCTTCTGGGTAATACTGGCACACCACCGACACGGAAATAATCTGTAGTACAAAACACTATCGTAAAATGCACTTTCACTCGTCTCTAGCGCTAATCCGAAACATTTGCGTCCTGTAGAACCTATGGTGGATTATAGATGACACGTAGTGAAGGCTTTGTGCAAGAGCGTCCGCCATAACACACACGAGGAACAGTATAAGAGCCGCGGAGTCGGAATCCAGGGACAGCGTTTATTACCTGAGGAGCGAGTCTATGATAATCCACAGCACGACACACGTGGTAAATGCTAGCAAACGTCACAAGCGGAGAAATGAATTGCTCTTTTGTCTTAGCGAAGACTAGCTCTCAGCAGATCAGTCTGAGGATTAACACTCCAGCCAGTGGAATATACAAGTGATTAGCGTCCGAGCGAATCGGATCCTTCACGTATTGCTGCTGAGATGGAACCGTGTGCTATTTATAATGACGTTGGCGTTTCTCAGGTGGCTGAACTACATTCTGCTGCGTCCGTGACTTCCGATTCCGACTCGATTGACGACATACGAGGAAAGCCATCGCTACCATTAGCTTGGTGGTTGTTGATTGTCGATGAAATCCAAACTCGATGAACACCACGCTAGGCTAGTCAGCAATGCTAAATGCTAAATTCCATTGGCTCCACTAGGCGAGAATTAGAAGACGGAAGATTGTTTAATACAAGTACAGTAGAGCCCTGAATAGCTGTGGTAGAGCTAACTAAAATGGCTTCCATGCTCGTTAAACGTGCAGCTGTTAGCATTAGCCAGCAGCTAAACATAACTCTGGAATTCGGAAATTCCGTGATAATGCGAAATCAACCAATTTATGGTATTTCAGGGGGTCTACTGTACTTGGGAAAAAATACATGATTGAGGCGTGTTGGGACTATTGACAGTTTAACTGCCCCAGGCCACTATAACGTACGCGTCTCTCAAAAAATGCTAATCGTGGATTTATTGACCGTCAAAGTAATGTGGATATATGAACCTTTGGTCAGTCCCTCCAGGCTTTTACAATTTTGTGATTTTTGCGAGAAAAAAAAATGGCGATTTTATTTTTTTACGTAAACGTACACAGATCTCACAGAAATATGGTTTACTTTGGAGTTTTATGAGTTTTAAAACACTTTGACTTGGAAAAAAAATGTTCCGATTTTTAACTTATGAATGCTTCTTTCAATCCTAAATTTTGTGTTTTCTTACACTGGCTCCGACATGGTCACCTGCTGACTTCTTTACTCTGGTTCACGTATAAAATGACATCTTCTGGGATTTGCTCGCGGTTTAACGACGCATTTTCGATCGCAAAATTGATTTTGCAATAATTATTTCGACAGCAGGATTGCGAACCGCTGGAGGGACTGTTTAGTCGACTCGACACCACAGCTCTAGTCTCAACCAAAACGTTCTCTGATGAAAGTGTACGAGATGTTCTGTCTTGGACTGACCGTATTTAAAGGAACACCCTGGACTTGGATCATCGTGGACTGACGAGACAGGGAATGCTACGCTCTGGAAGTTTCCGGAAAACTCCTGCTTCTCTAGGCAAGTGTCTTGTGGAGAGGGACATACACTAAGAAGAAAATAAAATACCACTATGGAGTCTGTAAGTCACTGTTCCAAATGTCCACTGTCAACAGAATATCGCCACTCAAAAACCAACTGAAACATGCCAGTAATGTGAGATATGAGAAAAGCTTGTATGTACACACGTATAATCCTATCAAGACTCATAAAATGCCTCTTCAAATTCTTGTTCTGCTCCGAGTCCATGTGCCTATAATCCAACACTTCTTCAACTATTGCTGAATGACGATGTGCAACCCAACCAACTGACGCTCTGGCAGTTTAACTGACCCAATCCCAGGTTCTGCAGGTTTTGGGGGTCTCGCGTGCTGAGGTAATCGACGTCCTTCTGGTCCATTTCCTTTTCTTTAAGAACCGAAATCTCCTTTAGGATCATCACCGCAGCAGTGGGTCCAGACGAAACGTCACAGAAAGAAACTGAATCTACTTCCAAAAGGGTTTAAAAATTTGTGCTTCTTTAGGTTCTTCCATCCCTGGGACGTGAGTCTGCTCGTCTTGTCCGAGCCATAGTGCTGTGCCCATCACTGTCGAGATCCAGAACCTCGAGATATCACACCATCACAGGCGAGTGTGTGGCTCCGACGTCCTCCTCGCTCGCTCCGCCCTCAGGACTCACATCTCCGGACCTTCCGTCCTCTTTGGTAATGGCTGACACTTTAGTGCCTGGTACATACGAAGGGAGCACAACATTAACTAAACGCCGAAAATGCAACGAAAGACAAGGGTGAGCGAGGGAGGCAGCGACAGGAAGTGAGGTCACAGGCCGGAGTGGTTCATATTGCCGCCGCGGGAAGGACGTCCAGCGCGTGAGGCGGGATTGGACGGCGCATCCGTATCATCTGAGAAGAAACGTCAAGCTGGACATGAGGAGGATCTGAGAGGGCAAAGCGAGAGGGTGAAGAGTGGAGTGTGTCCCAGAGAGAACTGCTGTGGGCATAAACACAAACGCACTATTACTCCTCTCAAAGAATGCTTTTTTACATTGTCACACAGCGGCTTAGAGACAGTTGTAACTATGAAAAGCGCTTTACAAAACTTTACAAAACACAGAGCATCAGAGATGGAATTACAGTGGTACCCCAATTTATGAAATTAATTCATGCCGAGTGCCGTTTCGTTTCGAATATTCAGACAATATTTTGTTAGCTGAGCCGCATTTTACATGTAAACCGTCTTTGTAAATTCAGACAAACGTGTAAGAATTTTTTTACAAATGTATTTCCTTTGTAAATACTTTGCAAATTCAGTCAAGTGATTTTTTTTATAAATCATATAATTTTGGGAATAAATGTAAAAAAAAAACACTTTACATAGTAATTGTTTAGTTTGTCCTTTGGCAGGAGATTTTAAAGGTACAGTTTATTTTGATACTACGCACAATCTCAGAGTCGACGGACAATGAACGGTTGCCACCATGTTGAAATGACGTCATGCAAATCCCTGAGATTTCCGTAATCATGCAAAAAAGTTGACGTTGTTTGATCATCGTTGTCGCAAGATTATGAAAATTGTAGAGATTGTAGAGCATGACGTCATTTCAATATGGCGGTTTTATATAGAAAGATGATATGGATCATGCGCCTCGGCAGGATCGTCTTATTGAGATTATATGGAGTCGTTGCGATGAGCTACAGAGCAGCGAGAGGACAGTTACACGTCATAAAGTCTGAGAAATAACGCTGAGTAATATGGCTCAACGCTGTGCAAGAAGACGAGGTCTGGCCCAAACACTTCTGCGAGATCTTTTAAAAACCGCCGACTTCCCATCACAACAAGCACGTTTAATTATGCATGCAAGCTGGCAAGAAAACGGGTTTAATAACTAAAAAGCAAGTATTCTATATACATTTATAAAAAAAATCGATATGAATTCATATCAAGGGTTTCTCTAGCTAGCAGAAAATCAATAGATTCATAATAAAGCTTTTTATTCTTCCTCTCAATAAGGAACGAGCTGTGACATCTCCCTCAAGGACGTTTAAAGGAGGAAGATCATTTTGAGAGTGTTTGATGGAGTGTGTGTGTGAGTTCCCGTAGCTTTTTATAACATACAAAACTAACGAAACATATTTTTTCATGCGCATTTATGGAGTTTAACAGCTTTGATTAGAAGTGACTTACATTTCATCTCTGCATTTAAACACATTTATCCTGATTCAAAATTCCAGTTTCAATCAGAATATTCAGCCCGACTTCAGTTATTTAGAATTAAATTCAAATCATCCAAATCAACTGCAAAAGCCTCTACATGAAATCAAAATTTTTTTTTCAAATGTTTTTGTCCTTGAACTTAAATTTTGTGTTTATACAATATTGGCTTGCAACTGAAAGCATTTTTTAAATTATATGCATTGTATAGACAACTTATTACTAATAATAACCTTATAATTACTAAGGCCCAAATTCAATCTGATTAATTTAGATTTAGTATGTAAAATACCCATATTTATACACACACAGAATATGGGGTGCAGTTACAATTAAAAAAATTAAAACATTTATTTTTTCTTTGACTCTTTTTTCCTAGTTTTGAACACAGTTGGACAATGGAAAGTTTTCTTTTTGTCCCCTTTTTTTAAAGACTCGAAAAGACTCTTTTTTTTTTAAACTTATATTTTTTAATATTTGGTCTGGGACTAAGAAAAATTGAAAATTGAAATTGAATTGAATTGAAAATTGAAAAATCCTTTATTAGTCCCACAGCGGGGAAATTTCACAAAAAGCGCAATGTAAATAAACTTGACTTTGAACTTAAATTGACTGGGACTTATAATCCAGAAAAACCGCCTGGTGTATGTGAAATACGGTGTGTATATATATATTCTGATTTAAACCGGGTATTTTGGTGTTGCCACAGGATGTGCTAGAAATAAACTTAGCGTATGTCTTTTAATAGGGATGTTCCAGCATCAACAGGTCACCTCCATCTCTAAACCCACATTCTCTCTCCTCCACTCCTCCTTTCTGCCCTACAGCCAAATCGCAGACATGGTGTGATTTATGGGGACGCTGTAACTGGTGGGATGTCCGAGCCAATCATCATTCATCTCAGACGAGCGGCTCACGCCTCAGCTCCCACGGGAAGCAGTCGAGCACAACCGGCCAGAGGAAAGTCCTTCCTGATCCGCACCTCATCACCACCTCCTCATCATTTATTCTGAATTACACATTCATACAAATCAACTGCTAAACTGCTTTTACATCAAAATAAAAGCGCTTTAAAGGTATATTTTGCACATTTTTTTTTTATTTATTTTACTTGAATGGTTTTTAAAATACAATCACAGTGAATATACACTTTATTTAATTTTAATCTGAATGCATCTTTTTAATTAACAATAAATCTAATTGAAACTTTTTAAAAGTAAAAGAACTTTTATGAATACTTTTTAAAATATAGTATCAACTAGCAATGAAACATATTAAGATAAGACTTTATTAATCTTACAAAGTGGAAATGTTGAAATATGTTAATATTTTTTTTTAATTAACCATTATCAAAAACATTTTAATTACTTAGAACAACTAATAATAACATTCACTGATTGAAAAACGAAAACAAATCTCTCACTATCTCTTATGTTTCTATTAGCGGCAATTAGCAAAACAAGGCATTGTATAGAATACATAGGCAATTTATAAATTGTCTTTTAGGCTGAAAAACAAAACAGGGCTGTGTCTAAAACGAGTTCTTTACGCCACCATTCGATTCTAATCGATTTTGATGGCACCTGGAAAAACAAAAGAAGATAAAAACACATTTCGTTTTGATCAGCAAATGGACCCTACATCTCCAGTGTAACCCCCACTTGCACTGCAAACAAGAAAAAAATAAAAAAATTTCGTCTCTGTTTACGAAATTATTCCATGTTAAGGTCAATAAACAATAACGACAATAAACAAAAAAAAAACACTTTTTAACATGGTTACAGAGATATTACTTCCGGAATCGCACGGAATTAAAGGGGAGTGGAATAGACACCTAGAGCGGAAAGAGATTGCGTGCTCTGGTTGCTCGCTTTTGCTCTTTTTGGCACGTTCATGTAGAAAATAAGTGAAGGACATATTCGGCCTCATGCCACTGGTGTAACGTATGAGCCGAGCTGGTTCTTGACAGGTTTCACCCAGTCAGAATAAGGTGTCTGACATATTTTAATATTCAGAGAAAAAAGGTCAGAGCTTTAATCTATCAAATATGACTGTCCCCTGGAAACCTAATGAGAACTCGGATCTTTGATTAACCAACGCTGTGCGATGCAAAGCACGAGAGATCTTCTGTAAACGAGACGTAAGCCATGAACAAATGCTGCTAAAGTACATTCATTTTACATATTTAAGACTTTGATTATGTTTTTTCGATAACAAATATGCATTTCTTTTCGATATTGCAACACACACACACACACACACACATGGATGATTTTTGCTGATTCTAAAAATCTACGACAAATATAATATATTGTAACAGATTATTAGGGACACAAAATATTTGTTGATTTTAAAAATTGTTAAAATTGTTGAATGAATTAGTGTATATAATTATGCATATGTGCAGTGGGAATCCAGTGAATTTTATTAGTTGAGTGTGAATTAATCTTTCATCCACTTTAATATCTCTGAATTAATCTGTTTTAATTTCTCAGAAAATACATATATAGT
>CM051500.1:24173216-24189766 GCA_028031935.1 Paedocypris micromegethes
GATAGATAGATAGATAGATAGATAGATAGATAGATAGATAGATAGATAGATAGATAGATAGATAGATAGATAGATAGATAGATAGATAGATAGACAAAGAATTAGACATACAGAAAGACAGACGAAGACAAATAGTTTAATAGTGAGACAAACAATCAAAAAGACAGGCAGAAAAGTAGATAGACCTACACTAGATACCGGTTTACACACTTTCAATCAGAATTTCAGAAGTTCTGAAAACGACTGGTGTGAAGCTGAGTTCAGTGGAGAGACGGAAGTACACAATCGCACATTAGTTAATGTACACATACGTTACACACAGTTTCCCGCTTTATTACTCCGTACACGTCATTCAGCTGCGGCTCATTTACTATCATCTGGATTCAACTTTTTAGCTCTTAGTGTATTTTTCAAGCAGTAATTGGCAGACCCCCCGCTGACCCCCTGCAGGCCACACGCTAAATAGCCACACGCTAATGGGGCGGCATTTAGCTTTAGCATAGTTTGGACTGAAGTCACCCGGTTAGATGACTGGTGAGACTGAGATTGAAATCAAATTAAAGTCACGCTTTATCTGGGGCGCGTCAATGCTGATTGGCTGCACAGGGAGGGCGTGGTCAGCAGATACTGGCCATTGAAAACTGTGTGTGTTGTGAGTGTGTGTTGTGATCGATGTGTGTGTCATGAATGGCATGCGTTATAAATTGAATGTGTTTTGAAAAAATGAATTATTTGTGTTTTGAATTATGTGTGTGTTTGTGTGTGTGTGTGTGTGCTGTAAATGATGTTTTGCTATAAATTGTTTGCATTTTGAAAGATGTGTCATCAATGATGTGTGTGTGTGGTGAGTTGTGTCGTGACTGATGTGTGTTAGAATTATGTGTGTTTGTAATTATTTTGTGTGTACGATGTGTCATGATAATGTGTTGTGTGTGTGGGTTGTGTGTGTGGGTGTGTGTGGCGTTGTGTGAAGACGTGTGTGGTGTGTGGTTTGTGGTGATTGATTGTGATTGTGTTATGTTGTTGTAATGAATGTGTTTTGTGGGAATAATGTGTGTGTGTGAATCATGTGTGTCTGTTGAAAATGATGTGTTGTGGTGAATGATGTGTGTGGGTTTTTGTGTCTTTGTGTGTTTGTGTGTGGTGTGTGTGTGTGTTGTGAATGGTGTGTTTGTGTGTGGTGTGTGTCTTGAATAGTTGTGAGTTATGCTGTTGTTTGTTTGTGTGTGTTGTGAATGCTGTGTCATGAAGTGTGTGTATGTGTGTGTTGTGATGTTGTGTGTCTTTGAATACTTTGTTTGTGATGTGTATTATGTTGTGGTTCATGTTTCTCAGAGAAGTGTAGCTTTTTCCTTATTAATGTTGTAACATACGTTTGTCAGACACGCACACCGAACACACACCCACCCCCACATTCTCGACACACCCCCACACCACACGAAGGCTGACGGTATCTCAGCGGGCGTACTGATGTCCGAGTGTGTGGCAGCTGTGTCGCCCTCACACTTTTAAGCGGTGCCCGCCGCGCGCCCACATGCCAAGCCACAGCTAACGATTAGCAGATTAGCGCACCTACTCAAAACACAACAGCCATAAAAGACCAAACTAACACTAACATGTGATGGCCACTGTGTCTGTGAAGAGATGATGATGGACAGATGAATAATGGATGGATGGACGGATGGATGGATGGATGGGCTGGATGGAGGATGATAGATAGAATAGATAGAAGATAGTATAATAGATAGATAGATCAGATAGATAGATAGATAGATATGTAGATAGATCGATAGATGGTGTGCAGAAAGATAAACCCAAATCATCTGAACTCTTGCTGTCGAAACAAACTGATTTGTGTGTGTGTTGTGTGTGTGTGTGTGTGTGTGGTGTGTGTGTGTGATGGTGTTGTGTGTGTGTTGTGTGTGTGGTGTGTTAGTGTGATGTGTGCTTGTTGTGTGTTGTGATGTGTGTGTGTTGTGCGTGGTGTGGTGTGTGATGTGTGTGTGGTGTGGTGTGTGTGTGTTGTGGTGTGTGCTGTGTGTGTGTGAGTGTTGTGTGAGTGTGAGTGGTGTGTGGAGTGTGTGTGTGTGTGTGTGTGTGGTTGTGTATGCTTGTGTGTTGTTGTGGGTGTGTGTGCGTGTGTGTGTGGTGTGTGTTGTGTGTGGAGTTGTGTGTACACCCCCAGGGTTGTTTTTGATCATGACTATGTCATTTGCCTTTCAATTTTAATTCTCATTAAAAACCTTCTGTCCTCTCCAACTCCTAAATAGCAAATTAAACTTAATAAAACAGGAAATTCCTGGAAAACGCCTCACAGGCCGTAAGCAGAGGCGGGAGGACGAGACTGTCGCTTCCCACACTTGTGACGACAACTGGAACGAAACTCAATCTCGAGACCGTCGCTGACCTGAAATTTTTTGGAACTATGATGGAAACCAATCCATGCGAAAACCCAGTAATTCCAAACAAGAGCACCCCAAACCATACTAAGTTATACTTGTAAATGTACGGATATTTCCAGTAGCATTTCTCCATTACTAGTTACACGTTGTCTATTCCAAGAAGACTTGAGTAAAAGTCGTAAAGTATCCAATAAAAAAAAAACCTAAGTTCTTTTACTCCTACTGAACTTAGGCTTTCAAAAAGATCAAGAATGTAATAGACAAGAAACTTTATTTATAAGGTTTTTATTTACTAATAGTACATACATGAATGTATGGTGAATGTAACAGAATGTAAGAGTACCGTTCAAATTTAGTGGATTAAAGAAACCAGACAACTCAAACACAAATGTATTCAAGTAAAAGTTGCTTATGATGTAACTAAAAATAGCCAAAAATACTTAGTACTAATCAATTTCATTTACTGTCCAAGTCCAACGCTTCTGGCTGGAGTAAATCACAGAAACTCTTGTACCTGGATTGGTCTCACCAATCACAAAGCGGGACACACAAACTCACACATCACACTCTCACTCACAACATACACATGTAAAAGTGTATGACAATAAACGTGTTTGATTTTGATTGATTTGAACTCCCTCCAGTCCTGCACAGGGATGAAAACCGGGAGACCCAGAGAAACCATCGCAACATCCAAAATTAAAGTCTGACCGGGCCCCGAACTTGAATCTTCATTAGCGCGGCGCTAGACTATGATCATTGGTGACGCCCTGTGCTAATTTACAAAATAAAATAGCAGATAGAGATGATGGGGAAAACTGAAAGTGTTTTGACACAGGTCATCCTTATTGAGCAATTAGGTCTGAAACAATGAGAGTAGACGACAGAATGTCAACCGTCTTTTCTCCAATTCACCATCCGCCGCTGTATTTTAGTGCCAACTTTAATTTTTTGCTGCAGTTTTAAAAAGACTTTTAATAAACTGGCTCTTCCTATCCAGAATGTGTACATGCACATAAAGAAACAATGTCCTTAGTGAGTGAGTAGATAGAGAGAGATGGAGAGAGATAGAGAGAGAGAGAGAGAGAGAGAATCTTTGAAAGAGAGAGATTTGTTATTCAGATTTGGATTTAGTTAGACAGAGATATTTATGAAAATAAAAATAGGTTTGTGAAGATAAACAGAATAAAATTGAGAGAGAATGAATAAATAAAAGTGCACTTTGATGAACAGATGATGAATGAACAGATGGAGGAGAAATAGAGAGAGGGTGAGAGATAGAGAGACAGACCATATAGATTTTTATCCAGCAGATAGACAGACAGGCAGACAATACGATTAGTACATAGATAGAGTCGATGAGAGAGAGAGAGATAGAGAGAGAGAGAGAGAGAGAGAGAGAGAGAGAGAGAGAGCGAGAGAGAGAGAGAGAGATAGAGAGAAGATTTAGATCAGTTAGATTTGAGACAGACATATACAGAATTGAAAGACCAGAGACAGACAGACAGGTAGGTTAGTTAATACATAGATAGACAGACAGATAGATAGATGGATGGGATGGATAGACAGACAGACCAGTAGGATTGAAAAAGAGAGATGTCATAAATAGAAAGAGATGTGTTAAAAAGATTATATTCAGTTATACCATATGTTTAATGAAGATCAAAAGAGAAATAAGAAGATAAAAGAAAAAAAAGATGTATGAATGAATGGGCGGATGGATGAAGGAAGAACATCAGAGAAGGAGAAATTGAGACAGACAGACAGATTAGTTTCAGTCAAGTTTATTTATATAGCGCTTTTCTTAGTCCGAGACCAAGCGCATTAGACCAACAGACAGACGGAAAGACAGATTCGCTGATGCCTGTCGCTTGACTAAGATGTCTCTAACATCTCCAAACATACACGTTCCAGGCCCCGTCAGCATCCCACACACACACACACACGCACGCACACACACCCACACACATATGATCCGAGTTCCTGGACCTTCTTGTTTCCCTCCAGGTTAGAACAAAGTTTCAGATCGGTCCATTACACATTGATGCAAACAAGCAGCAGATGACACAAGATCGTGAAGCCCCTACGCCACACCACACCACACCACACCACACGCAGCGGCCATCCCGTGACGTCTGACTATAAACACGGCCGACAGTCTGCGCATGAAATAATTAAACCTGGGACAGATGGACAGCAGCGCCAAGCACAACGCTCAGCTAGAAGATGTTTAAAGGGCCACTGTCTCACGTTAGAAAGCACAGGCAGATGTCACCATGAAACAAAGCTGAATGTTTAACACTCCTCATGAATAAGTCATGATGTGTTGATGACATCATCTCTCTCTCTCTCTCTCTCTCTCTCTCTCTCTCTCGCCTCGCTTGAATCACCTCCAACCCATCCATCCATCCATCCATCCATCCATCCATCCATCTATCTATTTATCGATCGATCGTCGATCTCATTTTATTTTTATGTCCATCTATCTATCCATCCATCCATCCATCCATCTATCTATCTATTTCTCTCCCTCTCAATTTTTCCTCCCTGATGTTCTCATAGATTCATCTATCCATTCATCCATTTATTCATTAGATGTCTGTCTGTCTGTTGATCTATCTATTCTATCTCTCTCTCTATTCCTTCTCAACTGATGTTCTTCATCTATCCATCCATCCATCCATCCATCTATCTCATTATATGTCTGTCTGTCTGTCTGTCTGTTGACCGATCTATCTCTATTTCTATCACTCTCTCTCTATTCCTTCTCGACTGATTCTTCATCTATCCATCCATCCTACTATCCATCCATCTATTATCCATCATCCATCTATTCATTTTATGACTCTCTTACTCTCTCCTCTCTCTCTCTATTAATTCTCGACTGATGTTCTTCATCTATCCATCCGTCCTACCATCCATCCATCATCCATCCATCTATCTCATTATATGTCTTCTGTCTGTCTGTTGATCTCTCTCTCTCTCTCTCTCTCTCTCTCTCTCTCTCACTCTCACACACACAATCTCTATTCCTGCTCGACTGATGTTCATCTATCCATCCATCCTACATCCATCCATACATCCAACCTTCCATCAATGCATCCATCCATCCTACATTTATCACATTTATCTGTCGTTGATCTATCTATCTCTTTCCCCTCTCAATTTCTCCTCCACTGATGTTCTTCATCCTACCATCAATCCATCCACCCATCCATCCATCTATCAATTTGTCGGTCAGTCTGTTGACCTATCTATCTCTCTCCCTCTGTTCTTCATCCATCCATCCATCCTCCATCAATCAATCCATTCATATTTCCTATCCTCTCTTTATCACTTTCTCCATATTTAACTATTTGTGTCTGATTCTCTCTCTCATTCTAAATATCTATTCATTCATATATTCATTTTTCATATATTCATTGCTCCGTCCTTAATCCACCACCCACATACCGTATTTTATCCTCTTCACATCCTCACATCGTCATCTCTCTTGTCCCCACTTCCTGTTTCCCGTCTTCATTGTCTTTGACCTCCTGCTAAACACGACTCATAAAACTCGTACTCGTACGTTCAATGACAGATTGAGCTCATTGCAGCGGCAGAGAACAACAAACTCCGGCACATTTACATGTGATGCTGAGTAAAATCAACCAAAGCGACCGTCCTGAGCTCTGTCGTATCGCATTTGTCCTGATTATAAAGTCAAACTAAAGTAAATATGCACTGTAGCTGGTGCGGATGTAAGCAGCGACTCACTGGCGCATGTGATTGAAAATACCAAAAGAATATCTTAGTATTCTTTGATCAAAATTTAATGACTTCCACGGCTATCTGAACACTGCAATAGTAGGGATTCTCTCTAATGTGGTAGTAAATATAGTACATTTAGCAAAAGTAAACGCAATAAATATTTACATCATTCACTATGTACACCACACACACATTAGAAATACAGTATATAATTGCATACACTTATGTGCAATATTATTTTTATTATCATAAATAATAACTAAAACTGTTCTTCCAACCTGTCATTTTAACTGATTTTGTACATTTGCCCACACAACAGTTAACTATTATCAGTTATATCAGTACAGGTGCAATAGTAAGTTTAATTTAGTCACAACATTAACCAAAAAATTAAAAAAGCATTATAAAAAATTGGAAAAATTGGTTTTCTCTTCATGAAGGAAAGAAGTATTTTGATCTCTAGTAAACGCAATTTATTACTTAGTGGCAATACCTTTGATGGCACACTGGTCAGATGTTTCTTCCAATTGCCCGGTTTTTGTGGCTAATGGGCAACTACTTCTGCTCCCTTCACATATTTTATTTATTATAATAAGTTAGTTAGTTAGTTTTAGTTAGAGTTAGTTAGTTATAATGAAACACTGATTAGGACATGTACAGTAATGTGCTTCGTCTTGGCCCAATTCTTTGTTGTCGTTATGGCTGGATCATGCATTTCCAATTTTACCTGTAAAAGTTCATGGAGATCATGGAAATCCGAACCGCAACCCATTTTAGACTGTTAAGCAGGTTCTAGATCTAGAAGAAGGAGGATTGACTGTACATGGACCCATCCATCCATGCGAATGTCCGTGTAGAAAACACCCCCACAACATAATGTTTCCATCACCATGTTTTCACGATCCTACAATGGTTTTGGAATGGGCAGTTTCCCTTCTCCTCCCAAAACAGTGATGCAAAACAACAATCCATTTGGTTCAGTTTCACTCAGTCTTCCTCGGAATCAGTCTGATGTTTAAAGGTAAAATTCAAATACGCCTATATATGTGCTTTCTTGAGCAGTGGGATCTTGTAGGCACAGCAGGATTATAGTCCTCTGTGGCGTAGTGTGTTACCACCAGTGTTTTGATGACTGTGGTACTAGCTGTCGTGAGATCATTGACAAGTTTCCTCAGACTGGTTCTGTATTGATTCCTCACCATTTGCAATATCAATAAAACTCCATGAGATGAGATCTTGCATGGATAGCATCCGAACAAGGAATATTGGCAGTTAATGTATGTTTCTTCCACTTGTGTATGGCAGTTAATGTATGTTTCTTCCACTTGTGTAGATCCACAATCTTGTCTCGAAAGGCGTATTGGTCGTGGCCATGGTGAAGAGTTTGCAATCTGGGTTGTTGCAAATACGTAATTCGTGAATATGAAAATTACGTATAGTATAATATAATAGTGTCTCTCACGGAAGAAACAAAAATTGAACATTAAATGTGAAATTCAAACGTTTCTTCTGGGGTAATTGTTTTGTTTTCTTTGACTGTAAATAGTTTTCTGAAAATAATTTTGTCATTAAAGGAAAAACACAATAGCTAATTTGCTAATTTCACCACACTACCAGCAACATATATGGGTCGCAAACTGCAAATTGATTCAAAAACTACAAGCAATAATCTGAAGTGTGTGACAGTGTGAGTGTTTCTTGAGCTCACCGATATGTTTTTCCGTTCATGTGGTAGTAGAAGGAGATGCAGTAGGGGACTCGGTTGGTCCCGGTGGGCCCTCGAGTTAAGTCACGTTATAGAGTGGAGAGAGAGACGGGCTCGATCTCCAGGCTCACGGGGACGGGACGTCTCGATGTACATGTAGTAGCCTTTAGAGAACAAGAGAACAAAATGGATGTTTGAATAAATGGCAAATTTATAGGCAGGAGATTATTGTATCAATATACAAATGAAAGGATGGATATGAATGGCTGCATGGATAGATAGATCGATCTATGGTTGGATGTGGATGGATTATGAATGGATGAAGGATGGATGGATGGATGGATGGATGAATGCAGAGATATATGATGATAGATGGATTGACTGAGGGAAGGATGGATGAATAGTTAAAAGGATAGTTGGATGGATGGATGATGAAATGGATGGATATGTTTAGATTGAAGAATGGATGGTTGAATGGTTAATGGACAGTTGGATGGTTGGAGGAGGGGATGGATAGATTTATAAATGATAGATGTATGATGGAAGGATGATGAATTGATTGAAGTTTGAATAGATGGATGGATGAATGGATAGATGGATGAATGGGTGGATAATAAATTTATTGTGGATGGACGATGATTGATTAAGGATGGATGAAAAATAGATAAATGGTTTGATGGATGGATAGATTGAAGGATGGATGGATGGTGTGATGATAGATTGACAGATGAATGGATAGATGGTTGATGGATGGATTAAAGGTTGGATGGATAGATTGAAGGTTGGATGAATGAATGAATGAATGGATAATGAATAGATTGATAGAAGGATGGATGGATAGATTAAGAGATGGATGATTAAAAGATGAATGGATGACACTCATACAGACGCAATAAGATAGATGAAAAATAGACTTTCTATAGACAGACAAGTGTGGAGAGAGAGAGATGAAAAATAGACTTTCTATAGACAGACAAGTGTTGAAGAGAGAGAGGATGGAGATAATAGATGACCATAAAATATAACAGACAGAGATAGAAACATGGTAGATCGAGAAGTTTAGAGAGAGACTATTGAAAGAGAGAGAGAGAGAGGAGAGAGATGAGAGAGAGAGAGATGTTCCAGAGAGACAAAAAGAGTGACATGTAGATAAGCACGGCACACAAAAACAGCCAGCTGGACCATAAGATTGATGACTGACAGGCTGACAGACAGAGAGATGGCGAAAAGAAACTTAATTGAAAGATTCCATGTATAGACACACGCAGAAACAAAGAGTTTCTTTAAATGACCTTCTTTCGTTCCACTTCTGTCCATGTCGGGTCCCCGTGTTGACGGAGCGCTTGGGGTTCTGAGTGAGATGGTTCTGTCTGGTCCATCCAAACAAGTCGTTGCGGTCTTGAGTGAAGCCACAAATCCGCGTGTCCTCAAAGCCACACACTTGATCTACAGGAACCAAGGAGAAACTGTAACTTTTTTCAAATTTTGTGAGTTTTATAACTTCACGAAAATGTCAGCTATCGTCCAGTATTTTTTAAATCAATTTTTAAAGCAGCATCTCATACGAACATCACCATTTTATGAAGATGTCCCTATTGTACTTTTGATTGGGTAATTCATGATGTCATCATTAGTTTGATTGGTCTTTGTGGTAACTGTCTGTGGGGAAGGGCGGGGCTTTAAGCAGAGTCTGCCACACTTTTATAGTAAATATATTAATAAACAACATAATGCCCATGTAACGAAAATTAACTAATACATTTATATTTAAGCAACTTTCTATATTATTAAATTGTCTGTTGTAAAACTTTTTATATGACAACTGCTCACAAATTTTGCTCAGTAATAGAGTGATTACTGTTAATAGTAGATAAATTTGTTGAATCTGGATTTTCTAACAGAAGAGTTGATATTTCCAACATTATTTTTAGCTATTAATTAATTAATTTTATTTATTAAAAAGAGTCTGGGGCTATTATTGTGTAACAGATTAATGTGTTTGCAGATTTAATTTTTCGACAAAACGATTCCCGATTTTCCACTGCAGTGAATTAAAAAAAAACGTTTCTTCTTCTTAAATATCAACTGGTGCATTGTACTGGAGGGTAGTATTACAAATCTGCGTCATTTACCACGAAGCGAGAAGCTTCTGGTGTGACTTCAAGGCCTTTCAGCCGATCGGCACCAGGAGGGTTTTCTCCATCTCACAGTCATATTCGCTCCTCTAACCAACACGCCGCTCACACCAAAAACCCTTGTTATTCACCCCATCGTCGCCATTCACACTTTAAGTGCAAGATTAACTGCTTTTTAAAAGTGCGAGACTGTGAACGGATGCGGGATTTCCCTGTTGTGGTTGGAAATCGCACAATCTCGCCCTCCGCCCAGCATCCGCCTCCTCCATTTACTCTGCAGCCTTTTGTTTTTCTTTTTTTTTTTTTTTGCTTTGTGCCACTTGGCAAAGTTCTGTTGATCGGCTGGCAGAAAGTAAAAAAAACTGTGGAATTCAGTGGAGAAAAACTGCACAGTGGAGTGCTAGAGCTCCACAAATATTTGGAAGGAGAAAAAGACTGTAAATTCTGATTCATACCTGAAGGTCGCAGGTACGTGAAAGCTGGAGGGAGAAGAGAATTGGATAGTTTTAATGTATATATTTCATTCAACAAACAACAGACAGACAGACATAGATAGGCAGACAGGCATATATACATAGACAGACAGACAGACAGACAGACGTATAGAAACATAGACAGATAGACAATCAGAAAAAAAAGTCAACGAGTCAAACTATTAATTAATACACTATAATACTTTATTACTTTATAATACTTTAATATTTAAACCCACGCCAAAATTAGCATGTTAATGAACACAGTTTTAATATTTAAACATGAAAAAGAAAAAGTTAACAATAGTTAAAATATAACGCAATTAACGCAGCTTCAGTTTTTTTTGTTACCATTACAGACACACTTTCTTGTAGATAAAACACAGTAATATGTGCAAAGCATTTGAAAATTTCTAATTAATGAAGATTGATGCTAAAATAGTATTTTTTAAAATAATTTATAGTATTTTATTTTCCTTTAATTTGTGATTTATGGTATACCCTATTTATGATATACCTTAACCCCTAACTTTTTTACTTCTAATTTTACAAGCATCAGTGTTTTAATCAAATAATCTTAATAAATGTGATTGATTGACTGACAGCACTAAATTAAATTAGTGATGGATAATTTTAATTAGTTACTAACAATTCTCAGAGAAGATCATTTTAACCTGGGAACTTTTCTGTGTTACTTATGTTTATGATTATTTTTATTTACACGTGTGTTTTAAATGTATATTCTACATCTTCATACATTTTTCTGCTCTTGTAAGATGCAATTTCACCACTCTGGTACTAATACAGTAAAGGCATTTAAATTCGAATTCAATTCAAGATACTATAACATATATTGCACAACATATTCCATAAAATCACATAAAAAAAATCAGTTTCTTAAGGCTGTAAGAGGAGCACTTACGTTCCGTGTACTGTATTTTGCTTGTGACTGTGTCTACCGATGCTGAAGCTGGTGATGGGCGTGAGGCCGATGTCATAGGACAGTGGGATCCGCAGGTCCGTCAGCGTGTAGGACATCAGCACACCTTTCATCACCGGCTCTTTAGTAGTGATCTGCTTGGACAAGATCATCTGTCTGTTCTGAAAATAAAAAAGCAGAAACTTTCCACCGTTAATGATTAGAATTATTGCAAGTCTCTGTCACACACACACACACACACACATAAAAATTACGGCCTCCATCAGACCTACACAACGTTCACCCCTTCAGCAATGGTGGACACTTGTTGCGTCACTCATTTCTCACCCTTGCAAAAGCAGAAAAAGCCCGTGAGTGGGAGAGAAAATGATTCGAGTGTCAGGGCCAGCTCTTATTCAGCCTCGCTGCTGTCAGGAGGGTTAACGTCTCTTCTCTTCTCGGGCCACAATTGCAGCAAGCTGACGAAGAACACGCGAGAAAAAGAACAACTCGTCTTTGCTTCCGCTCAGGTGCCCTGCTTTTCTCGCGGGACGTGGGAATTGTCGTCTCAAGTGGCTTAGACGGTAAATTCACCAATGCATTGCGATTGTGAAGTGGAAAAAATTGTTTGGAAAAAGCATAGTTTAAACAAAAAAATACCTTTCCTTGTTTCTATTGTACCAGACAAAACTAACAACTCGCTTCTATGGTTGATATATCGGAAATGCGAAAAAGATGTGGAATTCGCAATTTCAGAAACGGACAAGTCTCGAATTCAAATTCAGTTTGCAGGTCATTTGCTAGGACATTTCATTTCAAGAGATCTATTCGGAAGGTCACAGAATCATCCAATCAACGTTAGTGGGAGGGGCTACTGACTGAATGAGCAATCACTCAAAGGCAATAGCACATAAAAGGCGTCTTTCGGACAAGTTGTAATAAACTTTCATTTCACACAGACTTCTTCCTTCTCTTCCACGTCTCCTATCAATATCCGTTGAGCTGACCTTGGAATTAATCGTCCTCATTGTCCGAACTGACCTTGGAAATTAATCGTTTGCATTGTCCTTGCAAATTTAATTTAAAAGTCTTGTTCAAGCGATTCATTCAAACTGTTGGCCTACACGGTTTGGTACATTTGGCGTGCCCACCTCTTTATCACAAATTCAGCCACTTATGAAGAACCATAATTTGACAACTCTTTGGACTTTTTGTTGTAATATTGCTCCATTTTGTGTCATAAGAACAGGATACAGGATAGATCATCATTTACTACATTACCCAGCATGCTCAGTCTTGAATACTACAAGCTGTGGCATAAATCCAGTAATTAAGGACTCTAAACCCACCTGCTCAAGGAGAACTCTTGTTTACATTTTTTGACATTTCCGAGCATCTGAGTTTTGTTGTTCTATTCTGGTTTTGAACCTGCCAGTTTTGGAAGTGTTTTCCCTTCTCAAAACAGACAGTAGTACTTGGAAATCTGGGATATGAACCTATGACCTTCCAAACACAAGACCAACTCTAACCACTATTCCACAAAGATCCTAAAGAACCCTTGAGGATCCCTTTTCAGCACAGTAGCTACAGCAAGAAGAAACCATCCGAGACTCAAGTTTCTCTTAAGAGTTTGCCTGTGTCAAGTTTTGGAATTGTGTTCCCTGCTTGATTGGGTTTCTGGTCTTGCTCGATGACAGACTACAGTTGTAGTACCTGGAAGTCTGGGATATGAACCTATGAGCATCCGAACAGAAGACCAACTCTAACCACGATTCCACAAAGGTCCTAAAGAACCCTTAAGGATCCATTTTTCAGCAAAGTGGCTCCAGCAAGAAGGAACCATTCTAATCCAAGTTTCTGTGTAGAGTTTGCCTGTTCTCCACAAGCTTGCATGGGTTGCCGCCAATTCTCCGGCTTCTAACCCATTATGTGTTAAATGGAATCTGAGTGTCTGAATTGCAGAGATGCCCATTACTTCAATCGTGATCGACTGGTCGATGGCAAGGCATTGTGGGCAGACCGCATGGCATTGAAATAAAAATGGGGAATTAAAACAGTAAAATTCTAGCAAGCTTGCGAGTAAAAAAGGGGAGCCCAGAGAGGTTTTGTTTTCCTAGCCACTTCGCAATCTAGCTTGCTCTTCAGGATCTTAGCACGTAGTCTGAACACCCATGAACAATGGACATTTTCTTTTTATTAATTGACTTTTTAGACGATAACAAAACATTTTTCTTCTTTAAAGACTATTTTTTCAATAATTACGCATAGCGATTTTGCGTTGGTCTGGAAATAAGAAATAAACTTGAACTGAGTGGAAGGCTGGACCAAGCAGAACGCGATTCTACTTCCCGTGTGATCTTAATCCACATTTACACAATTCTGCAAAACCCTCTGATTTCCGATGAGCGTCTCTCTCTATCAGCTTGTGTGTGTGTGTGTGTGTGTGTGTGGTATGTGCGCTCGCATTGTGGAGGAGCTTCTAGTTTTCTAGCAGCGGTCACATGCTTTTTTTACCTGCACTAGAACAGTTGATGTGAGTCGGACGCCAGTCAAGTTTAAAAAAAAACGTAAAATAAACAGGTGAATGAGGAAGATCAAGTAAGTGTCTTATGAACTAGGACATTTAAGTTCCTGAAAAATGATTTTAATTCTGAAGTGTGTTTACTGCGGTTTACACCATAAGATAAGAAGGTTATACTCGGCAACCACGTACAGCAAACATATACAGTTGAGGACAAAATAATTTGAAAAAGTATTTAAAAATATACATACAATAACGTTCATCTGCAGTGTATGTTTTGTGACACCAGCTTTTTATGTTGATGGATGATTGCAACATCAAGATAAGCTTGGATTGTCTAGGCCTAAAACTGCCTGGCCCGGCACACTGTCGGTTGTCTGAACTCCTCAACAACAGAGCAGCTCGGCCTCGTAGCTCACACAACAAGCCATATTTGAGAGGATGAAACAAATGTGTAGAGAGCTGTTCCAGGTCAGCGCTGCTGCCTCTCTGAGGGCCGGCGCTAATCACAGGCCGCTGGCACAGTGGCCGTCCAGGCTTTTTCCACATGGAATTATGGGAACACGGCCTCAACCCCGCGGATACACAGCACAAGCAGCGAGGAATTATCTCCAGTCGGCATGAAGACCCAAGCGGCAGGTGAACTCCTCTACAAACACCAGCACGTGGAGCTTTACTCGTCCTCAACTCTCTCGCTTTTGTGTTCTTTTCCTAGCTAGATGGTGTAAGTCATGTTTTGCCCAGCTGCTGGAGGTCAAACACATTTGCTCAGTTTCTAATTAAGTGCCATGATGAAGCCGTGTGGCTCCATTCACCAGGACGGAACAGAGAAGTGCGTGCTAATGCTTCTGACAACTGATATCCCATGAGGCTGAAGGATCTCACCATGACACTTACAGTCCTAAAACACACACGCACACCAACACACCACCAAAGGTCTTGAAAACCTAGATAATTGTCTCTGCTTGGCTGCTCTTCTCTGTTACAGGAGTTTTTTTTGTGCATCTATTTTCATCTACATCACACACACCACACACACACACACACACCACACACCACACTACGAGAGCATTTCTTTGCCTCACACTCCGCTGTGCGATCTCACCCTCTGGTTAAATCATTGGTGTGTGAGGTGCCATCGACTGTAGGATCCCCCTGCAGATACCAGTCATTAAGACCTGTGAATACATTCCAGCAACTCCTCTCCTCCCTCTCTCCTTCCCTCTCTCTCTCTACTTCCCTTTCTCAGCACACACTTCCTGACAACTCTCTCTCCCTTCCCTGTTTACTCTATCATTTCTCTCACTCGTTCTCTCCCGCTTTCCAGCCTATCCGTCTACCCCCGTCTTTCGCTCGCTCTACAACGTTCTACACTCCTCCTTTTCTTCTCTCTCTCCGTTTCAGTCTCAACTCCTCCTTCACACTCTTTCTTTCTCCACCACCCCCTCTCCTCTACATCGCTCTCCTGCTCTCAAATCTCTTTCCTCCCACTGTACCTCTCCGACCACCCCCTTCTCTCCACTCCCTCTATCTCTCTTTCTCTCTCCTCCTATTTTATACCGACCACTCTCCATTCAATCTTTCAGACTCTGTTCATTTTTGCCTCAACACCTTCGTCCTAACGCTATGACTCCTCTCTCTTCCTCTTGCCTTTCCTCTATACTCCCTCTATCTCTCTCTATTCCCCCTATCACATAATCTCAAGTGTTCATCACTTCTATCCCTCTATCTTTCTCTCCAACTCCACTCTCTCAATCTCTCTCATTCTCCTTCCTTCCTTAAATATTCATTCCCACTTTCTCACTCCCTTCCCTGTTTGCTCTATCCTTTATCTCACTCTTTCCTTATAATGACCCCTCTCCATTCTCCTCTATCATTTTTGCCTCAACATCTTCCTCCTACCTCCTACCTTCCTCCTACCTACATTCCTCTCTACTTCTCTTCCTCCTACCTGTCTCTCTCTCTTCTCTTCCCTTTCCTCTATACCCCCTCCTCTTTTTTCAATTCCCCCTCTCACGTAATCTCTCTTGTCCATCCCTCTTATCCGTCTATCTTTCTCTCCAACTCCACTCTCTCAGTCTCTCTCGTTCTTCTTCCTTATACCGACCCTCTCTCCATTTTCATCTTTCAGACTCTGTTCATTTTTGCCTCAACATCTTCCTCCTACCTCTATGTCTCTTTCTCTCTTCCCTTCCTTTTCCTCTATACCCCCCTCTCTCTCTTTACTCCCCCCTCTCATCCAATCTCACTTGTCCATTTTTCGTATCCTTCTATCTTTCTCTCCAACTCCACTTTTTCAATCTCTCTATCTCCTTCGTTTCTTATAATAACCCCTCTTCATTACCATCTTTCACACTCTCTCTCCCTTTTTGTCTCAACACATCCATCCTACCATTATGTCAATATGTTACTTCCCTCTTTACCCCTCTCCTCACTCTTTTCCTCACTCACCTAATCTCTCCCTGTCCACCCCTTCTTTCCATCTACTATGCCTCCACACTTCTCTCTCCAAACCCCTTTCCTTTCTCACTCTCCCCTTTCACCTTCCCTCTCATACCTTTCCATGATCACCACCTTTATCTATCTACATCTCTCTCCACCCTTCCCCCCCATCCCACCCACATTTCTCAGCTTTCCTAGCT
>CM051500.1:24199611-24261433 GCA_028031935.1 Paedocypris micromegethes
ACGGATATGTTTCAGTAAGCATTTCTCCATTACTAGTTACACGTTGTCTATTCCAAGAAGACTTGAGTAAAAGTCGTAAAGTATCCAATAAAAAAAAAACCCAAGTCTTTTACTCCTACTGAACTTAGGCTCAAAAAGATCAAGAAATGTAATAGACAAGAAACTTTATTTATAAGGTTTTATTTACTAATAGTACATAAATGAATGTATGGTGAATGTAACAAGAATGGTAAGAGTCCGTTCAAATTTAGTGGAGTAAAGAATACAGATACTCAAACACAAATGTAGTCAAGTAAAAGTTGCTTATGATGTAACTAAAAAAGTAGCCAAAAATACTTAAGTAAAGTAATCAAGTTCATTTACTGTCCAAGTCCAACGCTTCTGGCTGGAGTAAATCACAGAAACTCTTGACCTGGATTGGTCGTCAACCAATCACAAAGCGGGACACACAAACTCACACATTCACACTCTCACTCACAACATACACATGTAAAAGTGTATGTGACAATAAACGTGGTTTGATTTTGATTTGATTTGAACTCCCTCCAGTCCTGCACGGGATGAAAACCGGAGACCCAGAGGAAACCATCGCAACATCCAAAATTAAAGTCTGACCGGGCCTCGAACTTGAATCTCATTAGCGGCGGCGCTAGCTAATGCATCATTGTGACGCCCTGTGCTAATTTAAAAATAAAATAGCAGATAGATGATGGGGAAAACTGAAAGTGTTTGACACGAGGCTCATCCATTATTGAGCAATTAAGAGTCTGAAAACAAGTGAGAGTAGACGACAGAATGTCAACCGTCTTTCCAATTCACCATCCGCACGCTGTATTTTAGTGCCAACTTTAATTTTTGCTGCAGTTTTAAAAGACTTTTAAATAAAAACTGGCTCTTCCTATCCAGAATGTGTACATGCACATAAAGAACAAAGTGTCTTAGTGAGTGAGTGAGAGAGAGAGAGAGAGAGAGAGAGAGAGAGAGAGAGAGAGAGAGAGAGAGAGAGAGAGAGAGAGAGCATTTGAAAGAGAGAGATTTGTTAGTCAGATTTGGATTTAGTTAGACAGAGATATTTAATGAAAATAAAAATAGGTTTGTGAAGATAAACAGAATAAAATTGAGAGAGAAAATGAATAAATAAAAATGCACTTTGAATGAACAGATGGATGAATGAACAGATGGAGGAGAAATAGAGAGAGGGTGAGAGATAGAGAGACAGACATATAGATTTTTATCCAGTCAGATAGACAGACAGGCAGACATATACAGATTAGTAAGATAGATAGATAGATAGAGAGAGAGAGAGAGAGAGAGAGAGAGAGAGAGAGAGAGAGAGAGAGAGAGAGAGAGAGAGAGAGAGAGAGAGAGAGAGAGAGAGAGAGAGATTTAGATTCAGTTAGAATTTGAGACAGACATATACAGAATTGAAAGACCAAGAGACAGACAGACAGGTAGGTAGGTAAATACATAGATAGACAGACAGATAGATAGATGGATGGATGGATAGACAGACAGACCAGGTAAGGAGTGAAAAAAGAGAGATGCATAAATAGAAAGAGATGTGTTAAAAAGATTTATATTCAGTTAGACAGATATGTTTAATGAAGATAAAAAGAGAAATAAGAAGATAAAAAGAAAAAAAAGATGATAGAATGAATGGGCGGATGGATGAAGGAAGAACATCAGAGAAGGAGAAATTGAGACAGACAGACAGATTAGTTCAAGTTCAAGTTTATTTATATAGCGCTTTTCTTAGTCCGAGACCAGCGCATTAGACAAACAGACAGACGGAAAGACAGATTCGCTGATGCCTTGTCGCTTTGACTAAGATGTTCTAACATCTCCAGACACGTTCCAGGCCCCGTCAGCATCCACACACACACACACACACACACGCACACACACACACACACACATATGATCCGAGTTCCTGGACCTTCTTGTTTCCCTCCAGGTTAGACAAAGTTTCAGATCGGTCCATTACACATTGATGCAAACAAGCAGCAGATGGACACAAGAGCGTGAAGCCCCTACGGCCACACCACACCACACCACACCACACGCAGCGGCCAATCCCGTGACGTCTGACTATAAACACGCCGGACAGTCTGCGCATGAAATAATTAAACCTGGGGACAGATGGACAGCAGCGCCAAGCACAACGCTCAGCTAGAAGATGTTTAAATGGGCCACTGTCTCACGTTAGAAAGCACAGGCAGATGTCACCATGAAACAAAGCTGAATGTTTTAACACTCCTCATGAATAAGTCATGGATGTGTTGATGACATCATCTCTCTCTCTCTCTCTCTCTCTCTCTCTCTCTCTCTCTCTCCTCGCTTGAATCACCTGCCAACCCATCCATCCATCCATCCATCCATCCATCCATCCATCTATCTATTTATCGATCGATCGATCGATCTCATTTTATGTCCATCTATCTATCCATCCATCCATCCATCCATCTATCTATCTATTTCTCTCCCTCTCAATTTTTCCTCCACTGATGTTCTCATAGATTCATCTATCCATTCATCCATTTATGTCATTATATGTCTGTCTGTCTGTTGATCTATCTATTTCTATCTCTCTCTCTATTCCTTCTCAACTGATGTTCTTCATCTATCCATCCATCCATCCATCCATCTATCTCATTATATGTCTGTCTGTCTGTCTGTCTGTTGACCGATCTATCTCTATTTCTATCACTCTCTCTCTATTCCTTCTCGACTGATGTTCTTCATCTATCCATCCATCCTACTATCCATCCATCTATTATCCATTCATCCATCTATTTCATTTCATGACTCTCTTACTCTCTCACTCTCTCTATTAATTCTCGACTGATGTTCTTCATCTATCCATCCGTCCTACCATCCATCCATCATCCATCCATCTATCTCATTATATGTCTGTCTGTCTGTCTGTTGATCTCTCTCTCTCTCTCTCTCTCTCTCTCTCTCTCTCTCTCTCACACACACACACACACACACACAATCTCTATTCCTGCTCGACTGATGTTCATCTATCCATCCATCCTACATCCATCCATACATCCAACCTTCCATCCATGCATCCATCCATCCATACATTTATCACATTTATCTGTCTGTTGATCTATCTATCTCTCTCCCTCTCAATTTCTCCTCCACTGATGTTCTTCATCCTACCATCAATCCATCCACCCATCCATCCATCTATCAATTTGTCGGTCAGTCTGTTGACCTATCTATCTCTCTCCCTCTGTTCTTCATCCATCCATCCATCCATCAATCAATCCATTCATATTTCCTATCCTCTCTTTATCACTTTCTCCATATTTAACTATTTGTGTCTGATTCTCTCTCTCATTCTAAATATCTATTCATTTTTCATATATTCATTGCTCCGTCCTTTAATCCACCCACCCACATACCGTATTTTATCCTCTTCACATCCTCACATCGTCATCTCTCTTGTCCCCACTTCCTGTTTCCCGTCTTCATTGTCTTTGACCTCCTGCTAAACACGACTCATAAAACTCGTACTCGTACGTTCAATGACAGATTGAGCTCATTGCAGCGGCAGAGAACAACAAACTCCGGCACATTTACATGTGATGCTGAGTAAAATCAACCAAAGCGACCGTCCTGAGCTCTGTCGTATCGCATTTGTCCTGATTATAAAGTCAAACTAAAGTAAATATGCACTGTAGCTGGTGCGGATGTAAGCAGCGACTCACTGGTGCATGTGATTGAAAATACCAAAGAATATCTTAGTATTCTTTGATCAAAATTTAATGACTTCCACGGCTATCTGAACACTGCAATAGTAGGGATTCTCTCTAATGTGGTAGTAAATATAGTACATTTAGCAAAAGTAAACGCAATAAATATTTACATCATTCACTATGTACACACACACACACATTAGAAATACAGTATATACATTGCATACACTTATGTGCAATATTATTTTTATTATCATAAATAATAACTAAAACTGTTCTTCCAACCTGTCATTTTAACTGATTTTGTACATTTGCCCAACAACAGTTAACTATTATCAGTTATATCAGTACAGGTGCAATAGTAAGTTTAATTTAGTCACAACATTAACCAAAAAAATTAAAAAAGCATTATAAAAAATTGGAAAAATTGTTTTCTCTTCATGAAGGAAAGAAGTATTTGATCTCTAGTAAACGCAATTTATTACTTAGTGGCAATACCTTTGATGGCACACTGGTCAGATGTTTCTTCCAATTGCCCGGTTTTGTGGCTAATGGGCAACTACTTCTGCTCCCTTCACATATTTTATTTTATAATAAGTTAGTTAGTTAGTTAGTTAGTTAGTTAGTTATAATGAAACACTGATTAGGACATGTACAGTAATGTGCTTCGTCTTGGCCCAATTCTTTGTTGTCGTTATGGCTGGATCATGCAATTCCAAATTTTACCTGTAAAAGTTCATGGAGATCATGGAAATCCGAACCGCAACCCATTTTAAGACTGTTAAGCAGGTTCTAGATCTAGAAGGAGGATTTGACTGTACATGGACCCATCCATCCATGCGAATGTCCGTGTAGAAAAACACCCCCACAACATAATGTTTCCATCACCATGTTTCACGATACCTACAATGGTTTTGGAATGGGCAGTTTCCCTTCTCCTCCCAAAACAGTGATGCAAAACAACAATCCATTTTGGTTCAGTTTCACTCAGTCTTCCTCGGAATCAGTCTGATGTTTAAAGGTAAAATTCAAATACGCCTATATATGTGCTTTCTTGAGCAGTGGGATCTTGTAGGCACAGCAGGATTATAGTCCTCTGTGGCGTAGTGTGTTACCACCAGTGTTTTGATGACTGTGGTACTAGCTGTCGTGAGATCATTGACAAGTTTCCTCAGACTGGTTCTGTATTGATTCCTCACCATTTGCAATATCAATAAAACTCCATGAGATGAGATCTTGCATGGATAGCATCCGAACAAGGAATATTGGCAGTTAATGTATGTTTCTTCCACTTGTGTATGGCAGTTAATGTATGTTTCTTCCACTTGTGTAGATCCACAATCTTGTCTCGAAAGGCGTATTGGTCGTGGCCATGGTGAAGAGTTTGCAATCTGGGTTGTTGCAAATACGTAATTCGTGAATATGAAAATTACGTATAGTATAATATAATAGTGTCTCTCACGGAAGAAACAAAAAATTGAACATTAAATGTGAAATTCAAACGTTCTTCTGGGGCTAATTGTTTTGTTTTCTTTGACTGTAAATAGTTTCTGAAAATAATTTTGTCATTAAAGGAAAAACACAATAGCTAATTTGCTAATTTCACCACACTACCAGCAACATATATGGGTCGCAAACTGCAAATTGATTCAAAAACTACAAGCAATAATCTGAAGTGTGTGACAGTGTGAGTGTTTCTTGAGCTCACCGATATGTTTTCCGTTCATGTGGTAGTAGAAGGAGATGCAGTAGGGGACTCGGTTGGTCCCGGTGGGCCCTCGAGTTAAAGTCACGTTATAGAGTGGAGAGAGAAGACGGGCTCGATCTCCAGGCTCACGGGGACGGGACGTCTCGATGTACATGTAGTAGCCTTTAGAGAACAAGAGAACAAAACTGGATGTTTGAATAAATGGCAAATTTATAGGCAGGAGATTATTGTATCAATATACAAATGAAAGGATGGATATTGAATGGCTGCATGGATAGATAGATCGATCTATGGTTGGATGGATGGATGGATTATGAATGGATTGAAGGATGGATGGATGGATGGATGGATGAATGCAGAGATATATGATGGATAGATGGATTGACTGAGGGAAGGATGGATGAATAGTTAAAAGGATAGTTGGATGGATGGATGGATGAATGGATGGATGATGTTTAGATTGAAGAATGGATGGTTGAATGGTTAAATGGACAGTTGGATGGTTGGAGGATGGGTGGATGGATAGATTTATAAATGATAGATGTATGATGGAAGGATGATGAATTGATTGAAAGTTGAATAGATGGATGGATGAATGGATAGATGGATGAATGGGTGGATAAATAAATTAATTGTGGATGGACGATGATTGATTAAGGATGGATGAAAAAATAGATAAATGGTTTGATGGATGGATAGATTGAAGGATGGATGGATGGGTTGATGAATAGATTGACAGATGAATGGATAGATGGTTGATGGATGGATTAAAGGTTGGATGGATAGATTGAAGGTTGGATGAATGAATGAATGAATGGATAAATGAATAGATTGATAGAAGGATGGATGGATAGATTAAGAGATGGATGGATTAAAAGATGAATGGATAGACACTCATACAGACGCATATAGATAGATGAAAAATAGACTTTCTATAGACAGACAAGTGTGGAGAGAGAGAGATGAAAAATAGACTTTCTATAGACAGACAAGTGTGGAGAGAGAGAGAGGATGGAGATAATAGATGACCATAAAATATAAACAGACAGAGATAGAAACATGGTAGATAGAGAAGTTTAGAGAGAGACTATTGAAAGAGAGAGAGAGAGAGAGAGAGAGAGAGAGAGAGAGAGAGATGTTCACAGAGAGACAAAAAGAGTGACATGTAGATAAGCACAAGGCACACAAAAAACAGCCAGATGACCATAAGAATTGATGACTGACAGGCTGACAGACAGAGAGATGGAGAAAAGAAGACTTAAATTGAAAGATTCCATGTATAGACAGACACGCAGAAACAAAGAGTTTCTTTAAATGACCTTCTTTCGTTCCACTTCTGTCCATGTCGGGTCCCGTGTTGACGGAGCGCTTGGGGTTCTGAGTGAGATGGTTCTGTCTGGTCCAGTCAAACAAGTCGTTGCGGTCTTGAGTGAAGCCACAAATCCGCGTGTCCTCAAAGCCACACACTTGATCTACAGGAACCAAGGAGAAACTGTAACTTTTTACAAATTTTGTGAGTTTTATAAATTCACGAAAATGTCAGCTATCGTCCAGTATTTTTTAATCAATTTTTTAAAGCAGCATCTCATACGAAACATCACGCATTTTATGAAGATGTCACCTATTGTACTTTTGATTGGGTAATTCATGATGTCATCATTAGTTTGATTGGTCTTTGTGGTAACTGTCTGTGGGGAGGGCGGGGCTTTAAGCAGAGTCTGCCAACTTTATAGTAAATATATTAATAAACAACATAATGCCCATGTAACGAAAATTAACTAATACATTTATATTTAAGCAACTTTCTATATTATTAAATTGTCTGTTGTAAAACTTTTTATATGACAACTGCTCACAAATTTTGCTCAGTAATAGAGTGATTACTGTTAATAGTATATAAATTTGTTGAATCTGGATTTTCTAACAGAAGAGTTGATATTTCCAACATTATTTTTAGCTATTAATTAATTAATTTATTTATTAGAAAAGAGTCTGGGGCTATTATTGTGTTACAGATTAATGTTTTTGCAGATTTAATTTTTTCGACAAAACGATTCCCGATTTTCCACTGCAGTGAAATAAAAAAAAAAACGTTTCTTCTTAAATATCAACTGGTGCATTGTACTGGAGGGTAGTAATTACAACATCTGCGTCATTTACACGAAGCGAGAAGCTTCTGGTGTGACTTCAAGGCCTTTCAGCCGATCGGCACCAGGAGGGTTTTCTCCATCTCACAGTCATTACGCTCCTCTAACCAACACGCCGCTCACACGAAAACCCTTGTTATTCACCCGCATCGTCGCCATTCACACTTTAAGTGCAAGATTAACTGCTTTTTAAAAGTGCGAGACTGTGAACGGATGCGGGATTTCCCTGTTGTGGTTGGAAATCGCACAATCTCGCCTCCGCCCAGCATCCGCCTCCTCCATTTACTCTGCAGCCTTTTTGTTTTTCTTATTTTTTTTTTTTTGCTTTGTGCCACTTTGGCAAAGTTCTGTTGATCGGCTGGCAGAAAGTAAAAAAAAAACTGTGGAATTCAGTGGAGAAAAACTGCACAGTGGAGTGCTAGAGCTCCACAAATATTTGGAAGGAGAAAAAGACTGTAAATTCTGATTCATACCTGAAGGTCGCAGGTACGTGAAAGCTGGAGGGAGAAGAGAATTGGATAGTTTTAATGTATATATTTCATTCAACAAACAGACAGACAGACAGACATAGATAGGCAGACAGGCATATAAATACATAGACAGACAGACAGACAGACAGACGTATAGAAACATAGACAGATAGACAATCAGAAAAAAAAGTCAACGAGTCAAACTATTAATTAATACACTATAATACTTTATTACTTTATAATACTTTAATATTTAAACCCACGCCAAAATTAGCATGTTAATGAACACAGTTTTAATATTTAAAACATGAAAAAGAAAAAATGTTAACAATAGTTAAAATATAACGCAATTAACGCAGCTTCAGTTTTTTTTGTTACCATTACAGACACACTTTCTTGTAGATAAAACACAGTAATATGTGCAAAGCATTTGAAATTTCTAATTAATGAAGATTGATGCTAAAAATAGTATTTTTTAAAATAATTTATAGTATTTTATTTTCCTTTAAATTTGTGATTTATGGTATACCCTATTTATGATATACCTTAACCCCTAACTTTTTTACTTCTAATTTTACAAGCATCAGTGTTTTAATCAAATAATCTTAATAAATGTGATTGATTGACTGACAGCACTAAATTAAATTAGTGATGGATAATTTTAATTAGTTACTAAACAATTCTCAGAGAAGATCATTTTAACCTGGGAACTTTTCTGTGTTACTTATGTTTATGATTATTTTTATTTACACGTGTGTTTTAAATGTATATTCTACATCTTCATACATTTTCTGCTCTTGTAAGATGCAATTTCACCACTCTGGTACTAATACAGTAAAGGCATTTAAATTCGAATTCAATTCAAGATACTATAACATATATTAGCACAACTATATTCCATAAAATCAACATAAAAAAAATCAGTTTCTTAAGGCTGTAAGAGGAGCACTTACGTTCCGTGTACTGTATTTTGCGTGTGACTGTGTCTCCGATGCTGAAGCTGGTGATGGGCGTGAGGCCGATGTCATAGGACAGTGGGATCCGCAGGTCCGTCAGCGTGTAGGACATCAGCACACCTTTCACCGGCTCTTTAGTAGTGATCTGCTTGGACAAGATCATCTGTCTGTTCTGAAAATAAAAAAGCAGAAACTTTCCACCGTTAATGATTAGAATTATTGCAAGTCTCTGTCACACACACACACACACACACACACACACACACACACATAAAATTACAGCCTCCATCAGACCTACACAACGTTCACCCTTCAGCAATGGTGGACACTTGTTGCGTCACTCATTTCTCACCCTTGCAAAAGCAGAAAAAGCCCGTGAGTGGGAGAGAAATGATTCGAGTGTCAGGGCCAGCTCTTATTCAGCCTCGCTGCTGTCAGGAGGGTTAAACGTCTCTTCTCGGGCCACAATGGCAGCAAGCTGACGAAGAACACGGCGAGAAAAAGAACAACTCGTCTTTGCTTCCGCTCAGGTGCCCTGCTTTTCTCGCGGGACGTGGGAATTGTCGTCTCAAGTGGCTTAGACGGTAAATTCACCAATGCATTGCGATTGTGAAGTGGAAAAAAATTGTTTGGAAAAAGCAATAGTTAAACAAAAAAATACTTTCCTTGTTTCTATTGTACCAGACAAAACTAACTCGCTTCTATGGTTGATATATCGGAAATGCGAAAAAGATGTGGAATTCGCAATTTCAGAAACGGACAAGTCTCGAATTCAAATTCAGTTTGCAAGGTCATTTGCTAGGACATTTCAAGAGATCTATTCGGAAGGTCACAGAATCATCCAATCAACGTTAGTGGGAGGGGCTACTGACTGAATGAGCAATCACTCAAAGGCAATAGCACATAAAAGGCGTCTTTCGGACAAGTTGTAATAAACTTTCATTTTCACCGACTTCTTCCTTCTCTTCCACGTCTCCTATCAATATCCGTTGAGCTGACCTTGGGAATTAATCGTCCTCATTGTCCGAACTGACCTTGGAAATTAATCGTTTGCATTGTCCTTGCAAATTTAATTTAAAAGTCTTGTTCAAGCGATTCATTCAAACTGTTGGCCTACACGGTTTGGTACATTTGGCGTGCCCACCTCTTTATCACAAATTCAGCCACTTATGAAGAACCATAATTTGACAACTCTTTGGACTTTTTGTTGTAATATTGCTCCATTTGTCTCATAGAGAACAGGATACAGGATAGATCATCATTTACTACATTACCCAGCATGCTCAGTCTTGAATACTACAAGCTGTGGCATAAATCCAGTAATTAAGGACTCTAAACACCTGCTCAAGGAGAACTCTTGTTTACATTATTGTGACATTTCCGAGCATCTGAGTTTTGTTGTTCTATCTGGTTTTGAACCTGCCAGTTTTGGAAGTGTTTTCCCTTCTCAAAAACAGACAGTAGTACTTGGAAATCTGGGATATGAACCTATGACCTTCCAAACACAAGACCAACTCTAACCACTATTCCACAAAGATCCTAAAGAACCCTTGAGGATCCCTTTTCAGCACAGTAGCTACAGCAAGAAGAAACCATCCGAGACTCAAGTTTCTCTGTAGAGTTTGCCTGTGTCAAGTTTTGGAATTGTGTTCCCTGCTTGATTGGGTTTCTGGTCTTGCTCGATGACAGACTACAGTTGTAGTACCTGGAAGTCTGGGATATGAACCTATGAGCATCCGAACAGAAGACCAACTCTAACCACGATTCCACAAAGGTCCTAAAGAACCCTTAAGGATCCATTTTCAGCAAAGTGGCTCCAGCAAGAAGGAACCATTCTAATCCAAGTTTCTGTGTAGAGTTTGCCTGTTCTCCACAAGCTTGCATGGGTTGCCGCCAATTCTCCGGCTTTCTAACCCATTATGTGTTAAATGGAATCTGAGTGTCTGAATTGCAGAGATGCCCATTACGTCAATCGTGATCGACTGGTCGATGGCAAAGGCATTGTGGGCAGACCGCATGGCATTGAAATAAAATGGGGAATTAAAACAGTAAAAAATCTAGCAAGCTTGCGAGTAAAAAAGGGGAGAGCCAGAGAGGTTTTGTTTTCCTAGCCACTGTCGCAATCTAGCTTGCTCTTCAGGATCTTAGCACGTAGTCTGAACACCCATGAACAATGGACATTTTTCTTTTATTAATTGACTTTTTAGACGGATAAACAAAACATTTTTCTTCTTTAAAGACTATTTTTTCAATAATTACGCATAGCGATTTTGCGTTGGTCTGGAAATAAGAAATAAACTTGAACTTGAGTGGAAAGGCTGGACCAAGCAGAACGCGATTCTACTTCCCGTGTGATCTTAATCCACATTTACACAATTCTGCAAAACCCTCTGATTTCCGATGAGCGGTCTCTCTATCAGCTTGTGTGTGTGTGTGTGTGTGTGTGTGTGTGTATGTGCGCTCATTGTGGAGGAGCTTCTAGTTTTCTAGCAGCGGTCACATGCTTTTTTTACCTGCACTAGAACAGTTGATGTGAGTCGGACGCCAGTCAAGTTTAAAAAAAAAACGTAAAATAAACAGGGTGAATGAGGAAGATCAAGTAAGTGTCTTATGAACTAGGACATTTAAGTTCCTGAAAAATGATTTTATTCTGAAGTGTGTTTACTGCGGTTTACACCATAAGATAAGAAGGTTATACTCGGCAAACCACGTACAGCAAACATATACAGTTGAGGACAAAATAATTTGAAAAAGTATTTAAAAATATACATATACAATAACGTTCATCTGCAAGTGTATGTTTTGTGACACCAGCTTTTATGTTGATGGATGATTGCAACATCAAGATAAGCTTGGATTGTCTAGGCCTAAAACTGCCTGGCCCGGCACACTGTCGGTTGTCTGAACTCCTCAACAAACAGAGCAGCTCGGGCCTCGTAGCTCACACAACAAGCCATATTTGAGAGGATGAAACAAATGTGTAGAGAGCTGTTCCAGGTCAGCGCTGCCTCTCTGAGGGCCGGCGCTAATCACAGGGCCGCTGGCACAGTGGCAGTCCAGGCTTTTTCCACATGGAATTATGGGAACACGGCATCAACCCCGCGGATACACAGCACAAAGCAGCGAGGAATTATCTCCAGGTCGGCATGAAGACCCAAGCGGCAGGTGAACTCCTCTACAAACACCAGCACGTGGAGCTTTACTCGTCCTCAACTCTCTCGCTTTTGTGTTCTTTTCCTAGCTAGATGGTGTAAGTCATGTTTTGCCCAGCTGCTGGAGGTCAAACACATTTGCTCAGTTTCTAATTAAGTGCCATGATGAAGCCGTGTGGCTCCATTCACCAGGACGGAACAGAGAAGTGCGTGCTAATGCTTCTGACACTGATATCCCATGAGGCTGAAGGATCTCACCATGACACTTAACAGTCCTAAAACACACACGCACACAAACACACACACAAAGGTCTTGAAAACCTAGATAATTGTCTCTGCTTGGCTGCTCTTCTCTGTTAACAGGAGTTTTTTTGTGCATCTATTTTCATCTACATCACACACACACACACACACACACACACACACACACACACTACGAGAGCATTTCTTTGCCTCACACTCCGCTGTGCGATCTCACCCTCTGGTTAAATCATTGGTGTGTGAGGTGCCATCGACTGTAGGATCCCCCTGCAGATACCAGTCATTAAGACCTGTGAATACATTCCAGCAACTCCTCTCCTCCCTCTCTCCTTCCCTCTCTCTCTCTACTTCCCTTTCTCAGCACACACTTCCTGACAACTCTCTCTCCCTTCCCTGTTTACTCTATCATTTCTCTCACTCGTTCTCTCCCGCTTTCCAGCCTATCCGTCTACCCCCTCTTTCGCTCGCTCTACAACGTTCTACACCTCCTTTTCTTCTCTCTCTCCGTTTCATTCTCAACTCCTCCTTCACACTCTCTTTCTCCACCACCCACCTCGTCCTCTACATCGCTCCTGCCTCTCAAATCTCTTTCTCCCACTGTACCTCTCCCTGACCACCCCCTTCTCTCCACTCCCTCTATCTCTCTTTCTCTCTCCTTCCTATTTTATACCGACCACTCTCCATTCAATCTTTCAGACTCTGTTCATTTTTGCCTCAACACCTTCGTCCTAACTCTATGACTCTCTCTCTCTTCCTCTTGCCTTTCCTCTATACTCCCTCTATCTCTCTCTATTCCCCCTATCACATAATCTCAAGTGTTCATCACTTCTATCCCTCTATCTTTCTCTCCAACTCCACTCTCTCAATCTCTCTCATTCTCCTTCCTTCCTTATAATATTCATTCCCACTTTCTCACTCCCTTCCCTGTTTGCTCTATCCTTTATCTCACTCTTTCCTTATAATGACCCCTCTCCATTCTCCTCTATCATTTTTGCCTCAACATCTTCCTCCTACCTCCTACCTTCCTCCTACCTACATTCCTCTCTACTTCTCTTCCTCCTACCTGTCTCTCTCTCTTCTCTTCCCTTTCCTCTACACCCCCTCTCTTTTTTCAATTCCCCCTCTCACGTAATCTCTCTTGTCCATCCCTCTTATCCGTCTATCTTTCTCTCCAACTCCACTCTCTCAGTCTCTCTCGTTCTTCTTCCTTATACCGACCACTCTCCATTTTCATCTTTCAGACTCTGTTCATTTTTGCCTCAACATCTTCCTCCTACCTCTATGTCTCTTTCTCTCTTCCTCTTCCTTTTCCTCTATACCCCCTCTCTCTCTTTACTCCCCCTCTCATCCAATCTCACTTGTCCATTTTTCGTATCCTTCTATCTTTCTCTCCAACTCCACTTTTTCAATCTCTCTATCTCCTTCGTTTCTTATAATAACCCCTCTTCATTACCATCTTTCACACTCTCTCTCCATTTTTGTCTCAACACATCCATCCTACCATTATGTCAATATGTTACTTCCCTCTTTACCCCCTCTCTCACTCTTTTCCTCACTCACCTAATCTCTCCCTGTCCACCCCTTCTTTCCATCTACTATGCCTCCACACTTCTCTCCAAACCCCTTTCTCACTCTCCCTTTCACCTTCCCTCTCATACCTTTCCATGATCACACCTTTATCTATCTACATCTCTCTCCACCCTTCCCCCATCCCACCCACATTTCTCAAGCTTTCCTAGCTGATCTGAGGTCTGTCACCGGAGAGAAGAGGCTCGAGCACAGACAGCTGTCCGTGTCTCAAGAGGCTGTGTAACATACGGCACAGAACATATTTCAAGTACAAATTCATTTTCTCAGAACATTCAGACAAATGTAGAAGTGGCTTAGAACCTCAAAACAAGTTACAAATGAACTTACAATAAACAATCTGTCTGTCTCTGTCTCACTTTTTCTTTTTACCCAGGATCCGCATTCATACTGAAGGTACTTTCTGCTCTACAGCGGCAATACAGGTATGTGTTACAAAAGAGGCGGAGCTAAAAGCTGTTTTAAAACATCCACCATACCATATTTCGGAAACGCTTTTCCATTTCTGGGGCTTGAGGAGTTGATGTCGCAGAAACACGGAGAATGAAGGCAGATTCAACTGCAAGAAAACACTGTTCCATTGGTCATACACACTGACTCATCATAGTCCATCATACGCTTTTCAGCGTAAAGTGTTTTCTAGACAGTTATTTCTATTTCTATCCCATCGGCTTTCAGTGCGGAGTAATGAGAAAAGTTTCTGAAACAGTGAGGAGAAGTCTCCCTATTGAACATCTCTAGATCTGTGGTGCACGGTCAGAAACAATGGCAAGTGCTCCAGCTCATTACCTCCTCTTCTCTCTTCCTCCACTCGTCTACGGTTCTCGTCTTTAAGACATTCATCAACATTAACACGACACAGCACAGCAGTCCCACCTCAGACAAGACAAGTGAAGCCACCAATCTGATTATTGGATACGCAAACACCATAAATCAGTTACTGTAATCAAAAATATTAATTGAGACATTCATCTACAGTCTATAGTTCAATCTCTCTCTCTCTCTCTCTCTCTCTCTCTCTCTCTCTCTCTCTCTCTCTCTCTCTTTCTATCTATCTATCTCTCTGCTGTCTATCTTTCTATTCCCTCAAGTAATGCCATATTTCACTCCATCTTTCTCTATCCATTTGTCTCTTTTTTTATCCATCTTCCTTCTCTCCGTCCATTTCTCTTTCCCTCTTTTTCTCTATTTCTCTCTTCCGCACTCTACTTTCTCAAGGCCTCCCTCCTTACGTTCCACTTTACTCTCTTAATCTTTCTTCCTTTCCCTCTTTTGGTTACACTCTGTATCTTTATTCTGTTTCTCCCCATAAAATGTCCTTTTTCACTAGCTCCCTCTCTCTCCATCCATCTGTCTCGCTTATATCTTTCTTTTTCTGTTTCACTCAATCTCATCTTTTCATTCCCCCATCTTTCTTGTCCATAAGAAATCTCTTATCTCACTCTTTCTGTGTCTCTCTCCTTCTCTCTTTCTTTCTCTATCTCTCTTAATCTCACATTTTCATTCCGCCTCTTTACCCTCTTATCTATCCAACTCTCCCTCTTTCTGTATCTCTCTCTCAATCTCACCCTCTGTGCCTCTCTCGCTCTTCACCTCCTTATCTATTTCACTCTCTCTCTCTCTCTCTCTCTCTCTCTCTCTCTCTCTCTCTCTCTCTCTCTCTCTCTCTCTCTCTCTCTCTCCAAGTGTGCTTGATGCAGTGATGTTTTTAATTCATCTGTCCCTGTGGACACTTACTTAAGGTAAGGTTTTAAAGAGGCAAAGATTAGCTATTCATGCACAAAGACAAGAGGCTAATCTCCTCATCCCAGTTCGCTTTGATTCTTGCCTCCTTCCATAATTCATGGCTGCTCTTCCGTTCCCGCCACCCCCCTCTGGGCCAGGTTTCTATGAATAGATGATTGGGACGTTGAAATCAGAAAATAATCATAAAAAATTTGAAGAGTCACAAAGCTAACACGAGGGTGTGCGGATGGGGTGGTCCCGAGGTGGTCTTGGTTTGTATGAGTGTGGTGACCAGATTTTTAAGACTCAAACTGAGCCACACAGGGGTTGGAAGGAGTCATGCTGAATAGTTCATGCATTTTTAAATAACGAGAAAAATCAAGCCAAGTTGACAATTTCTATAAAGAAACGACTGAGCCGTTATTGACATTCGGCATTCAAAGATCTTCCACCCTTAGAGAAATACTTGGGTGAACATTCACATATATTCTAGATCTTCTACTCACGGAGGTAGAGTGGAACATTTACAAATCTACTACACAAAAATAACAGCTAGAACAAATAATTTACTCAAAGAGGAACACTAGACTATTCTTAGAGCTTTGAATAAAAGAGGAACAGCTAGAGCATTAAAAGATTTTCATTTCACAAATGAACAGCTAGAACATGCACAGATATTCTAGATTATCTACACGCTAAGGAAGAGCTAGAGCAGTCACGTGTATTTTAGATCTTCTACTTATAGAAAAACAGCTAGAACATTCACAGAACATCTACTCAATACAGCTAGAATATTTCCATATAATCTAGATCTTCGCACAAGCGAAAACATTTACACTTCATTCGAACATTCACAGAACCTCCACATTCACACTTCACGACAAATCCCGCCGTTCCAAACCAAAAGATTGTACATGTCACGTCCAGGAACGAAAGCATGAAGAAACAGAAGGTGAAAACTCACCGACACTGGGATTCATTAACGTCATTAATTCTCGGCTTTAATAAAGTAAGAATGTTCTGTTCTTCCCGTAAAACATGAATTCAGAATCCTTTAATCGCCTTATTAACATATTAAATCGTCAACTAATTTCTCCATTTCACGTAAACGCACTGACTCGTTACACTAATGGTTATTTATTCCTCACACTGTTGAGTTTTAATGTTTTTGCATGAGTGTGTAAGTAAATGTGGGTGTCCCACCTTTACACACACACACACACACACACACACACACACACACACACACGGCAAGGACACTGAGGGCACTTTGCAGAGGAACCTACACTGTCTTTCCATCCGCACTGAAGTAAACTAGGACGCTAAACACATTCCGAGCATCTCAGGCTGCTGACTCAGAGGTCAAAGGTCTGACCGCAGAAAAAGTGTGAATTATTACTGCCGAGAGTGAAATAAAGTTCTACACCAGCGCAGCAGATCCCATCTGGCTCGGTGGACACAATGAGGACATATCCAGTGCTCGACGATTGAGTCTGTTGATAAAGCTGTAAAATGAGTTTTTTCCCTCAGTTTCTCTTCTTATGAGGTGTATCATGTGATCTGTTACTGTAAACTCTCACGTTACTCTACTGTACTTCATTAACCATCGCAGATTCTTCTGTCGGATTAACCACGTAAAATTCAGTTCTTCAACTAAAATACACCTTTATACATCTAGGATTGTGTAAAGAAATACAAGATTGACACAGGAGAACCACTGTTCACACACTTTCACACACATACACACACACGGGTAGACACATGAGCACACATACACACATGAATGATTCACACAAAAACCTAAACAATCGCATGCACACACAAACAAACAAACACTATTATACACACACAACACATTTTAATATACACACACCTTTACAAACAAACTACACATCCACACACAGGGGTACACACTAACAGTCACAAATACACAAACAAACAAACAAACACACACACATAGACACACACAGTTATTCACATAAACACAATCAGATATGCATAATCACACACATCTATATACATACGTACATATAGACACAAGCAAATACACACACACACAAACACACACACAAACAAAATTTTTCACACAAAAAAGCATTTTAATATATACACAAATATACACACAAACAAATGCACACGGTGGTACACACTAACAAACACATATATACACAAACAAATGCACATACACACTTGATTATTCACACAGAAGTTTAGATTTTGATTATTCACACAGAAGTATAGCAAATACAAATACACACACACACACACACACACACACACACACAAACACATGGGAAGACATGGACACACACACACACACACACACACAATGGTGAACACAGACACATATGAGGAGACGAATGAATAATTTACACACAAAAAAAGACACAGACACACACAAGCTAAATTGTTCACACAAAATGCATTGAAATATATAGACATACACACAAACAAATACTCACACACGTGGTATACACTAAAAAAACAGAATATACACACAGACAAATGCACATACATACACACACATTAGTAATCACACACAAATAAATCAGATCTGCACAATCACACACATTTAGACACATACATACAGTATACAGACAAACACAAGCAAATACAAATACATACACACCCACTTACACAGGTATTCACACACGCACAAAAATAAAACACATTTTCCCACCCAAAAACGCACACATATACACACACCGGTAAATACATGCACACATACACCGTACATACATTTATGCACAAAGGACACACAGGAATTGACAAACGCACACCCTGGGCACACACACACACACACACACACACACACACCCCATATGGTTTTGATTTATGGGTTTGGAATAAACCACTCAAACGTTCCTTTCCAGTCGCATTATTAAAGCTCCATTAGGAAACGCTGTAATTACACGACGCATCATTGTGAGATTCTTCCTCCGACTCTAATCACTGCAGCATTTAGACCTCAAGCAGAAGATAAGACAACTTTCTCAGATAAGACAACTTAAGACAACCTAAGACAACAGCTTCCTCAGATAAGACAACGATCCAAGTCCAACAACAAAACCAGTCTCAACCGACAAAAGAAGTTTTTGTGTGTGTGTGAGCTGTTTTTGTGTGTGTGTGTGTGTGTGTGTGTGTGTGTATCCTTACATCGGGCCAGTGGGCTTCTGAGGGTCTCGTTAATGCACTACAAGCAGCGATCGATCCACCGTCAACGTAACACACAATCCCGACTCCTTTCACACACACACACACACACACACGTCCCCATCTTACACACTCCCTCACACAGAGAGTTTCCTGACCTGCTGCACGTTGATCCAGAAGCCGATGACTTTGTCGACGGCGTCCGGTTCCTTCTGCGTCCACTGGAGGATGTAGGAGTAGTTGTTCTTGATGGTGCGGATGGGGTTCGGCGTGTCGTAGTAGAACTCGGCGTTATACGGCTGAGCTGCGGGAACAAACACAGCACAACTTCTCAGTAATGGACCACCATCATCTCGCTGAGGAACACACGTCTCCACCCGGCCGAGACCACGACTTTAACCCAGAACTTACGATTAAAGCTTGTTACTTTGCTAAGGAGCTCATATTTGTAAATCCTAAGTTTGTCAAGCTACTGTTGATCACAGTTTAATCAGTGTTGGGAGTAACGCGTTACAAAAGTAACATATTACACTAATATATTACTTTTTGCTGTAACGCGGTAGTGTAACTTATTACTTTTAGTATTTTCAGTAATATATTACTCGTTACATGCAAGTAACGCTTGCGTTACATCAAATATTTCACTTTCAAGACAGTAAATCAAACATTTAACATTTCATGTTCTCAAATAGACACGCAAGTCATTCGTTCCGCCTTTCGCTGGTGGAGCGTTGTATTTTGTAACGCTCAGAGTTCGAGGTGTGCAGTGATTGGCTCTGAGCTCGAGATGTGCTCTGAGCGATTGGCTGTGCTCTGAGCTAGCGGCTGACAGCTGTGGCTCTGATTAGCGGCTGTGCACGGGCCAGAGTCGCGCACTCGCGGCACATTTGAACATTCAATAAACAACAGCGGAAGGTACATTCGCGAGATGGTCTTATGCGCATTGTTTCAGTTTTGTAAAAAACAAGAACATTGTGGTGAAATGCAACCGCTGAATTTTCGGCATCAAAAAACAGCTATTTAAAAAAACACCTCGAACTGCCATTAGATCGCTCGACCTGAAGAGAAAGAAAACAGCAACGACAGTGTTCTCTGCACATTATGGCCAGAAAGTAGGACAGTATTGTGTGGTGAGTCATTCAAAATGAATAAAACGCACTGAAGTTTACATAGGCCTGTTGTGTCTGATATCAGAAGTTATTCACTGATGTTGGAGGAAAATCGCTTTGTCTACCATACTTTTAACACTTTTTAAAGTTAATTATTAGTGTTGACAAGCGTCTTTTCCCCAGACATCCGGGCGGATTTTATAAATTCACGACAATGTCCGGTTTTCCCGATTCTTCAAACGACTAATACACGTGTACGAAAGTAATATTTGAGAATGAAATTGCGCGTATAGTTTTGAAACAATGGGCCGACTTTTTTCTTGTATTATTATTATTTTTTAAAAATCACATTTTTTAAAACATTTTTCATTATTTAAAAAATTCTGACTAAAATAGTTACCTATTTAGGTTTTTCTGATTTTTTTTTAAGTTAAGTGATTATTTTTACTAAGTTATAGTTTAGCAACATTGAAGCACATTAAAGCATGTTCATCAGCCTCCTGAGAAGCCTGTCTGAATTTGTCTCGAGGCCGCGCTGATTGTCCTCTTTTTTTGGAAATCAAAATATATGGTCACCCTACAATTATAGATTATGTATATTGTTATTTGTAGCTTGGAGAGGCCACAGTCATTACGCTACATAACTCTATGTCTTCCACTGGTTGTAACATAAATTACTGTACAAGTAAAAAGTACATTTTGTTATTTTAGGACGTTAATTTCTACTTCTGTAGTTATTTTGGTGAAAGTAACTTAAAAGTAATACAAAAGTAATGTAATATATTACATTTCTGAGAAAGTAATATTGTAATGTAACTTATTACTTTTTACAAACAGTAATAAGTAATATGTAACATATTACAATTTCAAAGTAACTTGCACAACACTGAGTTTAATTTATTATATTTTTAATCTACAACCATTACAATCATAATAGAAAGATAAAAAGAAAGACAAAAGAAAGAAAGAGTGTGTATGTGTGTGTGGGAGAGAGAGAGACCAGATAAAAAAGAGACCAGAAGAGTGAAAGACAGAAAGAAGAGAGAACGACTGAACGAGAGAAGGGTAAAAAATGAAAAAGAAAAATTGTCTGAAAGAGAGAGTGAATGAAAATGAGAGAGAGATTGAGTGATAGCGAGAGAGAGAGAGAAATGCAGAGAGAGAGAGAGGGAGAGAGGGGGAGAGAGAAAGAGTGATAGAAGGGCAAAGAGAAAAAGGAGAGAGAGAGAGAGAGAGAGAGAGAGAGATCATATTTTGAATCTTAATGGCTACGTTTGTACATACAAGAAGAAATTAAATGGGATCTGACTCAGTCTTTTGTTCCCTCTTTTTCCAAAATTGAAGAAAAAAAAAAAATAATAGAAAAAAAAAATAAAAAATACACAAAATATTTAACATAAATATTTAAATGCTGAAAAAACTGTGACACACAATGAGACATAAATAGAAAATTCCGCAAATATTGCACATTCTTACAACTAATTATAGGGTGATGATCATAATTGCAAAAAAGCAATCGCATCTAGCTGATAGATAGATAGATTTCTCAACACAGCAGCCACTTTCTCTTTCCCACAGGAGAGAAAAGCAGCTGGACGCAAAACTCGCTATAATAAATAATAACTTGTAATTTTTTTAAACCGTTTCAGCTGAACAAAGAGACTCACATGACACAGTGAAGGTGCAGCTGGATGTACCAGCTCCGTTGCTCACTTTGCACTCGTACGTGCCGTTGTTGGTGGCGTCCAGCTTGAAGCGCAGCTGTGGGACGCTCTGGGGGTCCGGGGGGGGAGTGCGGATGGGAACCCCGTTACGAGTCCAGCGCACACTGGCCATGCGGTTGGGGTTGGACTTCAGGACCACACAGCGGAGGTTGACCGTCTGGAAGGTTGGAGAGCGGACGTCGAGAAGCACCGGGTCCACCACCGGAGGGTCTGGATTAGAGAGAGAGAAGATTCCAGCATTTATTCCCCCAATTAGAGCGAAACATCATTCCCCCAACAGTTTCATTACTCAATCATTCGTTTGTCACAGCAATCTAGTCAACACATCGTTAAGGCTGAAGAAACATTTTTTTTTCCTTGACACTGTCACCTTTGACTTACTCGCTTGACACAATCTTGAAATTCCTGGACATTATTAAGAGGAGTTGTGTGTATATAATGGGTTGTTAAGGTGGGCATACGGGCAGTGGATCTCGGATTGTCAGCCAATCACATTTGTGTCTTTGATTTGAAGCATTGAATGTTTTGATTTGTCACAGATTTTATATATTGAGTGTATTGTTTTTATTTGTCAGATTTGTTACATTAAATGTGTTGTTATGATTAGTCACTGATTTGTAGCAATGAGTGTTTTGTTTTGATGTGTCACTGATTGGTAAAATGGAATGTTTTGTTTTAATTCATCAAATATTTGTAACAATAAATGTTTTGTTTTGATTTGTAACATCGGAATGTTTTGTGTTGATTTGTCACTGGTTTAAAATGCGGAATGTGTTGTTTTGATTTGATTGGTAAAATTTGTAACATTGACTGTTTTGTTTCGATTTATCACTGATTTGTAACAATTAATGTTTATTTTCATTTGTCACTGATTTGTAAAATTGAGTGTTTCGTTTTATTTATCAAATACTTTGTAACAATGAATGTTTTGTTTTGATTTACAACTTTGCATGTTTTACTTTGATTTGTCACTGAATGTTTGTTTTGATTTGTCACTGATTTGTAACATTGATTGTTTTGCTTTGATTTGTTAAATGCTTAAGTAGTGAGTGTTCTGTTTTGTCACATATTCATTACATCAAACACTTGTTTTGATTGGTCACAAATTTGTAATTTGATTTGTCACGTATTCATAAAATGAAATGTTTTGTTTTCATAGATTACTGATTTATAACACCGGGTATTTTGCTTTGATTTATCACAGACAGTGTGCGTGCGCGCGTGTGTGCGCTTTAAATATTTTATAGCTCCTATAAAGCACCTTAGAGACTGACAGTGAAACGTGCTTAATAATCGAACGTCGACACGGAACAACACAGGCGCGAAACATGGTGGTGTTCAGCGGAATGAAGGCGTCTTGTCGCGTGGCAGGTTCTCCATCAACATTTGCCTTTCTTAACTAACAGGACGGAAATCACTTTAAAAGAAAAGAGCCGCGTTTAATCTGTCAACTCTTAAAATTTTACTGGAAACAAAGCCTCACATAAACCACAGGCACTTAGAGCATGAAAGCATCGGGCATGCCGACCGCGTTGGCCTGACAGATTACAAGCGTTCGGCTGAATCGATAAGGAGGGGTCCGCATTGTCTCAGCTAATTGCACGGAATCAATCTATATGGTGTGTAAGAGCGGGCGACTAATTACCGCCTGCGAGAGTCTCGTTAGACACCCGCATGTATGAGATGATGTAACTGCAAATTAGCATGGCAGGACCTCAGGCACGCATCAACAGCGCATTACTGTAACCACTAATGTGCGGAAACTGTGACAAAGCATCGGGGTGTAATTAACCCTCATGAACTCCGCTCAACCCAAATAACCCAAACGGTTTCAGCTTTTCATTAATACAGGAAACAAAACACTTCATTGGCTAACGATGATTGTACTTTAAAATTAACCAATGAGAAATTGGGGAACATCTACTGTAGCATGCGACTTTTTGAAAGACACTGAGGGTCTCACACACACACACCAAACTAAAGGACACAGAAAGGAAGGAATGAAAGAAGAGAGAATGTAAGAGGAGAGAAATAAGAAAAGCAAAAGAGAAACAGAGTGAATGAAAAATTGAAAATAGTGGGGAAAAAACAGCAAAAAAATAAAAAAGGAGACAAAGGAAAGGTGCACAGCGACAAGGTAGAAAGAGGAGAATGTTAACACATTAGAGGAGAAAAGAGAGGCAAAAGAGAGAGAGAGAAAGAGAGAGAGAGAGAGAGAGAGAGAGAGAGAGAGAGAGAGAGAGCGAGAGAGGAAGAATGAAGTGAGTGAGCAGGTACAAGACAGGAGAAAAGGAGAGAGTAAAGTAATAGAAAGAAAAAAAGTAAGAAGGGAAAGAGAGTATGTGTGTGAGAGACAAGAAGTGAAACTGACCAGAAAGAAAGAGAAACAAAAAGAGAGAAAGAGGCTGAACAAGAGAGAGAGAGAGTGAATAAGTGAGACAGAGAGAGAGAGAGAAAGAAAGGGAGATAAGTGAATAAGTGTGAGAGAGATAGAGAATGAGAGAAAGTGATAGAGAAAAAGAGAGAGAGAGAGAGAGACGAGAAGAGATGATCGTGAGAGGATCACCTCCCCTTTTCTCGCTCCTGCCTCTGTTATCGCTGCTCCCTTTGGCTATTCGAGACGCGTGCGCCCGATTGGCTCTATGGGAGTGGCGTTCGAGACATGCTCGAGAGTGATAGAGCGGAGTGATTAGACAGTATGAAAGCGAGTGAGAGAGATAGATAAGTGAGAGAGCGATACCTACCGAGGAGCAAACAGAAACAGAGTGGGGGAGGGGGGGTGCACTCCACTTTGCTCTGCCAGAGGCGAAACACAGCGTTGCTTCGTCACAGCAGAGACGACTAATCTCATATAGACATAATGACAGTGAGAGACAGCGTGTGGAGAGACAGACAGTAATGACAGTGAGAGCAGCGTGTGAGAAAGACAGTATGCGAGTGAGACAGCGTGTGGAGAGACAGACAGTATGACAGTTGGAGACAGCGTGTGGAGAGACAGACAGTAAGGGCAGTGAGACAGCCAGTGTGGAGAGACAGGACGTATGACAGTGAGACAGCGTGTGGAGAGACAGACAGTAATGACAGTGAGACAGCGTGGGGGAGAGACAGTAAGACAGTAAACTGTGAAGCAGACGTATGAGTAGACAGCGTGTGGAGAGACAGACAGTAATGACAGTGAGACAGCGTGTGGAGAGACAGACAAATGACAGTGAGACAGCGTGTGGAGAGACAGACAGTAATGACAGTGAGACAGCGTGTGGAGAGAGACAGACAGTAATGGCAGTGAGACAGCGGTGGAGAGACAGACAGTAATGACAGTGAGACAGCGTGTGGAGAGACAGACAGTAATGCAGTGAGACAGCGTGTGGAGAGAACAGACAGTAATGACAGTGAGACAGCGTGTGGAGAGACAGACAGTAATGACAGTGAGACAGCGTTGTGAGAGAAGACAGATCAGTGAGACCGTGTGAGAGCAGCATAAGAGTGACAGCGTGTGGAGAGACAGACAGTAAGCGTGCAGTGGAGAACAGACAGTGCAGTGGAGAGAGACAGTGTGACAGATAATGAGCAGTGTAGACAGCGTGTGGGAGAGAAGACAGTAATGACAGTGAGACAAGCGTGTGGAGAGACAGACAGTAATGACAGTGAGGTGAAACAGCAGTATGACGTGGAAGTGTGGAGAGGACAGCAGTATGACAGTGAGACAGCGTGTGGAGAGACAGACAGTAATGACAGTGAGACAGCGTGTGGAGAGACAGACAGTAATGACAGTGAGACAGCGTGTGGGAGACAGACAGTAATGACAGTGAGACAGCGTGTGGAGAGACAGACAGTAATGGCAGTGAGACAGCGTGTGGAGAGACAGACAGTAATGACAGTGAGACAGCGTGTGGAGAGACAGACAGAAGCACCTGACTCATAAATCACCGCCCCATCCGTCCTGCTACTCCACTGCTCCAGCGGTGATATCCACAGACCGGTGCCTGTCTCACATCCAGCCCTAATGAAGCCATCACTCACTGAGCTGAACTGCATTCTGGGATCTCTCCCACCATGAATCCCAGTGCGAGCGCTTCCATTTGCTCACGACACACTGGCGTGTTTAAACAGATCTCCTGCTCCAACACAACCGCAGTTTAAGCGCATGAATCACATGATGCGATGCTGTCGTTTATTATTATTGATTAGCGAGTCACACTCTGTTCACATCAACACACACATGTTTGGACTGTATTGATGTACGTATAGGACTGTATGTTTATTTAATATACCTGCTACTTACTGAGACAAACGCTGACCAAACACAGAATTAAATGAACAGACAAAATTAACTCAATCATTAAAGATGTAAAGGCAGAAAGAGATGGAAATACAGACAGACAGAGAGATGGATAGACAGACCGACAGCAAGATGAATAGAGAGATCAATAGATAGATAGATAGATAGATAGATAGATAGATAGATAGATAGATAGATAGATAGATAGATAGATAGATAGATAGATAGATAGATAGATAGATAGATAGATAGACAGACAGATAGATAGATAGAAAGACAGCTAGATAGATGGATGAATGAGTGGACAGACAGACAGTTAGATAGATGGAGAAAGAGAAGAAGGAGAGTTGGGGAAGTTAGAGTGAGCTATGAGGAAGAGCAGAATAGGACAAAACCAGAGGGGCAGAAATAGATAGACAGGCAGAATGACCTATAGAAAGATACAAACAGACAAACAATGAAAGTAGAAGGACTAGATAAAAGAAAGGAAGACAGATAAAGAAATAAATAGAAAGGGAAAATGACGAGAGAGGTGGGGTAGTTGGGAGAGAGAGAGAGTGTGTGTGTGTGTGTGTGTGTGTGTGTGTGTGTGTGTGTGAGAAAAAAGAAAGAGAGGAAAGAGAGAGAGGGAGAAGAAAAGAGAGAGGAAGAAGAGAGGAGTGAGAAGAGAGAGAGAGAGAGAGAGAGAGAGAGAGAGAGAGAGAGAGAGAGGAGAGAGAGGGAGGGGAGAGAGAGCGACGAGAAGGGAGAGTGAGGGGAGGGGACGCGGGAGGAGCGGAAGGCTCGAGGGAGCGAGGGGAGGAGAGATGAGCCGAAGAAGCGAGAGAGAGAGAGAGAGGGAGGGAGCGAGGGAGAGAGAGAGAGAGAGAGAGAGAGAGAGAGGGGGAAGCACATAAAATAAACAGCAAAATAGAATTCTCAATTTCAAATTCAAGTAAGCGTTAAATAAAGTTTACAGCAACGCATTGTTTTAAACAAATGTCGTGAAGATAATGGCGAAACACATTACAGTTCCTGGCTCGTGTGTGACGTCTCCTCCTCTCAGAGCCAGACGTGCTCCATCCTTCCAAAAAAAACCCGGCTTTTCAGACAGATACAGGACCAGCGGCGCTCAAATCCGGCAATCACGCGTGTTAAAGACACACAATAAACACGGGCTCCATTATGGCCGCAGAGTGCTTTGCTGGGCTAATGGCTGATGTGTGTTGAGTGGTTCAGGGTTCGCTCGTCTGTCTTTTGTGCGCCGCTACGCCGCTAATGAATTCAAGGCTCTTTACTTCGCCACTTACTAAACGCTCTCAACGCCGGCATCATAATGCATTATGAAAACTACAAACGCATTAATGCTCTCGCCACCCCCCCCCTTAAAAAAAAAAAGACACACATCCAAAAATAGCAGGATCAAAATCATTGATAATGGCCCATTACGTCTTAATGGAAAAATCGTGTCACTTTTACTTTTTTTTTATTTGGCTCGTTCGCTCGGAGACTCAATCCATCCGCGCTATCACTTCACAATCAAGATGAAAATCACATTAGGATGTTCAGCGCGAGTGAAATTGAATTGCAACGTTGACGGAGATGGTTCCGACACTACTGTCGTAAGGTAAAAGTGTGTGTGTGTGTGTGTGTGTGTGTGTGTGTGTGTGTGTGTATAGGCATTTAATACAATGAGGGGCCCTACATAATTGGTTTTTATACTATAGTTGTTACGATCCTGCTCCTCAGCTCCTCCTGGAGGTCGAGGAAGGAAGCGTGAGGCACCGGCAGATCGTTATCCTCCGCAACAGGTGAGGCTAATCACAGGAATAAATCTTGGCCAGTCATGAGTTGTGAGAGAAGCCACGCCCATGTGACTCATGTGTTTTCGAAAATCTTCTTTTTCTTCTGGATCTTCGGAGTTAATGAATAAAACCTTGTGTTGCAAACACTGCTGTCATCTGTGTCCAGAGGTGTCAAGTAACGAAGTAATACTACTTCGTTACCTAACTAAAGTAGAAATTTGGCTTACTTTTGCTTTTCGAGAGTATTTATTTTTCCGCTTACTTTCTACTTGTTGTTTCAAGCAAATATCGGTACGTTCTATTCGTTACTTCTTCAAAACCAGTCGCTTTACCGGTTAGTTTTATTTTCGTGTTGAATCGATATAAAAAAACATCCAGACAAATCACGCCGGTAAATGATTGTGGTTGGATGAGACGTATAAACACGTATCATTCCGACACCCTATTGGTTTGCCCGCGGACAAGTATCTTTGTGAGACTTTGAGAGATATTATTTATCATATGCTAGACATAAATGAGATAATGTAATGTTGAAGCTAGATTTTCAAACATAAGAGTTCATATTTAGGTCATTATTTCATAACGTACGTATTTGAAAATAATCTATTTTGTCACAAGTTTTTACAGATTTATCAACATCCTGTTTGATTTAGTGTCTTGAGGCCACGTCGATTGCTTTGTAATAAAATGCATTAGTTTTCAATGTGATTACAACAATTTAATAGAACAATATAGTTCTATAATGATACTTTTTTCCTCGCATTACTTTTACTTGTATACTCAAAAGTAGTTTTATCAGTATTAGTAACGCTACTTTTACTTTAGTAGAATATTGGGCACTGATAAAGCAAAACTTTAAAATTCGATTCCTTAGGAACGAACTTATTGTAGCACAAATGATGATTCCCAGTTATTGTGGCTCTTTGGGGCAGAGCGTGGCACGCGGGTTCCAGCAGAGCAGCTGGTAAAGTGTTGAAGTGATGAACAACCTTCAATACACAAAAAACTTACATTCGACATTGAGCTGCACCTGCGCCAGTCTGCGCTTGATGTTCAGGCCGTTATAAGGGGCCGTTTGGCATCGGTACGCTCCCATCATGTCCCGGGTCACGTTGGCAAGGCGCAAGCGTCCGTCGCGGGTTTCCACCACCCAGTCACCCGTCGGCATCGGTAAGTCCTTGTTGGCACGAGACCACAGCACTGGAGGGCGGGGCTTACCATCGACCAAACACACAAGATCTGCCGTGCCACCCTCGCTGGCGTTCACCACCGCTCCTCCGGGTGGCACGCTTAAAACAGGAGGAACCACTGCAAATGAATACAAAGTAAAGAGTCTGAAGTTAGTTTAGAGAGACAGATATTTGGCCACTAGGTGGATGCTTTGACTTTCTTTATAACTTATTGTCTAAATATTTGTCTAAAATATTGTCTTTCTTTATAAGGTTGCAGGTTTGAATCCCTCTCTGAGTTTCCTTGAGCGAGACACCGACCCCCACAATACCCCGATACCACGGCTAAAGGCTGCCCACTGCTCCGGGTTTGTGATTCACTTCACTTCACTTGGTTAGGAATATAAATATTCATTGTGTAATATTAGACATCACAGACTACTAATGAGGGACCAAGCTAAATTTCATCCAATAACGATAGTTATTAAAAGCGAAAACATATTATTAAAAAAGTTCAGTTAGTTCCCAAATTGGCTGGTCACTTAGTGGAAAAGGCTAATGTAAAGGAAACAACTTTGCCAAAATATCTGATATTAAATGTGAAAAAATATTACTGAAAAATAGAAAACTGCATAGAGATTAGTTTGTTCTCATATTACCCAGCCAATTTGTGGCCATTGTCCGAAGTAATAGAAACAACTGTCCAAAAAATGGCCTAAACTGTCACTTTTTAACAATTAAACTTGCATTCATAAACATAAAAAATAGATACAGCAGGCTCAACAAGTTCCCAAACTGGCTAAATGCAACTAGCCGCATCTCACTATCCGCATCCCACTAGCCACATCCAACTAGCCGCATACAATTAGTTGAATCCCACTAGCCGTATCCAATTAGCTGCATTTCACTTGCCACATCTCACTAGCCAGATCCATCTAGCCGCATCCCACTAGTCGCATCCAACTAGCCACATCCATCTAGCCACTTCCATCTAGCCGCATCCCACTAGCCGCATTCAACTAGCCACATCCCACTAGCCGCATTCAACTAGCCGCATCCCACTAGCCGCATTCAACTAGACACATCCATCTAGCCACTTCCATCGAGCCGCATCCCACTAGACCAGGCATGGGCAAACTACGGCCCGCGGGCCACATGCGGCCCATGAAAGGTTTTAATCCGGCCCGCGGAGCTTGTAAAAAATTAAATCAAAATCATATATATTTTTTCAATGTTCCATTATAGAGGGTTTTTTTGCTTTCTTTATGAACACATTTTAAAAAGCAGAACCATATACACAAGTGTACGTTAATTAAATGTACTAGCATATTTATAACATTTATTTTTACACTGTCAGTCACAAAACAATAAAAGCTTACCACGATGTTACAATAGTTTTTTTCATTAGCTCAATTGTTATTTTATTTTAAAACCTTGCTCTCGCATTAATTATTTCTGCACATTTCATTCATTGCATTCGTTTTCGCGCAGTCTGCTTTACTTTCTCTTCACTGCGTGGGATCGAGGGAGTAGTCCGGTAATCGCTCAAACGGCTTGATTTTGGGGCAAAACGATCATTAAAAGTCACGAATCGCAGTACAGTGCCATTGTCCCCAATCCCAATCCCCGGTGACCAGCGCTGCTCAGTGAATTAAATATTACTAGGCCGCACAAGTTTAGTAAAACAAATCAGATTAGTGCCAAACATGTCAAGCGCAAACAAATGTATTTTAAAAAACCATACGGAAACGATTTACGTTATCGTTTTGCTTTTTAATTATTATTTTCCTTCGCAATCTTCACAATATCGTTAGGCAGCAGGTTAAAGGCGCTTTTTCGTTCCAAATTGGACTTATCTCGAATCTCCCCGCACGCGCTCTTGTAGCTGACAATTAATATTATTATACTTATACCCACCAAAATAATGGCAAAACTAGGAGTGTCATCTGTCTGTCGAAAGTCAGTCAAACATATGAAGATAAGTGCAATGAAATCTGACGCTTTAGCGGTTATTTTCTCTAAATGTAAAGTTTAATAAAACATCACGTTTTAGCGGTTACTTTCTCTTAATAAAGTATATAAGCAAACTTATCACCGTCCTAGATATAGTCGAAATGCTTTATTATGAACCAGTAAAAGAGTGAAGTGGCTCAGCGCATTATTGCTGGCACATTGACTACCGTAATAACTTGATTAGCAGCGCAACAAAAACGTGTCTCTTTTTCGGACGCGCGGCTATTCAGAAGATTTTCCAATGTTTCTTGTTAATGTTTCTTGTGATGCTGAAGAACTGAAGAAGAGATGGTTCAGATTTTTTAAATGATTATTAAAATAATCACGCCTTTTTCATTTTCTAAGCAGTAGAACTTCATTCTTATAAACGAGGAACTATAATCGTGTCATTGCAAAAAGTTTTTAAAAAAGGATTAAAATATTATAATATATAATATACATAATTGATTATTTTGATATTTTATATTAAAAGAAAAATATATCTAATATCATAATGGGATTCCCTGCATGGTGAGTTAAAATGCTAAATCACTTTATTTGTATTTTAGTATTATATCTGTTTTTTTGTTAGTTTTTTATCTTGAATGCATTTTAATATATAAGTAAACACTATTTAAAGTTAAACACTAAATTATATACAAACAAATTGTATATCCTAAAATGTGTATTTTTTCCCCGAGCCCAGTCCGGCCCCTTTGTCAAATGTTAGAACCCAATGTGGCCCGCGAGTCAAAAAGTTTGCCCACCCCTGCACTAGACGCATTCTACTCTGGTCAAAATTATGACATTGGTCGTAATGTAAAAAAACTAAAGGGGATATGATTTCATTTGGCTGTTAATATTTTTTGCTGAAATTTTTGTATATTCAGGTACAACAGTGCACATTATTGGAATGATTATCAGCCACGATGATGGAATGATTGATTTCAATTTGAGTATCAGCAGCAGAGGAAGAAAAATGACTAGAAAACCAAGACTTCAAACAAACCAGATCACAAAAAAGAAACCGAGCGCGACTGATCGCGGTAGGCGCTGAGGTCAGAAACGCAGCGCAACGCTCCAGAGAAGGTCGAGACTTCTAGAACAATAGAGAAGAGGAACCCGACTTGCTGAGATGAGAGAGCGCAGATCAGAGACGCCCGAGATGCACACGGGCGTCTGACTTTCCCAGAATCCCGTGGCTTCCTACCCCACCCAACGATTATTCGCAGTACTATCACCGTTTTCCCACGGGGTCGGCGGACCCATTTAATCTCTTTGATTGCTTCAAAACCTCTTAATAACATCATGTGGTAGCAAAACATCTCTTTATGTGAGAAAACCCCGCAACAACCCGTCAATAGCCGGAGAGTTTTGATGATGGCGAGAGATTCATCTTTCATAAGAGCCTTTTGAGTGTCACATTTTTTCATCGAAGCGGAATATTAAAAACGTTTGATAATGCTATCTGACATCTGAAGGTTATTTAGGCCCTGTGTAGTTTAAATACCCAAAGCAGAGTGATTGAAACCGAAGTCTGGCTTGAAAAAGAATCGTGAGGCTTGATTATTCGTCAAAGGCCAAAGAAAAACGATCCCTTTTCCGAGTTGAAAACCCAACAGGAAGAGAAATTATGGCATGGTAATGAACCAGAATCCGGCATAGCAGGATCTTTTGAGGCCTTGTTACGCAAATAAAAGCCGTTTTTAAAAAAGTCTCACTAGCCGGATCCCACTAGCCGCAACCAATTAGCCGCATCGCATTAGCCTTCTTCCACTAGCCGCATTCCACTAGCCGAATCCCACTAAATGCACTCCACTAGCTCCATCCAACTAGCCGAATTTCACTAGCCACATCCAACTAGCAGCATCTCACTAGCCGCATCCAACATCCCACCAACCGCATCTTACTAGCCGCATCCAACTAGCCGCATCCAACCAGCCGCATTCAACCAACCGCATCCAACTAGCCGCATCGCCTTAGTCGCATCCTACTAAACACATTCCACGAGCCCCATCCAACTAGCCGCATCTAACTAGAAGCATCTCACTAGCCGCATCCAACATCCCACTAGCCGCATCTTACTAGCCGCATTCAACCAGCCGCATCACACTAGCCGCATCCTACTAGCAGAATCTCACTAGCCACATCCAACTAGCCGCATCCCACTAGCCACATCCAACAAGAAGCATGTCACTAACCGCATTCCACTAGCCATATACAATTAGCCGCATAAGACTAACCGCATTGACGATTTTATTAAAGTCCCACTAAACGCTTTCCACTAGCCCCATCAAACTAGCCGCATCCTACTAACCGCATTGACGATTTTATTAAAGTCAAGCAACAATTAAAAGCCAGACCATTCCGATTTTCAGAATTAGCGCCATTAGCATGGCCGGCGTGGTCTCACCGCTGCTCTGCGTGATGTTCACGTCCACGCGCAGCTCGGGAACACTGCTCCCGGGGAAGTTGGCGACGCAGCTGTAGGTGGCTTGATCTCTGAACTTCATGTCCACGATTTCCAGGCTGCTGGTTCCGGGCGGCATGTCGGGGTCGCTGCGCAGCACGATGAGGCTGTCGGTGGGGTAGATGAGGGCGGCGTTCTTGTACCACGTGTAGTTCACCTTGTCCTGAGGGTTGGCGTCCACGTGGCAGGAGAGCTTGAGGTCTCGTCCCATCTGGATGCTCTCGCTGTCTTTGTTGGAGTCCGGCGTGATCTGGAACGTTATGTTTTTCATGGCTGATGGAGAGAAGAGACGACCTGATGATTCGCCCGCGGGTTTGGCGCGTTGTTAGCCGGCGACTGTTAATTAAAAGCGTAGGGTCTAATTAAAGTGGATTTGCATGTGGATGTAGGAGACATCAGCACCGGAGCAGCAGGAGTTTTAGGCTTTGAGTCTTTCGAAACGAACTGACGCTGATTTGAAATAATAGCGCGGCTGGTATTCGAATCAAAATGTGTAATTAATTAGTAATTAACTAAATAAAATTAATAACTTTATTGTGTTGACTGAGAATAATAATAAACCACTGAGAATGCAAGTACACTGACGGCTCTAGTAAGCACTAATTAACTAAAATAATTAGTGATATTAACTGAAAATATGTAAACAAGTAATAATGTGTATTATTTTTTCGTTAATCATTAAACACTTTTATGATGTTGCTCAGTCTAAAATGCATTGTGTTACATGTTTAAGTATTGTATTTAAACAGAGGTGTAAAGTACTTGAGAAAACATTAGGAATTTTTGGACATTTTGTAAATATTGTAAATCGTTGTTTTTGGCAACTTTGTAGTTGTATTGAGTATCAAAATTAAATTCACACAGTCCTAATAAATTGACGCAATCAATAAAGTACAAGTACTAATACAAGTACAAATATCATGCTCAGTGTTTCAATGTCTAAAGAATGTTTTTACATATGTATACATATCTAGAAAATTAACAAAAATTCCCAAAGTTTACTCAAGTACTTTACACCTCTGGATTTAAATTCTATCTACAGCAAGTGTAGTTTGTATTAAGTAAAAGGCACTCAATTGTCAAAACCACTTTTCCATTTCTGGGTCACGGGGAGCTGAGCCAATCACAGCATCTCTGGGCCTGAAGGTGGGACACACATTTTACTTAAATAATTTAAATGTTTTACATTTTACTTAAAAAATATACATTGTTGTTACACTTTTAATTAAATAAACAACAAAAAATACTGTTTTGGAAATATATACGTATTAAATAACTAAATATGAGGTTGTATCAAAATTTGATCCTGAAGATCAATGCAACATTTTCAAAATTAGTGTCAACATTTCAACAACATATTTATTTTTATTCGAATCAAGCAGAGCTATTCGATTGTTTGTGTTTGATCTCTGGGTCCTGGGGAGCAGTGGCCAATCAGAGCCATTCTTGGCTAGAAATTTTGTTTTCATGATTGTATCCAAAAATTACTACGGTACTAAGTAAATGACTAATTTAGAAGTAATAAATAAACCAAATTCAGTTTGAATTCTCAGGCTTGATATATTTTTTTTATCAAGTACTCCACGACATCTTTCATCCAATCAAGTCCTTTCCCGCCGTTTATCATTCATGAGCCGCGATTCCAACCGATCCGCTATGCGACGTCTGCTCACCTCCTCAAGCTAGCGAAGACTGATTTGCGCGTATCGAACGTAAATTCGCAAACACAACAGCAAATCAGCGTGTTTACACTCTGACAGCGTGAAAAACGACCCTGCGGGTGGACGCGCCAAACTTTGCCGCCATATGTTTCCCGTCCCGCGTTTCGACAGACGGCGTCTCTACCTGGATGATTGGCTACGATGGAGCGCGGCGTGTGCGTTTGACACCAAACCGGCTCATTACCGTCAACAGAGACGGATTCCGCACGCACCCTGCGCATGCTCTCATGCTAATTAGCTTCATTCCTCTCGAATTAATTGAAGTAAATAAAAATGATTAAAGAGGCTAAGAATAGCTCGGGGAGAGGCTGATGAACGACAGGCGTTCTCCATTCACCCTCTCGGTTTGAGAGTTTAACGTGATCACATCCTGCCAAGAGCTAATTACAGTTCAGCCGCTAACTCTCGCTCGCGCACCCACGGACACACGTATGGAGAAGAGTTCTGGCTTGCCGCTTTTTACACGCCGATAGGGAAGTCAGAAGTCATGGAGAAGGGTGTCAATCAAGCGGCCGGAGAAATATGTTCCCTCAGATTGGATCCGAAAGGCTGAATAATAATAACAAAATACGGCTGAAAAATACACGGAATCCAGAGGGCTTCGAATAAATCATTTTCTCATGTGTGTTGTGGCTTTTCTTTTTGGTTTTCTTTTTGTCTTCGTGAAATTTTTGTCTGATTTGGCAGGTTTTTTTTTTCTGCCAAACTGTTCTTTTGGTTTTCTTTTATGATAACGCTTGAATGTTTTTTTTCTTAATTTTAAAAACATTAAAATTCAAATTATTCAGACATTCAGCATAGACCTTTACTTTACTTTACTTAAACACTTTTATCCAAAGTGCCATTACAATTTTTTTTAAACAAATGAGCAACTTCTTACAAAACCCTGAAAATATTACTGCATTCCTTATTAAATCTGTGTACCTGCAATGTAATAATTTACAAGCAATTTTTCAAGATTTGTTTTATCGTTTTAACAGAACTTCTTAATTTTTAGCATTACATACACTGTATACAATGAATGCTTACATTTTCTTTGCATATTGTTCTCAAAAAAGGTGTGTAATATTGGTCATTGAAACGGGAAATACCGTATTTATGCGAATTTAAGCACCTCCTGATTAAATTTCTTGTTTTCTTTCTGGCTAAATTAAATTAATTTGTCGCTAAAATACTATTTTTTCTGCATTTAACAAATTTAACTTGTGACTCGTATCACTTCAATGTTGTAAAAACATAAAAAAAAAGGTGCTTATATTTGCCTAAATACAGTCTTTAGGAGTAATTGTATATAATATATAATTAAATGAGATTTAAGTAATATAATATTTATGTAGAATTAAAAAACATTTAATTAAATTATATAATTGTTTATAATTTATTCATGTATACAATGCATTGATTATATACTGCATGATAAAAACTCTATTCATTAATGTATAATCCTAAATGGACAAGTTATTACATGATTAGGTAAATAAAAAACATCGGCGTTCATGATTGAAACTGCGGTCTTACTTCTCACAATGAGGTTGACGGTTCTCCGGGCAGGGTTTCCCACGTTGTTGACGGCGGTGCAGTTGTAGACGCCTGCGTCCTCGGGAGTGACCGAGCGGATCATGAGCGATCCGCCTTTCAACAGCGAGCGCTGAGGAAGAGTCCTGGGATAGCGAGACCAGGTCACCGCGGGCATCGGGAATCCTGCTACGACTTCGCACGATAGCGTGACGTCCTGACCCGGGTCCACCACGTACGTCTCGTTCACCGACAGCCTCAGAGCCGGAGGAGCTGGGGATTAAAAACACAACACGTCATGATTAAAGGTCATTTAAAAATGCCCAAGCTCGCACTTGTCTTGCTCAGTTGTGTTCTGCTCTCACCAGTCATCAAAATATAGTGAGTCTAGACCAGGGGTGTGCAAACTTTTTGATTGCCGGGCCACATTTGATAAAGGGGCCGGACCGGGCTTCCTAGTCAAGCGGCTGTCAATCAGATTCTCACCAGCCAATCAGAGTAAGTGCTGCCTCCACATGAAGCTAGTTCCAAAAGTCCAAACAAAAACAACAAATGAAACGAATGAAAAAACTCTGAATCGAATCTTGTTTCTCTCTGATTCCATAGACTGACAGTATAAAACTATGTGCTAGTACAATACTTTTACGTAGATTTTGTGTTTATGGTTCCGCTTTTTAAAAAGTGTTATGTAAAAAAAGGAGTAAAAAAAAAAACCTTCATAAAAGATTACCCGGATTTTGATTTATAAAATCGTATAACATTATATTACGACCTATTTCAATTTTATATTTTAATAGTCACAGGGTTCCTACACTTTCTAAAAGATACAATTCAAGCATTTTTCAAGCTTTTTCAAGGTCCATGTTTATGCTTTTCCAGCACCATACAGTTAAGGTACTATTTAAAACTGTGCCTAAATCAAACTGTAACGTTACCATTTTTGGTAGTTTTCTCCAAGTTCAATAAAACATCACATCAGGAAATATAATAATTTGCTTATAATCAAACAGTCAAAAGACTTTGTTTTAATGATTGAAATACAGATTTTAGTTGTAGTAGTTAAAGTAGCGGGGGTGTGGATGCTTCGCCAAAATTCGGATGCGATATCTACTATATAATAAATTTTCAAGCACTATCAAGCACTTCATTTAAAGTTCAAGCAATTTCAAGGCCTTGAAAACACATTGTTGAAATTCAAGCTTTTTCAAGGATTTCAAGCACGCGTAGGAACCCTGTAGTCAATATAATTAGACAACGGAAGAAAGCAGAATGTCATATTTTGGATATAGAATACGAGCAAAGATATCACTTCTAGCGCGAGGCGTCTACATGCTTCAAGGTTCCAGCTCTTCAACAGTCTGATTAAACAACACACACACACACACACACACACACACTTTATGAAAATGTCAAACTAACATTTTTCATCTGCGATTCAAGCTTACTTAATAATAAACGTTTAAGGCATTTTTTAATTTATTTTCTTTAACATCACATTTTCACTACTTCTTCTCAAAATGTTTCTCTTCAACAGATTTTCAAAACATTCTTTCACAATTCAAAACACTTTTGTCATCTATCAATGTTGTTGCCTATATTGTCAAAAAATTCAAGTTCAAGTTCAAGCTGTGAGCATTTGTAAGGCACTTTTCACAGTTTTAACTGTCTCAAAGCGCACGTGTGAATATGTAAGAGAATTGTTGCTTTTTATTCATTTGATCATCCGGTTGTTGGTGTTTAAGTAAATGGCTATGATTATCACTGAGACTATGACAAGACAAAGACAAAAACAAAGACAAAAATTCATTCTTATATCTAGCGGTTCTCTAAATAAGCCATAAGTGTTAGCTACAAACACACCATTCGTCGAAACAACATTTTTAAACACATTTTTTGAAGTACGCATCAAAATCTAGGATAGATACGACCAGCCAATCACAGAACTGATGTGATAATTTAATGGGTAATTTTCCAAACTGTTGGAGGAAGATAATCTAATCTGGACTATGGACGAGGATGTTTCATATTCTGACTGTAAAACACAGTTTGAACAGGAAGCGTTAAATTCTAATGTATTTTTGGTTTTATTTTCGCTTTGCAATTTCTCTAAGTTAATTATGTGAAAATGCGAAGCTTTAATTATAGACTGAATGAAACAATGGTTGAATAAAGTACTGTTAAAAAAAATCATATTTTTCAAAGCCATCATATCCTATACACATGTACATACATTTTCAAATATTAAAACTGTAAAATTATTTGGCCTATGAAATAATGATGTACAGTAACTTGCTGAAGATAATAGAATAAAAATAATAATATTTGAAAAAGAAAAAGTTAAAAGCAGAGCACCAATTTCAATATGGTTCGCCATATTGACAATATCAATCACTTTACACTTTTTAAATATCTATTATTATTATCATCATTATTATGCATATTTAGATTTTGATTTATCAGTGGAAATCAACCATCTTCTAAAACCTAGCCAGTGGTCAATAAATAAATAAATGAAACTTCATTAACAAAAAAAAGAGAGAGGGAGAGAGAGTAAAAGAATGAATAACACTAGAAACATAAAAAATGACAAAGACACAACAAAAACAGATTAAATGATAAATGGAAAGGGGAAAAAACATAAAAGGACGGAGAGAAGCAGTAAGAAAAGAATGAATAAATGGAGGGAGAACAAAGAGTGACAGCGAGAGAAAATGACAAATAAAGAGACAAATTGTGTTGTTAATCTGGAGAGAAAAAGAGACACCGAAAGAAAGATAAAAGAAAAGAGTGATGACAAATATAAAAGTGAGAGGGGGCAGGCAAAAGAAAAAGTGTGTGTGTGTGTGTGTGTCTGTGTGTGGTTTATTCTTTCACTCCATGTCTAAAAGTCTTCACAACTCTGCCATTGATCAAGTGGCTCTGATGGTTTTAGCGAAGCCGGATCTCTCGCTTCCATCAGGTCTTCTCGCTACAAATAACGGACAGATCAGAGCCCCAAACAAAGAAAGGAAAGAGTTTATCGCTTCATTTTCCCCGAGCGTTGCGAGAGGCCGGAGTGATAATGAGGCTGATGTGTTGCGTGGCGTTTGTGCTGCTTTACCGGACCACCGCACAAAAACATCACAAAGAGGAACGAGAGGAATGAGGGGATGAGGAATGAAGCGGGATAACGACTTTAAATTAAACCGAGAGACTCTTCAGAGTGGCCGACTCAAAAGCAAACCAACGCAATCCCAGAATGCTTTGCGACAGGTGACGAAACGTGAATTTAAACGACCGATTTTACACCGTGAACTAAACTCAAAACTCAAGTTTGCGTTTGCGTGGGTTTCTTCCAGGTCTCCGCTTTCTGGACAATTGTCCAATTGTGTGAGTGAGAGTGTATCCTGCACTGTGATTGGCCAGTCACTAATCCAGGGGGTGTGTCCCACCTTCAGGCCCAGGTATGCTGGGATTAGCGTCAGCGCCCGGTGACCCAGAAATGGTAAAAGCAGTTCATAAAATGTAGGTATGGACGGATGGATGAGAGTGTTTATTATTTATACACACACTACAAATGAAGTTTACTGCTTCATACAACGTTTTCCCCAGACAAGCATGTTTTCCAGTGAAAGGTAGTGAAAGGCTAGTAATATGTGAAAAAATATTAAAACATAACCATGTACTAATGCATGTATTAGCTAAACCTAAAATAGTCTTAACCTATAGTTAAGTTAACCTAATAGTAATACCCCGACAATTTTCCATATACATTATTGTTCCTCAATTTTATACAAATCAATAATAGAAAGTTAAATATTACTTAAAAAACAGATTGTGTGTATTCAACACACCTTAAATGATGCTTTGCATTTTCATGCTTTGCATTTTAAATAATTCATTTAAAATATTTATTGGGGATTTTTTTTNNTTGGGGGGGGGGGTTAATTTCAGGGTTCCTACACTTTCTGAAAGATTACATCTAAGCACCGTTCAAGCACTTTTCAAGGTCAAGTTTTTTCCAGCACCATACAGTTGTGGTGAAATTTATATTTAAAACTACGCCTAAACACAATCAAACTGAAACATCACTATTTTGAAGGAAAGTTGTGTGGTATTGGTAGAAAAAAATGGCCATTACATTTTAGTAGACCTTACTAACATTACAGGCAAATTTTGATTTCTAATTTTGTTTAAATTAAGAAATTAGACATCTTCCATTCTTCTCCCTATTTAGCAAAGTGTGTTTGAGTTTAACAAAGTGTAACAAAGCAGGGAACACTGTAACAATAAAGGTGTTCTTGCTTCCCACTTCATATCAGATCTGGATCATAGTGATGTTTATTTACACACTCACTTTATTTATCTGTCTATCTCTCTCTCTGTTTCGGTCTCACTCTCAGTCTGTGAATCAAAAGTCGCGTGAAACCAGACACAAAGCGGGAAAACCGCCTACGTTCGGATCCGGATTCCACTGTAGAATTTCAAGCATTTTCAAACTCTTCATTTGAAATTCAAGCATTTTCAAGGCCTTGATTTGTGTTCAAATGGTCCATATTTCCCTTGAAATGGTTCAAATGGTTAAAATGGTTAAATGCAGAGCACAGGGCCCTAGTGGCCTTATCGACAAATTCACTCCCATTTTAGTCAAAATGTCTAAATGGGTGAACAGTCGAAAGCGAGTTAAAGTTTTCACCAAAACGCATCTTCGTTTTAACCAATCCACCTCATCGATGTTCTGAACTCTACTGCTCGACATCCACAGTCGTTACCCAGCCAGTGAAGATTTAAGGCCTAACGCCAGACTCCACAGAAGATTGTCTCACGTCCGTCCATCAAGTCATCAATCACGCTGGCGAACATATAGAAAGCGGCGGAATGAATCGGCAGCAACAGCAGGGCCGATTAGCGAGGCCGCGAGACTCGTGCTGCCAAGCAACAGATGAAACGTAATTAGCGCTCGGCAATGTAAGACACCACAATAACATCATTAAAGTCGTCCATCCTGCCTGATTTAACGACGCCTGTCTCAATTAGTGCGCTTAAATAATTCCTACCGCTGCATAGCAATGAGCTGTGTGGATATTCGCTCCGTTTTGTACATCTATAAGTCATAAAATCTAATTCATTCACAATGCAGGTTTTTTTAGGGCCTCGTCGAGCCGCTCGAAGAATCGTGACGTTTGAGTCGATTTGCAGTAAAATACACGACTGTTAAGAAAATAACAGAAATATTTTTAAAGAATCACTCTTCAAATATATTCTTTTTTCACTTTTTGATATATTATAAATGTTTCTAAAGTTACATTTCTAAAGACAATTGAGTTTTTACTCTGTTATATTGTAAATGCAAAAAAAAAATGGAGAATGATTTCAAAATTTGCAGTAGAATTTTGCAGAAAATTTCTTCCAAGTTCCAAAAAATTAGAACCAAGTTTTTTGGATCTAATTTGACACTTGCAACAGGGAGATTGTGGGTTCGAGTCCCATCTGCTTTAACTGAATAGAATAGACTCAAATTTTAAAACAATTTTGCTGCTTCCAACAGATCGACTGTTAGAAAATAACAGAAATATTTCTAAAGAATCATTCTACACATGTATTCTTTTTTCTACATATGTATTCTACTGATATTTATGTTAGAAAATAACATAAATATTAATACAGAAAAATGTGGTTTTTACTCTGCTATTCTGTATATACAAAAAAAACAACAAAAACAAAAAAGAAGAAGAAAGAAAGATTCCATGGAGTATGATTCCGCTCATAAAATAATGCACAGCTCGGTAAAGTTTGCTTGGTATTTTTATGCTTTACGGATGCTTCTTTTATTGGCTTTTTATGTACGAATCTGTGTAACGAAAGAAAGAACACTTACAGACAAAAAAAAAAAAAAGACAATTTTGAGCTCTAGATCAATTACATTATTCCAATAAAATTCTATTAAATAGCTTAAAAAATAAACACAGATTTCTCTCTCTCTCTCTCTCTCACACACACACACACACACACACACACACACACACACACACACTCATTGATCCTCATTAAATCAGCCGGCTGCACTGAAGGTAAAGAACGGCAGGTGTGTGAGGACACAGATTGATCAATAAACAGATGAATCTTCTCTCTAAAACCTCCTCGTTCATTTCTGCTTCTTTGATCCATTGATGCTCTTGCATGTGAGAGAAAGACAGTATTGGCCATTAAGGTGATACGTGAATGGATGGATGGATGGACAACTGGATGAACAGACAGGGAAACAGAAAAACGAGAGAAAGAAAGAGTAGCAGAAAGTGAGTAGGAATCAATGGAAGAAAACCAATGAGAAATGTAGTGAGAATGAACAGATTTTGAAAAGGGAGAAGAAAAAGAAAGAAAGGAAGAAAAAAAGAAAGAAAGAAAGAAAGAAAGAAAGAGCTAATCAACCGTTTGAAGGCAAATCCAACTCCCAAACCACTAAAAAAAAACAGCTAGAAAACGGCCCTCTACGCATTTTATTTTTAATTAAATAATTTGAAATTGCTAATGACTGAGTTATTGTTTCTGTACATACTCAAAATATGTTCATCAAACTTGTGAATAAATATAACAACACGTTTTCAACATTTTCAGTACGTAATGTGAGATGAGAATTTGACCTGCATTAAAAATCCAATGACACAATAAAAGCTCAAAACTTAAAACATTATGAAATTAATAACATATTCCAAGTTTGTGATTAACACATGCATTTCATTTTCTGTCAAATCTGCTGATTATGAACAAATTCTATTATTTTCATTTAAGTTCATTTCATTTTTTGAACACTTGGGAGTTCCATACACTACAGACGGTTATGGCCTAATGGTCAGAGAGCTGGACCTTCTAATCCAGACGTGTTCTCACATAATATACAGATTATAACCAAATCTTAATTCTTTCCTGTATGGTCCAAACGATGAATGTGCACTGGCGAGTTGAGGAACTACAACTCCCATAAGCCTTAGGGAAGGACAAGCCACATGATCGAAGCCAAGTGACCCGCCATCCCACCAATTTTGTGTAAAAACTTGAGGTTCATTGCTTGTCCAAATTCGTATGTATAGTTTCTGCTTTGGATCATGTCAAGTGTTTGACTGGTTTGGATGTCATATTTTTTGCTCTTCGTTTTTACTCGTTTGTTAAAAACACAACTTCAGAGTTTGATTCTGAACGTATCGAACCACTTTCCTTTATTTTCCTTGACATTTGAAGTGGTACTCATCAACTCTACAATCATGTACAAGTCTATGATTGACGGTTAAATTTTACGTTTTAGTTGCAATAACTATTTTACTGCCAATTTATTGAAGGTTTTTTTTTACACATTCCACAGTCACTCAAGACAGTGTAATCCTTAACTGGAATTGTTCGTTTCACTCCATCTTCTCTCACATGCTTTCTCAGTTTTTAAAAAAGAAAATAAAGTTAACCTCATCTTTCATCTATATTTTCTCTGATTTGATCTTGGATGTTTAAGAGATATGTTGGCGGTCAGCGGGATTTCACAGACTCTGGCACATATCCAATTCTAGCTTTTATTTTGAAACTTCGGGTTTTATTTTGTCAATTCCAGTTTAGATCAGCAATTGCGCTCTGTCTGTTTTCTTCTGCTCCAGCTGTTGTAATTTGTAATTAGACTCTATATTTAAGCAGAGCCTACATTCCAATCTTAACTCTAACCCTTCACGTTATCTCTGCCAGATCGTCAATGGCCTGGTATCTAGCCATCTTACATCTTGCCTTGCCCGTTTTTTTTAAATATCTTGTCTTGCCGGGATTTCAATTTTTGCTCTAGCCTTATTTCCCGATTTTCGCAGAACGCTTTTGACCCATTTTAATAGTGATTTTGACCTGTGAATTTCCTTGACTGTCTTTCGCCTGTTCCTCATTTACTCCCGTTCTCTGTGTACTGACCTCTGCCTGCCTGACCTCGATTCTGGAATTAAAACTCAGTTAACTGTTTGTGAACGCTTCGTCCGTCATGAACGCATGTGGGTCCGTCACCCTGCCGCCCGTGACAGGATTGTGAGAAAATGAAGTCCATATGTTTACTGGCAGAATGAGGGAGCAATGGACGCCACCAAACAAACGTTTTTTAAGAATCTTAAGAACTGTGTTTGATGTGAAGCATTTGAACAGTCGCTTTTATCATACCGAGTATCTTATATATTTTTTTGGTCTTTGACTCCAGTCATTTTAGATCCGGCATGTCTTTTGAACCTCGATTTGTGCCGAGCGGTTTAAATAAATAGACACATGTTGGCAGTTGTGGTCCAGTGGTCCCAATTGGACTTCTGTCCAAGGTTCGAATCCCAAATTGTCTGGTTCTTTGGTCCCAAATTGTCTGGTTCTTTGGTCTGGTCTGGTCTGGTCTGGTCTGGTTCTTTGGTCCCAAATTGTCTGGTTCTTTGGTCTGGTCTGGTCTGGTTCTTTGGTCCCAAATTGTCTGGTTCTTTGGTAAAGGAACCTACCCCCCATCACCACAACTCATAGCTGCCCACTGCTCCAGGTTAGTGTGTGTAACCTCACAGGACGGTTTAATGCGGAGCACAATTTCAACACGATCCCTAGTGGCCACATTGACAAACTCCCTCCCTTTTAATAACGGTTCCTAATAGTCTGTAGGGTGATTAAGTAAATCTATAAGCTTAACCCACTGGGATGTAAGAGGCTCGGCTGCTACTACAGGCCGACGCTGTTCGGGAACGTAACACATTATCCGGCACATGTTTGCCTGAACTGATGAATAGCGTCGCGCTTGTTTATATTTGGCGATGTGTTGGAGGAGAAGCGGCGTTGGCTGAGATTACGGGGTGAGCCGCTCTCATCAGATATGTTAATTATTACTGCGTGGGTTAATGCGGCCACTTAACATGCGCTGGAGCTGAAGGGGTCGTTGTCTTGTTGTTGGGGACGTGTCTAATAGAAGCTGCTGGAGCGTGTGCTGCCCGTGTTAATGTGTCTCTGTCTCGCCCTGTTTCAGCCATTAGCTGCCAGTAATTGGTCGGGCTTAATTGCACAAACCTGGTCCCCAAGGCAATAGAGACGGAGGATGTCCAAACGCTCCGTGAACGTTCCTCTAGTGACACCCACTCGCCTCTCTCTCTCTCTCTCTCTTTCTCTCTCTATCTTTCTCGCTCTACTGCGTGTCCCTGTCTTCCATCTTTCACACCTGCCATCACTCCCACTCTCTCCCATCTTCTCTCCCTTTTCTCCTACTTCCTACCTCTTTCCATCTTCTACTCTCTAACTCTCTATTCTCTCACTTCATCCCTCTCTCTCTCTCTCTCTCTCTCTCTCATCTCTCATGCTTCCCACTCTTTCCCTACTTCTTTCCATCTCCTCTCTAACTTTCATTTCCTATCTCTCTCACTCTCCCTTGCTAATTAGTTTTATCTCCTTCTCCATCTCTCTCTCTCTCTCTCTCTCTCTCTCTCTCTCTCTCTCTCTCTCTCTCTCCCTTGTCTTCCATCTCTCATGGCTCCCACTCGCCCCCTACCCCTTTCCATAATCTCTCTCTAACTTTTTCTCACTTTCTCTTGCTAATTAGTTACCACCCTCTGCCCTCCCCCCTCCTCTCTCTTTATCTATCTTCCATGTCTTCCATCTATGCCATTTCTTCCACTCTCTCCCTTTTCTCTGTCTCACCTCATATCTCTTTCATTCTCTCTCTTGCTAATTAATTACCCCCTCCCTCATCTTTTTCTATTTCATTCTCTCTCTCTCTCTCTCTCTCTCTCTCTCTCTCTCTCTCTCTCTCTCTCTCTCTCTCTCTCTTCCTTGTCTTCCATCTCTCACGCCTGCTATTACTCCAACTCACTCCCACCCATTATCTCCCTTTTCTGTCTCTAACCTTCTCTCTCTCACTCTCTCTCACTCTCTCTCTCTTTCCCTTCTCTTCCTTCTTTAGTGACCTCAACTTTACCTCTTACACTCTTTCTCTTACTGCTCTAACTCTTTCTTTCTCCCTGCCATCTATCTCCGTCTTTGCCACTCTGCCTTTTAAACGTTATTCTCTAACAGGCTCTATAGTTCACTTTTATCTCTCTTTTTCTCTCTGATCTGTTTTGTACTCAATTACTCTGTCACTCTTTTTTCTTTTACAGTCTCTTATTCTTTCTTTCTTTCTTCCAGTCTCAACACTTTATTTCCCCTTGGTCTCTGTGACTCAATCACACAGACTCTCTCTTTCTCTCAACTCTCTCTCTCTCTCTCTCTCTCTCTCTCTCTCACACACACACACTGCACTTCATCGGTGTCCTGCCCTGCCGAGTGTCAACACACTTCGGCAAATTGGAATTTGTTTGTGGTGCAGTCGCTGTGCAAATCACACACGCAGCCCAGCACTGAACGAAATAAACTCTGATTTATTCTTCTGTTGATTCATTTTCTCTCCTCTGAGCTGAGATGAACCCAAGCCGAGGAGGAAGTATGGAGTAGTTGGGAAAGTTTGGAGGGTAACGTGAAGGAGAGTGTCTGTGCCAGGATCTGAAGACGGTGATTTACAGGTCAATAGTGCTGAGGACGTTTTAACTTTTAAACCTAGATTTAATACGTCTGAGATTGTGCATCTTTACGAGAACAGTTTGGACGCTGTTGACAAACATTTGGAGTTTCTCTTTTTTTTTCTCACTGAAGTTCAGATTGGCACCTCGCTTTATTTTGTGAATTATAGTCTTCAAAGACAAATTCTGCTAATTTGGCAAACAGCAGATTTCATGGATTGAATTTTTTTTATCTTTTTTATTCATTATTAACTTTTATTCAATTTGCATACATCAAATGTATGGATGGATGGACGGAAAGATAGATAGATAGACAGAGAGACAGGTAGATAGATAGATAGAGAGAGAGAGAGAGAGAGAGAGAGAGAGAGAGAGAGAGAGAGAGAAATCATGAGAAAGAGAGTGTGGGAGATTTAGTGAAAAAATAGAATGTGTGTGTGCATGTGTGTGTGTGTGTGTGTGTGTTTGTGTGAGTTTGGTAACGTTATCAATTTCTCTTACCGAAACATCTATAAAAAGCACAAATCTTGATAAACACGATAAAGATAGTCTCTTCTTTTATATTTTCTCTCCAAGTTAAAATGCTGCTAATTTGAACATAAGCATGATTTTTTTTCCCATGATTAATTCAGAAAAACGTCTCATTATTGTTGCTGTTTTGACTTTCACTTGCCCACGGCGGAAGCTTTCTACAATCAGACTCATTATGGACGACACCAATAGTTCATTAGATAATAACAAAGTGAGGGTTCGAAAAAAAGAAATTTGCACTGCAAAAAATCCACTTGAAAAAAAAAACAAAATGAAAAAATAAAAAGTTAAAATATACAGACTTTAAAATAAAAAGTAGCTTGTTTCTTAAATTTAGAAACATAATGAGAAATGAGACTCTTAAAATCAAAATTAGCATTTTTTTTTTCCAAGCAAGAAAAAGTCCTATTTTCTTGAAATAAGCAAAGTCATCTCTCACTCTTAATCTCAAAATAGTTAATTTATCTTGTAAGAGAAAATAACAAGATTTATTGTCTAATTTCAAGACTTTTTAGCTTGTCGAGAACTTTGTGAGAGCTTTGCTTCCTAGCCATTGTCAGCTTTCTCACTGGTCACAGCCAGAGTTTTACTAAGCTTAATTGTAATATACATTACTTGTGAAAGAATATTTTTTAATAAACTCAACGTAATGGAACGGTGCAAGATTTAAATACAAACAATACACAGAGTATATAAACTCTAGATTAACTCTAGAGACTATCTAAAGACTTGAGAGGGAAAACCGAGATGATGAACTCACTGGTGGCGTTGGTGAGCTGAAAGGTCACGGATTTGTCCGGAATATCGCACACATTCCGAACGGACACCTGACAGGTGTAATCCGCAAAATCCTGTGGACGCAGGTTCTTCAGTTTCAGCACCTTCGTCTCCCCCTGACAACACACACACACACACACACACAGTTCAACTATATTAAAAAGCAATGCAAATAATTAAAACAAACCCTGAAAAGCGGGAGGTAATTTTAGAAATTGCCGAACCGGAAGAGAGTTTAAACTGGTTTTATTGAGTCCATCAGCACAGTGAACGATCAACGTTATTAAGAGCAAAGCCATCAATCTCCGTCCACCCCACCTTTACCCGGACGCCTCTTCAATAATAATAAAAAGTGCTCCGATTATGACATCACCAGTGGGGCTGATTTATTGAGAGCGTTTATCCGAGATTTAACTGCTCTCCCGCCGTGATTCACCAGCTCGCTCAAAACCAATCCGCACTTTAAAAGTCTGCAAAATCTGCCGTTTTACGTTGACATGAATCGCTTTCCGTTTTCCACTTTGAAAAGAAGAGGGTGTGAGAAAAGGTAAATAAGAAGAAAAAAACAATTTATAACATAGGAAGAAAGTGAAGTACGGAAAACGATGTTAAACGATATGAGGATAAAGTAATAGGATTCGTTTTTGGACGCACTTTAATGTAAAAAAATTTAAAATGGGGTCAGAAAGGGTAGCTTGTCCAATCAGAATGGACTTCTATAGGCAAGTGTGACATCTATAGGATTATATAGAATGCCTGGTGTTTTAAGGCAAAGTGTAAAATGTACGAATCGGAATGTGGTTAAACATTAAAACAACAAACTGCAGGTCTTTCTAGTGCAAGTTTGGTTTTTATCTATTGAGAGGAACGACTTAATTCACTTAATTAATCATTTTTACAAGGATATGTAGCCTACTACAAAAATCATTGAGAAAGATGACTTGCAATTTATTTCCATAGTGGACTTTAATAACAAGAATAAACATACAACTTTAATAACGCAAAATAAAAAATGAAACAATTAAAGAGAACAAAACAAATTGAATATTCTATTGAAAGGGTGACTTACAATTCTTTTATATTAGCAAAATCTGGAATAATGAAAAAACAAGAGACTCTGGTGCGGCACACGATATAATTATTCCAGAATATTCCAGAAACAATGTTGTTACACTATGTCTGAAGTCTCGTCGAGCTAGGCAATGTGTGAAATCTAACACATTTCATACTTTGCCAGCCCTCGTATCAGACATTCTACAGAATTTTCACACTTTGTTACATTTTAGATTAACTTTGTATTTTAATCCTAACTGTGTTTTACCTGTGTGTACAGCGGCTCGTAGATGTCGACGCCCGCGTCTGTGGTCTGCCCGATGACTCTGCTGCCGCGTTTCCAGATGAAGCGAGCAGGAGGGTTGGAGTTGACCGTACAGCGCAGGAAGACCGTCTTCTCCTGGTAGTAGTTTCCTCGCACGTCACCCACCGTCTGATGAACCGTCAGCACCGGCTTGTCCAGATCTGGAATAGAGACGGCGACACTTCAGACTTGGGAAATCTAATCTTTTTAATGGACCGACCGGAAGCAGTTAACAGCCTCGTAATCGTAATTCTACCACTGTGAAACGGATGCATTTGATATTTCTGCTGCATTTCGGCTGGACTGATGGGGCTAATTTTTAATTGATCAGCTATAAAACCTGAATTACATTTGTCCTTTCAGCTACTTGTTCTATTTCTGGGTCACATGGAGCCAGAAGATGAGACATGCCCTAAATTGGCCGCCAACCAATCACAGTGCACACAAAGTTTTTTTTTATTGTTTTCAATTTACCCCATATTCATTATATTTTACCCTAAAAAATAGTAACAGTCTAACAGTAAATACTGTATAAAGCTGAAGTACAAAAAATGTAAATAAATGTAGTAAATAAAATGTTTGCTTAAAATGAATTGATTTTTAAAGACTTGTTTAACTGAAAAAAAGAATTCCATATGACAAAAGTCAAAAGGCAAAAAATAAATTCTTGACAAGCCAAAAAGTCTTGAAATGAGACAATAAGTCTTGTTTTTATTTCATACAAGATAAATTAACTATCTTAGAATTAAGAGTGAAAGATTAATTCGCTTGTTTCAAGAAAATAGATCTTGATTCAAGCGTCTTACCAAGTAACATTTTCTCCCCACATCGGCAGATCATTTTACTTAACACAAGTCTTTTTTACTCATTTTGTCTTTTCAATGCGCATTTTTTGCAGCATGTGTTTGTTTTTATAATAAAAAAAAGCAAAAAAAAAAAACCACTATAAAAACCACTTCATGCACCCAAACTACAAATCCGCCGGTTTATTAACACACAGACCCGTGTCACAAGCGTGAAAACGAATCACTGCTTCTATTAGACGTCTGAAGAGAGTCTGAAGACCACAAGCCCATGAAGGAAATAATGGATAAAAAACTGCCCGACTCAACAAGCGCGATCATTGATTTTCTGTGCAGCAGTTTAATCCTGTTAGTGTGTGTCTGAGTGTTTAACACCGGTGAAAACCAGTGATTAGCCGCATATACACCAACAGCTCAACAGCGCTAGACTTATACCCTCATACACTTACACATTTGTTAAATAAGCGTTATTGGTATTATCTCATTTTAATGTTACTTAGGAGAACACAGAACTCTAACCCGATAAATGTCCATTCTAATGCCGTTCATTCTGAAATTAAATGTAAATAAAACCATTATTCCCACAATCTTCTTTTTGATCCGCTTTTCCGTTTCTGGTTCACCGGGAACAGCTGGAGGAAACCCAGAGAGAGAATGCAAACGGAACGGCTCATGATCATTAGCTTTGAATGGTTCTTTCTAGCTGTAAAGTGACAGCGCTAAACGCTAAGCTACAATGCTGTGAGAAACAAACAAATAAACAAACAAACAAACAATCGCAAAGCAAAAACAGAGAAGAAAAAGGTGATAAGGGTGTGTATGCTTGAGTGTGTTTTCATGGAATATTAATAATTGGGTGAGTACATTTTACATAAGATGATTAAATAGTAGTAGTAATTAACTACTAGTAATTTATATAGAGACTGCAAATGTAAAATTATAATTTATAATTTCGAAATCAAAAATGCATAGTTTGACTTTTTGCAACTCCACCTTGACTGTGATACTGTATATCATCTTATAAGAGTTGTCGACAAAATGTTCGGTTGGGAATAAGATTATTCTATATTCTGCCGTTTTGTCTTTTGAGCATTGAATGTAATGCCTAGGCAATGTGTAAAATCCAACGCATATATATATACTTTGACTGTAGAGTTAGAGATACTGTATATCAAGTATACAGAAAAAAAGCGCTACACAAATGAACTTGAACTTGAACTTGATATCATCGCTCATCGATAATTTTAAGAGTCGCAACAAAAACTTGAATATAATAGTGATTATTCCATACTCTGCCGTTTTGTCTTTATACATTTATACATTGCCGTTCCTAATTCAAGACATTTTTAACACCGAATGTGCATTCTACACAACGCATGACTTTGCAATCAGCATTCTATACAATGCATGATTTCACACTTTGACTGCAGTGTTAGAGATCTACATATCTACATCACTCTGAACAGTCTTTCTAACTCCGTCTCCCACACAATTGTTCATTCACAAGAGCAAAAAGAGGTAGATGTTAGTGTTTGATCCCACCAGTACTTCATAAATTATGAAGCCCTCTTCACTTTGCCTGAAACGGAGCGTCACATGAGCACGAGAAACACATTTAGATAGAACAGTGAGCGAGTGCGGCCCAGGAAGCGCAGCACAACCCAAAACACCCACTACACACACCATTTTGCATCGAGATCATTTATAAATCAACATTTGCCTTGTAGTTGTTCTACACACACACACACACACACACACACAGACTCACACGCACACTTACGGATTCAGATTCATTCGCATAATGAGAAGATACATCACAAAAGCCGCAGCCTTATAAATATCAGCTCGTCCTCCACCTGCTTGGTCCGAGGGCAAAGACCCACAATGCACTTGGTTTCCACTTTTACATCACAGCGGTTTCAATGGAGTTGCTGTGGACAAAAAATATGCCTAATCGAAATCGAACCCACAAACGTTGGTGTTACAAATGCCACTTTCTACCTGCCCAACACGTTCACAATGACAAGTAACACAATAAATATTGTCGCTTTTAAAAAATGTGTGCTGTTGATAAGCCGAGTGACGTGTAATTTCCCTCCCTGACACAAGATGGCGCTAAGCAATTTTACACTTCTGACATGTGTTTTTTATATTTCTGTAATGCGCTTTAGGTTTATTATGTCGTCAGAAGTGTCATCACTTGTATGTAAATCATACAGTCTAGCGTGCACGTACATTTGAAACTCCGTACTGTGTGAGTAAATCAACACAGAGATTTATGTGTATGATGTTATAAGGTGTTGTGTTTTTCTACATACTACAACAAACCAGTTCCATTTTTTTCTATTTCTGGGTCACTGGGAGCTGGACGCACACATTCACTCTCTCGCTAAACTACAGAAAAATATATTGGTAATTGCTCCATAGTTATTGATTCTATAAGGTTAATTGGACAGAAATGTGAATGAATTAAGTCATGAAGTAAATACTATAGGTCCACTGATAACCTTCATCAATACTGAGCGCTTTATAATATCTGACGGCTGACGTCACACAGATGTGCAAAGGTCATGGGTCAAAGGTCAACGACTACACTCCATTAGTCAATATTCATTTCTCTTAACTGGTTGAGTAACGAGATGCTTCTCTCATGGGGAACAGTGAGACTTGAGTCCCGTGTTTCAGTGATTTTCAACAGTTCCAGGATCGAACAAATCATTCTACAATTAATTTTAATAGTGAAAAAAAATCTACTAATGTTTTAGAACCAACTGTGTTTTTGTATATCAACAAAGTGAAAAGGAAAATGTGTTTGCAAAACTTTTATACATGTGTATGTGTCAATCATTGGCGAGTGTATTGATCAATATATGTATATAATTGTGAGTAAAATTAGGCGCGTGTTTGTATGTACAGGCATTTATGTCAAGGTATCTTATCTCAAATGCTAAGATTTTATACAAAAATGGGCGCTTGTGAGGACCTTTGAGTTGTGGATGGGGCCAAAGTATGTAAGCCAATGTTGGGTTCCCAATGGTGTGTGTGTGTGTGTGTGTGTGTGTGTGTGTGTGTGTGTGTGTGCGTGTGACTAGATAGACTGCAGACATCATTTGTTCTATTTCAGCAAGACATTTTATAATAAGGGGAGACAAACTTTTGAGCACTGAGGTGGAAACACAACTTATTCAAATAAGTTGCCTTATAAAGAAACTCCAATCTGCTAACTAATTAAATTTTCAAAACAAAAACTGCTCTATTGGTCCATTTAACAGACAGGCAGCAACAGCGCCTCCCGTTATGGGAATGGCAAACAGGTATAAATGCAGCCGAGTCTCTGCTCACAAAACGAGATACTTTTATGTTTACTTGCATAATTCCCTTGTTTAAACATCTATTGTCTCCTTTTAAGACAAATCGCTTCAATTGCTCCTTCTTACAACAAAACAAGATCATGTAAACATGTTTGATTTATTTTAAAGTTTAAAAGAGTTTAAAAATTGTGTACAGCACATGCAAGCTTCTCATTGGCTCATTGGCGAATTCTCATTGGCCAATCCAAGAAAAAAGATCTTCTCTGATCATCACCGGCTCCAAACCACATTTTTACCTTACTGTAAGAAATGTATTTACTTTACACTACAAGACTTACAATTAATATGAATCAAAGCAATTACTTTACACTACACTGACGGCTAAGCAGAAAATGAAATGTTTCAAGTTAGATAAAATACAAAAGCTTCTCTAGAGTAACAACACGAGTAACAACACTTTTATAAGTGCAGACACGACTCAGTCAAGCTGAACATTTAACAAGAGTTAAAGATTTAACCTTAAACATTTAAAATAGCAGAGAAAGTTAACTATACTACCCAGATAAAATATGTTTTTATCAACTTTTGCTTATACTTTCTAATGCAGTAAAACCGACAAACACATTTACATACTTGTGGATTTTTCCAAACTAAGAAAACATCCAAAGATCATCAGCTGATTTGAACAAGCATCAGCTGAATAAGAACATACACCGGCGCTCCAAAAGATCCCGACTGGGTTCCATCGCATCACCTAATCACTCGGCCCTTCCTTGTCTCGCCCCGGCAGCGGGAAATAAGATATTCCGCCGAGCCCACCGGCTCATCAGCGGAGAGCTTCGCTGAGCTTTGAACTGGGGTGCAGATTTAATTAAAAACCCCGGGCAAAGCTGGCAGAGCTGAACTCAGCTGGTCGAGAGGGTCGCCATCCATTCCAGCTCTTCCAGGGAACGATACTCTGGGTCCGCAAAAACTCGCTCTATAATTGCTTATGCTCTGACTGTTCTGTTAATTGCCCTAGATTTTTCCGTAGACACACACACACACACACACGTAGCCTTTAGCTACAGATGGTGTTGTGCGCTGATGCTGGTTTTTAATTGGCCTCCCAGAGTAATGGCTTCTGTTAGGGTTTGCGTTTGGTGGCCACACTGTTTGTCTTGGTGGACCAGCTACTCCAATGGGCAGTAAAGTCACACTCAACTACAGCTTGTTCTACCGTTTAGTGAAGTGTGTTTGTTTTTGGCAACGCTTTACTGGGTCACGAGGAATTTTGGGCCTAAATTGGTGGCCAACCAATCACAGAGTGGGACACACTTTGGCTGTTAGGTTCATTGTAGGGTGCAAAATGCTTTCTACTACAGCTAAATTGAAAAGTAACGTGATGCCTAACTAAGTGCTAGTTATGCAACATTTACACCAAATTTCGTGTAAAGAAGCAAGTTGGAAAATCACCAACTCAACATGACACTAAACTCTAAATCCAGTAGCTGAAGTTGCCTCTTTCAGTGAAAAAGACAGAAAATTAGAGTTAAATGTGCCACTGTTTGTAGAACTTTTACAGTCAATGCGTAAAAGAATATATGTGTTATGAGTAGTTTTAAAGTCTGTTTTGTAAACATTTTCTATACATTATTAATTTGTCGGTGGTGATGGACCTTCATCGGCTAATTTTTTTGTATACATACATTTTGTGTCTATATGATAAAATATGCAAAGGTGTAAAGAGTACCTAAAAACGTACTTGAGTAAAAGTACAGATACCTTACTGTAAAAATCTGGTGATACAAGTCACCAATTCTGAGAAGACTTTAGTAAAAGTCGTAAAGTATTCAGTTTTAAAATTTTTAACAGTATGATAAAAACACCAGAATTTAACCACGATAGAAAAAATTGCCAGCTTGTTGCGCACAATCACAATGCAACGAGTAACGTTAAGTGTCCATTCAAATGTAGTGGAGTAACTGAGTACAGATCAAGTATTCCAAATAACAATCACAAATGTAGTCAAGTAGAGAATAAAAGTTGCTTTTATTTTTTATATAAGCAACTTACAAGTACAAAGCAGCCAAAAATTTGTATAGTAACGTAACGTAAAGTCAAGAACTTGATATATTACAGGTTAACGACAAAATGATGGAGTAGACATAGTTTAGAAATTTTCACACAATTTAAAAAATGTATTTATCATTTTAATGGGTGTTTTGAGAGCCTGATGGTGCATGAGGCCTTAATGCCAGTCTGTACACACTTGTGTATCTCAGCAGCGCGGCGTTTAGACACACTCAACACTTTAATCGCTTTCCATTCCCCGCGCCGCGAGTCTTTCTTTCTCGATTGAGTTCTGCGGCACTTTCCCATTTCCCTCTTTCACCCTCTTTCCGTCCTTGAGCAGAACTGCCATAAACATTTCACGATCATCTGGAGACGGACTTTATGAGTGCGCGTAACCTGGTTAGCCACCTAAAATCAGCTAATCAAAGCAGAACCGATGATTGGCTCGTCCGCACTTCTCCGCTCTGACGGATTATTGAGTAGCTGAGGATTAGAAACTAAAAACACCTTCAGGATGCTGAGAAACAGTTTAAGATCTTCATGTCGGCAGCAGCCTGACGGTAATTTAATTACACAATGTCCAGGGTCTATTTTACAAGTGTCCCTTACACACAAACACACACGTTTGCAGACATTTCGAAGTTGTGTCTTAGCATTGTCACATTACACATTCCATTCGTGACCAGCAAAGGTCCCCACAAGTGACATTCCATACCACCTTAACCATCGAAATTTTAGCCAAAACAAAATTGAAATATCAGCCACCATTCTTGAACCTGAAACTGTCTTGAACGTCGTGGGGACCAGCCAAAGGTCCCCACAAGTCACCATACAGTAGGTCCCCACTTTGCACACACACACACACACACACACACACACACCTTTGCAGACATTTCTAACTTGTGTCTTAGCATCATCACATTACACATTCCATCTGTGACCAGCCAAGGACCCCACAAGTGACCATACATCTTAGCATTGTCACATTATACATTCCATACCACCTTAACGATTGAATTTCTAGCAAAAACAAAATTGGAATATCAGCCACCGTTCTTGACCCTGAAACAGTCTTGAACGTCGTGGGTAAAATGCATATGTATATAAGTTTGTATAAACTAATGCAAAACAAAAGTAACACAATGATAAAATGTTTTTCTAAAATGCTTTTATTTTTTTATTTGTAATCGATTCAAATGTTTTTGTGAGTGTGTGCATAATTTATAAATAGTGTTATGCTATCGTAACAAAATAATTATAATAACAAAATACATTATTTTCTAGCAATTTCTTTTTTAGACTTAATTTAGTAGTCTAATAAAACAGTGTTTAAAATAATATAACATTTCTAAACTAAAATAAAAAAAAAGTCTATAAAATAATATAAAAAAGTCTATAAAATAAAAAAAAATGTATAGGCATCCAGACACACTTTTTTTTAAACCTGGCGTGACTGAATGTACCGCCCACCAAACGCATACCACCAATCAAACGCGGCGCTTTCGGAACCTTCAGCCTCTGATTCATGACTCCAATATCCCGGTGAGTGGCGACGCCAGATTAACACCCGGAGATCAATAGTGCCCCCGGGGGACGGAGCAGGAAGCGCGTGCCCACCCCGAGACCCCCGTGCCCCGTGCAGGGGGCACCACAGAGGCTTGTTCATTAAATACACACAGGTTTCCGCACATCGCTGGATTCTGCTGATATAGTGACACTTTTTCTTTTTAAAGACGCTTTCTATATTTCCGCCTTTCGCTTTATTTACTCGTTTTCCTAGTGGTAGATTTGCTTTTACAATCGCTGGCTCCGTTCCAAAGGCAGAGGAGCGGTTCAGGTCTCTTCTCGACTCTTTGTACTTTATATAAAGGCAAATCCAAATGAGACGCTTCCATTCATCCATTACATTAGAAGAGGAGGAAGGAAATGCAGATGTATCTTCAGTGGATATTCAATTCATTTCAATCCTGTCTAGCTCACTCTCTCCATCAGCCTCTCTCTCTCTCTCTCAGTCTCTCTCTGCTCTCTCTCTCTCTCTCTCTCTCTCTCCCTTCTCCATCACTCTGCTCACAGCCTCTCTCTTCCTCGCTCTCTCTCTCTCTCTCTCTCTCTGTCTCTCTCAGTGCTCTCTCTCTCTCTCTCTCCTCTCTCTCTCTCTCTCCCTCCCTTTCCCACTTTCTCCATTATTCTCTCCATCAGCCTCTCTCTCCCTCTCTCTCTCTCTCTTCTCTCCCTCTCTCTCTCTCTCTCTCTCTCTCTCTCTCTCTCTCTCCCTTTCTCTCCACCTTCTCTCCATCCCTCTCTCTCTCTCTCTCTCTCTCTCTCTCTCTCGCTCTCTCGCTCCCTTCTCACTTTTCTCCATTACTCTCTCCATCAGCCTCTCTCTCTCTCTCTCTCTCTCTCTCTCACTCTCTCTCTCTCATACTTTCTTCAAGTTTAAACTAGCGAAATTGAAAACTGACATTTTAATGTACAGCTTATTTATTAAAAAGAAATTTTTACGTGAGAGACGATACAAGCTGATCAATGTCTGTATAGTGTAGTGCTTGTCTCGACATTTCACATCGCACAATACACTCAGACCTTCAGTTTAGACTCAAATATTAAAACGTAATTACAGCCTTACAGAATTTCAATCAATTAATTCAGTTTTAATTAGTACAGTATGATTTTCAAATCATACAATCTGAATTTTTAGTAATATGTCTGGCTTATTGTGCCACTGTCTGACATTTACCTAGTACTGTATACTAATACCTAATACCTTGTATCTGAATATTTACTAGTATAGTCTGACTTTTAACTAGTACCACCTGATTATATCTCCAGAAGCCAGAGATTGAACTAGTACAGTCTCGTGCATTATGACTTTAACTAGTACAGTTTCTGTTTTAACTGTATATGCTTAACTTTAAAATACGCAATTAATCAATATTTAACTAAAACAGTTTTACTTGTATCCAGTACAGTCTGGCATTTGACGTGTCCTTTATGAGTTATAAAAGGCAGGTATAAAAGGTTTGTTGTTCAACTACATAATACAATTGGAATTTTGAAATTGAATTGAATTGAAAAATCCTTTAACTAGTACAGTAAAATTTTAACTAGTACATTTTGAATAACAAACCATGCCAACTCAGTATTTATTTCCACAGTTTTACTTTACTCTAGTAGAGTTGGATATCTATATATTACATCATTACGTTTAAATTGTCAACTAGAGTTTGAGTTCCACACAATCTTACGAGTAACTAGTACAGCAGACTTTAGAAACTAGTACAGTATGATTTTCTGTTTTTAACTAGCAAGTCTTTGTCTAAGCTACTTCATTTCAGATTAGTAACCAGTGCAGTGTGAGTTTTAACTAGAAACAGTTAACTTGACTTATGCAACAATCACACAAAGCGGCTGTTTTCCAATCAAACCGATCTGAACATTTACCACAAAATTATTTAAACCGAAATGAAATAAAAATAAAAGCTAAATATAGTTTTGATTCAGATATTGATCTTTTTTTTTTTTTGAGTTTCACCAAACTATGACACAAATGCGTTAAATATGCTGAACAGCAAAACATATTACAGACGATTCACAGATTACGAGTAAAATTTAATCACAAACTAAAACGAAGCCGGAAATCACAACCGTCATGAGAGCGAGTGTCAAGAAAACCACAATGTCCAGTGTCTCAAACAAGTCAACGGAGCTTGTCAGCGCACAAGTGGATGGAAACAGAGCCAGACAGCTCTGACAAGCCTTAACCTTTCAGTTTCCAGCTATTTGGAGATGAATATAGAAATAAAAAAGGGAGATGGGGTGCCGGTGGGCCGCCAGCCAATTCAAGCGGTCTGAATCCCCCCCCCCACTTAACAAAAAGCACAGAAAAGGTCAAGCTGGTCTTGACTTGACCGTCTGCAGCATAAAAATAACCTTCCGAGAGAGTGAGAAAACCCTATAGGAGACGCAGATAAAAACACAGTTCAGATTGAAAAAAAGAGCAATAGACATTCAGACGGATGTTATCGGCAGATCGCCTACAGACACTTTTATTCGGCTGGATTTTTACTCCCTGGAGCCAGAGTGACTGAGTCTTATTATATATATATATAAAGAAAAAAAAGATATAATGCTATATATAAAAAAAAATTGTAAAATAAATTACAAAAATGGCTTCAATGTTTTATTATATTTCCAGATAAAACATAAAAATACTTGTGTTTTTTAATCCATTTGTATTTACATTTTTCTATACATTATACTTATAATTAAAAATGGTTGTTTTAAAGACGTTTCATTTATTATTCGTATATTTTTTATTTATTTACAAAACATATTTATTTATATGTTTTGATTTTAAGTAGTAATCTGAGCATCAGTAGTTAACTATCGCACTTATAAATAACTATTTAGTCTTTTAGTTTTTTCTGAGTAGTGAACTCCAGCAACTAGTTCAAATTCTTGTTCGGTGGGTTCCACCACTGAGGGTCCTTGGGCAAGTTCAAATTTGAACTTGAACTTTTTCTTAGTTTGAAACCATTGCAAAGTCGCTATGAGAATTAGGGAAAAAAATTAATTTGAAGAAGAAAAATGGCCATTATTTATCTGTAATCAAAATTTGAGAAAAAGTTTGTTAAAAAAAGAAGAATGTCCATTCCAAGTCACATGCCCCCACACACCACGGCTTAAGCTGCCCACTGCTCCAGGTTTATGTGTGTTCACTTCACTGTGTGTAACATCACTGAGCGGTTAAATACAGAGAACAATTTTGATATGGTCCCTAATTTTTCTTTTTTTTTTGTCCTAGCCACTGTCGCGATCTAGCTTGCTCTTCTGGTCATAGACCATAGTCTGAACAACAACAGCCAAAGAAAAGAAAAGTGCTATACAAATTAACTTGAACTTGAACTAATGGCCATACTGAGAAACTCACTCACTTTAGTTTACTTTTCTGACTTTTGTGTTTATCTACTAAACTCTGAGTTTTGCCTAGTCTAGTCTCCATGTACTAAACTCAACTATCTACCTAGTCCAGTTTATATTGACTAGATTCAGCTTGAAGCAGAACACAGGTCCGGCTGAACTAGTCTGAGAAGCCGTGTAATGACGCGAGCTGTTTGATTCGCGGTGGAGTAAGAGATCACAGCCTTCATTGAGCCGTTCCAAAGCTCGATATCATCTCAAACCGCCCCGGGCGTCTTAGAGAAGCGGGGAACACGTCTCCGTGCTCTCTTTATCCTCATATTCTCTTCGTTTCGTTTGAAATATGGAATTATTGTCTATTTGGATCATCTGCAGCAGATCCTTTAATCTCGGCCCATCTACAGTAAAGGAGAACAGCAACGATATACACAACTATCTGTGCAGTTTAATCCTAAATCAATCAGAATATATATTTATATATAAGAGACAGAGAGAGAGCTATGCATAGCATAAATGAAGAAAATGAAAGATAAAAGTAAGATGACAGAGATACAAAATAAACCGTTAAATATAACAAATTGATTATAACGGATGAAAGCCAAAATAGGAGGATTAAGCAAAACCGATAAAGAGAATAATATAAGTGAGAAATAAAGAGATGAATAGAACATAAAATAGATGAGAATAGATTGCAAAAGAGGGCGAAACAAAGAAAAAGACAGTGAGAGAAGAGAAAAGAGACTGACAAATAGATGGAAAGGATGGAATGATAGATAGACAGACAGACAGACAGACAGACAGACTGACGGACGGATGGAACGATAGATAGATAGATAGATAGATAGATAGATAGATAGATAGATAGATAGATAGATAGATAGACAGACAGACAGACAGACAGACAGATAGATAGATATAGAAAAATAGAGAG
>CM051500.1:24261442-24290250 GCA_028031935.1 Paedocypris micromegethes
AGACACACACACACACACACACACACACACACACACACACACACACACACACTTTAGCACCATGAACCTCGTTGACTGCTATACTGTAAATCATCCATGTACACACAGTTATATAGCCATTGGACCATGTCTACGGCTGTAAATAACCAAACAAGCAGTTGGTTTATGTGAAGAACGTCTCGTCTCAAACCACCTCACTCCACTTCATTTAACAGCCAATATCTCAATCCAACACTCGCGATGCATAAAAATAGTTCTAAATCTCCATCTCGCTTCGATACGGAACACTGGCTTCTACTAACAAAACGTACGCGTTGAAAAGTCTTGTCACTCATACTTGCGTAGAACCTTCAATCCCGATCCAGCGAGAAGCTCTAAGCGTTTGCATTTCGCACATCGAGCATCAAAGGTGCCAAACTACAGTCGATCCAAAAGAGCTCCGCGCTTGCTATAATTACACGCGGATCATAAAGCGGAATTCCGCGGGAAAACGAGCCGGAGCTCATTATTGTGGACAGGTGTCGTGCACCTGCTGGGCCGTTTATTCCCGCGTTTGACGGCCGCGAGAAGCAGAGCCGCACTTGAAAGCCCTTTAGATATGATTAAAAGCAGCGTGTTATTAAACACTCCGGGACGCCGATTAGAATAACAAATGTCTGGTCGGCGTGTGAATCATTTCCTCGAGAGCATATGTGCGTTTGGTCAGGAGTTGCGTTCGCTGCGGAGAGCTGAGGAAAGTATCGTTTTTATCAATAAGACAAATCACTCAACGCAGAAGGAATCCTCACAATAGCAGGGAGCAGAAGACAGCAGCAGGCAGGGTGCAAAACTCCCACAATGCACGGCGGGTGAGCGCTAATCTACTCCAGGGTAGAGCTGAACACCACAGCGTTCCACCTCACCTTCTCAGTTGAGGTTTCTGAGGTAAATTTACAACGAAAAGATAAAATCTTAGGGTATTTTCGTACTGATGGGCCTCGAACTTGTCCGGACGATAAAAAAAACAAATTATCACCAAACGATGTTAATTAAAACAGACTTTTCCCTCTCTGGAGTGGATTAGCGCTCACCTGCAGAGCTTTGTGGGATATCGCCTTCCTGTCTCAGCTTTTTGGACTGAGATTATCCTTCATCTTTGGGTGTGAGTAGTCTGGCTCTACTTGAAGAAACACAAGTCACGCCTGGCGATGAAACAATTACGCCAAGGAACCAAAGCTACTTTTCGACAAAAAAATAGCTCTGCACTGCAGTGTTGGCTGCCAACTGCTCCAGGTGTGTGTGGTCACGGTGTGTGTTTCCACCTCAATTTTTCAAACGGGTTAAATGCAGAGCACTCGTTCTGGTATGGTCACTACGAGCAATCATGGAAATTTAACCTTCTTGAGTGACGTCACTTTCCGCTATCTAAATTCCATTGAAAGTGGCAATTACCTAAATTTTCGAATCACCAATTCGTCAACAAAATGGCAAAAGAGTATTGGGCTTTGGGTGGCAGAATGGGCTAGAGCTCGAAGGAATTGTCGCATTCGCATGTCTAACTTTTTAGTTAGGGCATTCTGCGTGGAGTTAGCAAGTTCTACCGATGCTTTCTTGGGTTTCCTCCAGGTCTCCGAGTTCCTCCCACAGTCACAAAGCATGCAAGATAATTGGTGTTGGAAAAATTGTTCACAGGTGTGAGTGTGAATGTGTGTCTGAGTGTCCTGCTCTGTGATTGGTTGGCCACCAAACTATGTAAAGCCCCGCCCTTCCCAAAGTAGAAAAGCGTGTGCGTAAGAGACAAACTCTTGACAGTCCAGCACAGCAGCGTATGACATTGGCCGTGTGGAGTGATCTTTCTCAAACGTCGCCACGTCCGACATTTCTCGTAAGTCTATCTGACGTCTAAGTGGACAGTGGGTCACATGGCTCTGCGTCTGTGATTACAGGCGACACCAGAACCACTATAAAAGTGTCACCGGTAAATAACTGCTTGTATGAGACGCTGTCAATTTTGTGCCGCGATTCCGTCCTGGTTTTTTTTCCCCGAGAGTGATTTGGCTCTTGATTGAGGATGACATTTAGAAACAATATGGCCAGATGCGCTGACAGCCACGTCTCACCTTCCCCGCCACACAAGACACTCTTCACAATCACACACTCAACCGCTGCTAGTCTGAAACCAACCGAAGGAAAATCAATGTTAATCGTCAGTGACATGAAAATAAGAACAAAAACAAGCACGGAGGAGAATTGATAAAAAAAAAAAAGAAAGAAAGAAAGAAAAAATCTGCGTTTTAGTGTCTGATTGTGATGTGGTGGAATTTGCTGCCTAATGTAAAATTATGATTTTTTTTTCATTATTAGATTTAATAATTTTGTTACAAGGTGTAGATAAAGCACAGTCAAAGAAAAAGCAAAAATCTCAAAAAATTCAACAAATTTACATCTCAACAAATTTACAAGGAAGCCAGATGAAAAAAGACGCAGGTGGATGAATAGAAACATGGATACACAAATAGACAGACAGAAGTTAGATAGATAGATAGATAGATAGATAGATAGATAGATAGATAGATAGATAGATAGATAGATAGATAGATAGATAGATAGATAGATAGATAGATAGATAGATAGATGGATAGACAAAAAGATAGATAGATTAGAAAGAGACAGATAGTCAGATAAAGATAATGAGAGACAGATTTATTAATTAAAAGATACATAGATGCAAATAATTTATTCATGCAAAGACATTGGCCATTTGTTTAGACAAACTTATTAGCGAGAGATTTACATCCTGTAAATACTGTTTCTGCTGTAAAATATGCGTTTCTGAGAGTGTAACTGTTGTGGAGGAGAGAAGATTCTACACCGTTGTAAAGTGCTTTTCCCTGTCTCATTTCCTCAACACCGCCTGACCATTAACTGTTCGGACTTCCGCGCGCGTCGTTCTCTCCAGGTGCTTCCGCGACACGGAGAAAACGAGCCAAACAAATGTGCCAATCTGCGGAGCTAAATTTAGGCCGGAATAGGGGCGGTGACGCGTGGGTGATCTGCTAATGGAGGTTGAGAGGTGAACCATAGATCAGCTCTTCACTTTTAACGCCACCACCACTAGAAAGAAGAACTTCGGAATCACGTAACATCGGTGAAGAGAAGCACTTGAGCCGCCACCTTCGGCAGCTCGTCGAGAGTGAAACCATTACTGATTTCAACAGACTTCTCGCTGCTTAAAGGCCAGTGGATGTCAAACTGTGAGTACTGTAAATGTGATGATGTAAATGTATAGGTGAATCAAGAGAGATGGGGAAAAACGTTTTGCATAATATATAAATGCAGTGGTACCTCGACTTACGAATGACTCTACTAACGAACGTTTCGAGTTACAAAGTTCAGCTTTTAGAAATATCGTCTCTCGTTGTGAAATTTTTATAATGTGACAGGCCATTAGTGTTATTACCTGTATTTTGTCACTTATAAAAAATTATTTGAATCTAGGGGGGTTTGAAAGTGTAGAAAACGTAGTCTCGAGTTCCAAAATACTTTCGCTATAGGAGCTCGTCTTTTACCACTAGCATGCAGAGAGATGAGAGAGTCCAGACGTGTAAAAAACAATTGTTTAATCGGGAACGAATTATTTACATGTTAATTACGTCTCTACTTACAAAAGTAGTTTGGGTGTGTAGGTTTGATGATTTTCACGCTGATATTTTAACAGATGTAGATACTGAGTGTCATGTCTGGCGTTTTATATTGAGAAAAGAAAGAGACAGAAAAAGAAAAAGACAGAAAGAGATTTTTTTTTTCACAGTCATTTTTACACACTTACAAATTTTGACCTTTTTTAATAAAAAAAGGACATAAAACGAAAACATTTTGTGTTGCAGAGATAAAAAACGAAAACATAAAAGTGTTGCACGGGTAAGAAATGTTGCAGACGCGAACTCAAGATGGTCTGATTTAACAGAAAAAAAACACTTTGACCGGCAAAAAAGTAAAAAGTATCGCAACCTTTTTTTTTAGAAAAATTAACTAACTAATTAATTAAAAATTAATTAATCAATCCCAATACCCATAAAACACCAACTCTTTGGATTGTAAATTCAGTCCAAGACTAATTCAATTCCTGTGCAACTGTGTGTGTGTGTGTGTGTGTCTGCGCGTGCGTGCGTGCAGGCATTTATATCAATGTGGGGACCCAAATGATAGACTTTTACACTGGGACATTTTATACATCACTTGCGGGGACAAGAGTTGAGGGTCAAGAAGAGATGTTATGGAAAATATAAAAAAAAATCTTTTTAGAAAAATTTTGAAAAGTTTAGAAAAAAAACCTAAACCCAACTGTCCAGTTTTTATCTAATACAGGTACTTGACTGATACGCTATTATTCAACTAATACATGAATTATCCCTGGTGAAATAAAACTCAAGGTTGTATATTTAAGAATGTGCTTTCAAAACTCGACTAGGTGAAAAGAATAGATTGGAAATTGAATTTGCGTGAATTATGGAATCACAGGGAGATCATTCTAGGTTGAGAAGAACAAAGATGGACAGCGTGAGAGTGAGAAGAGACAGAAAAGAGACGTGTGAGAACGAGAGCAGCTAAGCCTCTTTGGTGTGAGATCTGAAATATATCCAAGGTCGGCTTCTCCGAACCGAGGGGTTTGGAATAAACACGGCACTAATTAGCCCAGATGTGACACAATAGGCCTGAGATTAGCCTGATGACTGAAGAGACTCTCCAAACTCCATTATTCTCCTGTTGTCATGCCTCAGTTGAGTGAAAGATGGTTCTCACCATCAAGGTCTCCAGGACACGGAGGAATTCTGGGTCACATCCTGATCGGATGATGGCAAACAAGACCAAGGAGAAGAGAAGAATTAAGACCATCAAGGAACTTCTCGGTAATTAAACGCTGCTAAATCTCAGCTGTGAATAAACGACAGAAGACGTTGCGCTGTTAATCCTTCTTCAGTTTAACCTCTAAACTGAATCAATATTTTCATCGAGTGTTGAACTTTTGAAATGCATCAGAATCGTGGGATTACGCGCACAAATAAATGACTAAAAGATTGTGTCACAAAGATGTAAATTCACTACTTTGTAAAGAATTTGCAACTATGTCTCAATATTAAACTATGAAGAACCTTTTAGTGAAAAAGGTTCACATTACACACATATTACAACATTTATTCACTTTGGAGTAGTGTTCAAATGTTGAATAATCAAATAATATATTTATATATGTTAATACATTAATAAATCCTACTACAGTATAAATTTGTCCACTGTGTCGAGAAAAAAAAATCACAATTTTTCATCAAATATCAAATAACAATTAAGAACAATAATATACTGGGTGTGGTATGTGTGTGTTTATTTATTTATTTATTGAAGTGAATTTTCTATGCAAAATGTTACACATTACAAAATGTATGTAGAAAAAAGTGTAGAAAAAAGATGATTTGTTGCATTGTTTTCTCATTCCAATTTACAATCAAACATTATATTTTATAAACATTAATATATTTATAAATCCAACTACAGTATAAATTTGTCCACTTACTTATTTGTCCACCATAAATTTGTCATTTTTGGGACAAAAAAACAGAAAGACTGAGAAAAAATGCATAAAAAGGAAATAATGACATGAAATAAAATGTCCACCTTATTTGTCCACTAAACATTTGTCAAAAAACAGCATTTTTGGGACAAAAAAACAAGAGAATGAGGAAAAAAATGGCACAAAAATTAAAATAATAACATGAAATAATAATGAATACTATGCAGTTGCTATATAAACGTCCATTCTACAACATGTGCCAAAATGCGTGAAATACAAAAGGAGAAATGCTTCTACACCCCCAGCATCGCACACAAGTCCTATTGATGGCTGACAAAGCCGACTGTGTCCACATCCCCCACCCCACCGACTCCAGGGTCCGGCGCAGCCTCATATACTGCACTCTCGACACTAAATGGCCTATTTTCAATGCAATCAATGTCTCATTACAGCCCAGCGTTATAAATCTGAGCCCTATTTAGTCAGGGGATTAAAGGAAGCAGGGTCGAGCATCACAGCGGCGGGACATACATCACGGATGCGGAGACACGCACTACTGCATTTAAAGACACGTATATACACTCTAAATGTGCTGAGGCAGGTCTCAATTCACTTTATCCTCTCTCTCTTACTTAGACCAGATGCGTGTATATACATATGTAAAGTATATGTATGTTGATTTTTGTTATATTGCTAATATGTTATATATTAGGTTATTGTTTTTTGTGTGTTGATTTTTGACGCTTATGATGTAACTAAAGGAAAAAGACTTTCAGACTCGGAAAGAATGACGACAGCGACTTCTTCCGTGAAATGCACAATAAATGTGCACAATAAAAATAGCTTGAGCTTCAACAGCACGGACTGGTGTGTGTGTGTGTGTGTGTGTGTGTGTGTGTGTGTGTGTGTGAAAGATTTAGAAAACATGTACAGTGGTACCACGACTTACGAATGTCCTAGATAACAAAAAAATTCAGAGTAACAAAATGTGTCTGCGTGAAAATGTCGCTATAGGAAAGGAGCCTGTCTTTTTCTTACCACTATCATACATGGAGATTAGAGTTCAGATGTATAAAACAGTTGCACGTAAAATAAAATAAAAAAAAAACACTAGTTAGTTACAGAGATCTTGCTTCCAAAATATAAAACAAGCTTGTATTGTCCCAGAATCGCAATGTTTGTTGTTTTTCCCGAAGAGCCGCCATCTTGAAATTACGTTGTGCAAATCCCCGAGCGACGTCACGAATATCAAACCTTTACAATATAATTGTACCTTTACAAACATCTGCCAAAAAGCAAACTAAACCACTGCTATGTAACATGCTTTTATTACATTATTTACTAATATTCAGAGGTGTAAAGTACTTGTGTACACTTTGGGAATTTTTGTCAATTTTGTATATATTGTAAATATTTTTTTTACTTTTTTTTTTGGCCATTTTGTACTTGTACTGAGCATCAAAAATATAAGCAACTTTTAAATTCAAGCAGTCCCAAAAAGATTCATGCAAACAATAAAGCACAAGTACTATACAATTACAAATGCTCAGTGTTTCAATGTCTAAAGATTTTTTTAAGCTTCTTTTCACGTTTGTTGTATCAATTGTATTATACATATTAATAAATATTGTATACTTACAAAATGTACAAAAATTCCAAAAGTACTTTACACCTGCCAATAATTAGTTGGATTACATGTAAAATGCGGCTCAGCTGACGAATATTCCACCGAACGAAGCAGCTCGCATCACGATTGAACTTCATAAGTCGGGGTACAACTGTAATTCCACGTGTGGTGGGCTTGAATTAAAAAAAATCCTGTTTGTCTATCATCATCAGAACTTTTTCCATTTCTGGGTCACAAGGAGCTGCAGCCAATCCCAGCATCTCTGAGCTTGAAGATTAGTGGCCAACCAATCACAGAACGGGACACACACACACAGGCAATTTCCCAGACTCTTCCCTGCTTTTTTTAGATTGTGTGAGGAACCTGGAGACCCGGAGGAAACCCACGCCAGCATGAGGAGAACACGGTGAACTTACGCGGTGTATTTTCACATAATCAAGACCTTCATTTCCACCGTCTCACACACATTCATCAGAGCTTGACATTTACACACAGAGCAAAGCGTCTCCGTTCTCGAAGCCCGAGCGGAGCTTCGTATAACATCATGTGACGGACAGGAAAGAAGGAAACACGACAATCCCAGATCTACAAACCTCCAGCAGATGAACAGAAACATCAGTCAGGAGTCAGTGTGAAGGTGAAGCCTGACACGCTAACAACACCAACGTCAACGTCTAGACACACACACAGAAACACATATAAAAGTCGTCTCTCTCTCTTTCATTCTCCCTTTAAATCTGTCCTTCTTTCTCTCGCTCTCTCTTTCTCTCTTTCATTCTCACTTTGAATCTGTCTTTCTCACTCTTTTTATTTCCCTCTCGCTTTATCTTTTTCTCACTTTAACTCACTTGTTCTCCCTCTCTGTTTCTCACTTTCTACTTTCCTCCTTTCTACTCTATCTATCTCTTTCTAACACACTCTCTACAGTATGTGTCTTCTCTCTCTGACACTCTCTATCTTTCTTTTTTTTTTGTTTCTCTCTCAGTTTCTATTTTCTCCTCTTTCTATCATTCTCTCTCTCTCTCTCTCTCTCTCTCTCTCTCAAGATATTTTTTGTGTATTATATATAAAACATCACACACACACACACACGCACACCTTTATTTAGCTTTATTTATTTTATCTACTATATTCCGTTTTGACAAATTCACGTTTTATTTTAAACGACTAAACCTTTGCATTAGGTTTCACAATTATGTTAGTGCGCTTCCAAAAGACTGAAAATCAAGAACTTTTTTTTACATTTCTTAAATCCTAACAAAGCCTATTGAGTGTTGGAATGCAGCCGAAAGAGAAGCAGATTCCACAAACTATATTTTGTACCTGTGGATGAATGACGCTGGGACGGTCAAAAGCAAATCTTTCATTTCAAAATCTTCTGTCTGATTACAGCTCCATACTTCAATAAGACCAGACTGCAAAAGTGTATGAAAGCTGGTAGAAAGTTATTAGCGGCCTTTATAAACGCACTGTGTGTGTGCGTGCGTGCGTGCGTGCGTGCGTGTGTGCGTGTGTGTGTGTGTGTGTGTGATCTCAGTGCTCAACTGAATAAAGGAGAACTGATGTGATACATCTCATTATCTTTCAGCAGGAATGATATTTGAACTCCAAATGTGGTATTCCACAGGTTTCTCCGTCCCGCCGAAAGGAAATGAGTTTTAATATCAGGATGTTTATGAGGAAAAGCTTCTGTTGGTATTCGAGGAATAACTGACAGACGGGGAAATTAAAAGTGTGAGAGTATGAAACAACAACAAAAGAAATGTGTGTGTGTTTTTTGGGGGGAGGGAGGGAGGGTGAGATAGAAAGAGAAAGAGAGCAAAAAACTGATGAATAAAAAGAGAAAGTGTGTTTTTAAGAGAGAATGAGACAGACAGACAGACAGACAGACAGACAGACAGACAGACAGACAGACAGACAGACAGATAGATAGATAGATTTATAATTTTGAAGATAGATCGATATGTGGTGGGATAGATTAAAATAAAAATATTGAGCTAAACTGGCAGATATAAGGCTAGAAGACGGATGGAGGTGTCAAAAAATGGACAGATTAACTAGTAACTTTAAGCATGTTAGTACTGAACATTGCAGCAATTAGAAATCTGCAACTTTTGTTTACTATAGACGCATAAAAATAATACAACATACAATACTAACTAACGTAATAAATATCTAAATAAATGAATACACAGATAACAAACTTAATTAAAAATGTAGATTTCTTTACGTTTACATATTTGCGTAAAATTCAAGCTTGGATTTTTTTTTTAAGTAGAGCTTTACAACAGATGAGCATTACAACCAAGATTTACGATGTACACGATAAAAAAATAGCGCACAATTCCTGTCAATATTTAGCACATTCTCTCGGAAACCTCCACGTCCTTTCAAGAACGTCCCCGTTTTCACTTTTACACAAGACTCCAACAGCTCGCTCTCGCGCAAATGATTTTAATGATAAAGCTGCTCGCTATTCCAGCACAGCGATGAGGGAAATCCGCGCAAAAAAAAATACGCCAGCCGTTTCAACAAGGCCGCGGCTGCTGGACTGCCTGCAGATATTTATTAGAGTCGCATGAAAATTTCATGCGGTGTGAAGCATTCTCTTTCATCCGGCAGCCTGCTGTCAACCGCCAGGCGGAAGCAGCGCGGTACAGGAGGGAGGGAGGGACTGAAGCGCTGGGCCATGCCTTCAGGTGACATCACGCCAAACCCAGAGCAAGGGGCGGGTCCATCGTCAACCCAGATTAGCCAATTGGAAGCAGCCTTTGTACTGGGTAAAAGTTAGATTAGTCGTGAGAAGTAAAAGTTTGGGCAGAGTTGGGTTTTACCACAAGGACTCAAACGGAGGCTGAAATCCTGGTTGCGGTAATTGCAGTTCATTAACTGGCCACTTGAGGCATCATACAAACGAATGTTAATACCATAGTGTCAGGCAAAAATAGTAGAGGCTTTGGTTCATGCTGAAGATAAACCTGCATGGGTTTCTCCTGGATCTCTGTTTCCTTTTCGCACACTAAAATCATTCGATCATGAAATTTGGAATTTAGAAAATGTGAATGTGTGTGTCTGTCTCGCTATTGGCCACTAAATCAGGGTGTGTCTCCTGATTTCAGGCCAAGAGTGGCTGGGATTGGCTTCAGTCCCTCGTGACCCAGAAATGGAAAAAAAACAGAAAATGAATGAATCTCTTAACATTCAACTCTTCAGGCTGGTCATATAAGAAAATAAGATGATCAACCTGATTTGATATTATCAACTGATCTGTAGCTAAGGATTGATGGAGGAAGAGGTGGGGCATTGGTGGGTGGAGCTAAGGAATCAGATTCAACAAATAGATTTGTCAGCTGAAAGTAATTGAAATAGTTGGACAGATAGAAAGATAGATGGATGGATGGAGAGGTGGCTGGATGGAGAGAAAGTAATAGAGTGATAGTGAGAGAAAAATAAAATGAGAAAGAGAGAGAGAGAGAAAATGTGCAAATATTGATCAATATATGGTGGTATGAATGGATACTGGAACAGAAAAATGGAGATAATTTGGCATGTGAAAGGTGAAAAGATAGATAGCTGCATAGCAAGAAAGACAGATTAACAAGTCTGGCTGCTGAATCAGATTTTTTGGCTCCACCCACTCATGCCACACCCCCTTCTGCCTCTTCTCTTCTGAAGAAACGTGCTTAGGCAACGTGATGACGATGATGGGTGATGTTTGTGGGTAAGCATTGAAGTTCCTCTTCCTCCAATGTCCTCATCAGTTGAAAAACAAAACCACCTTCGTCTTTTCTAATTATTCTCTTGACTTTATTTGCCATGACCAAACGAGCTAATTGGCTTTGGTTTCGCTCTAAAATGGCATTTAAGGAAAGCTCATGTGGGCGCTCAGCAGAACCTTCGTGACTCAACCTCTACATTCACACTCAAAGGTCAAACCCTTCTCAACCGCCAGACACCAGCCTGTTTAAGAGAATATCAAAACACCAGACTTTAAAATAAGTGTGGAGGAATTCCAATCGGCCTTTCTGGGGCCATCAGCACATTAAGACGTAGTTTATCGCCAGAGTCCCAGGCTCATTTTCATTCTCCTCCACGGCTCGCGTGGTGTCTTCAGCACAAGGCGTCCACTGTTTGAGGACTGTACTGTGACGTCGGACCCTGGCACGCACAGACAGGCCCGGCTGAAGTCCAGCTCACAGGCTCTGGGAACACAGACAAGTCCCGGCAAACCAAGCTTAACCCAAGAGTCACTCTCACAAACACACTCTAGGACTGACTGCTAAGTTTTTGTTTTCATATCAAGTCAAATGGATGGAATGTTGTAGAGATGTCAAACATTCAAAAACTTAATGAATCCATTGGTGTCACGTGTTCTACAGACAATAAATGCGTCTCCACGTTCTGCAACCTGACGAAGTTCTTGTTGTCTTAAAAATGTCCTGTTGCTCACACCACAACATGTCAAGAACACAAAATAATCGGGGCAGGAAGCCGCCAATTCCAGAAGCCTTCAACCAAAGCCATAGATATACTTTAGGGTTGTGCAAACAATATACAGTAAAACTAACAATTAACACTTAAAAGTAACACTTCCTGATCCATCATTGTTGAAAGAGGGCCACCTCAGGTCCAAAACGTTCCCTCAAAGTGGTGAACTTTGTCTACGCTAATAGCATCTTGTTTATATTGTCCCTCTCCTCTTGATGTCTTCAGATATCAACACTTCTGATCAGATGACAGACAGTTTTCAAATCAGAAGAAAGTGAGTGTGTGTTTTCGACATGGCCACTAGGGACCAACACTAAATTCTGTTCTGCATTTAACCATCCAGTGAAGTTTCACACACAAACCCGGAGCAGTGGGCAGTATTAAGCCGCGGTGTTTTGCCAAAGGACACTGAGCTGTGAAAGTCACCTGATTCGAACGCTTTGGTGGCAGATCCAACTCGCACTATCTATATATTCATCCATCCATCCATCCATCCATCCATCCATCCATCTATCTATCTATCTATGTATCCATCCATACATATATCTATCTGTCTGTCTGTCTGTGTGTCCGTCCGTCCGTCCGTCCATGCATCCATTCATCTATCTATTTTGGGTCAAAGAAGTTGGATGTTGGAATCCTGCTCTGAGACCTATCTTTATATCAGTCTGTTCATCTGTCCATCTCACTTGCTCTGCCTCTCTATCTATGCAAATGATCAGCAAAACAATCAATCCTATTGTATGAAACACATCAATATACATTGCAAAGCACATTTCCATCAATAAATATTGAGTAAAATTCCACCGTAATTTCCAAGAGGCTCAGTAAACAGACAGAATGAATTTGTTTTCAAACACAAAAGGTTGTTAAAATAGCAGCACATACAGTATAAATACAGAAAATCAAAACCAATGCAACGGTCAGTGTGTCATGGCTTACCTGTTCCAGTCTTCACACTATAGCGAATGAAAGGGTGAGAACCGGGTTTCTGAACCAAGTCCATCCTTACAGTAGAGGCAAGCTGACCCCAGACCAGTCCCCCACTGTCTCACTGGCCAAAGTGCCCCGGTCAGAGACTGACCGCCCCCTCACTCAACCACCGCCATTCTGACCACTCGTCCCACTCTCGTTTGACTTCGCTTTACCCTTGTTTATACTTAGTAGATTGTGGAAATCATCATGGACACAAACTTAGATTATAGCATGAGAGAATGGGAAAGAAGGAGTGAGAGACTGAGAGAGAGGTACAGTGAGTGAATGAGAGAGACAGAAAGAAAGAGAAAGTAAAAGATATAAAAACACATGGAGGAATAAATGGAGATGGAAAGGAAGCAATAGAGAGAGAGAATGATAGAAAGAAAGAAAGAAAGAAAGAAAGAAAGAAAGAAAGAAAGAAAGAAAGAAAGATGTGTGTGAGTAAGATGTGAGTAAGATGTAAGAGTGAGTGAGTGAGTGAGTGAAAAAGAAAGATCTGAAAGAAATAGAAGCAAGAGGATGAGACGAGACTGAGAAATAGAATAAGAGAAAGAGAGAGAGAGAGAGAGAGAGAGAGAGAGAGAAAGAAAAAAATAGAAAGCAAGATTGAGTGAATGTAAGAGAAAGAAAGAGATAATGAAAGACAGATGAAGGGAGAAAGAGAGTTATAAAGAGAGCAATGAATGACAGAGAAACGTTGATATGGAAAGAGAGAGAGAGAGAGAGAGAGAGAGAGAGAGAGAGAGAGAGAAAGAGAGCAACAGATAATCAGAAAGAAGAAGAGAAGAGAGAACAAGAGGAGAGATAGAGAGCAAAAGAGATGTGAGAGAGAGAGAGAGAGAGAGAGAGACACATTTCAGAATTCAGACGTTCAAAGTCATAAAGTTATTACAAAATTATTTGATTTACGTAAACTGTGTTTTACATCCAATATACTGTAAAAAAAATAGCAAGGCAAAAATATATGCGTCACATTAATTTTAATGAATATATAACTGATATTAATTACTCAAGGAATATTAGTAACTAATAATGTAAAATTATATCTAGTTTAATAGAGTTCTATTCAATAAAAGAAAAAAATTAATCAGATGTAGAATTGTTTCATTTTCTCCCTCGTTTAAAAAAAAACAGAAGCATAAACAGAAACAGAAGAATAAAAGCAAAAGGATCCCCTACAAGCAATTTCAACGTGTCTAAAAAAAGGCACTTAGTGGGAAGCTGAGCAGCATCGCGCCACAAGGTTCCTCGATTCCTCCCGACGCAAGAAGCGAAAGCAGCCGGAACATTAAGACTGACAAACGGACTAATTGTTCCGACGCCCCACAGTCCGGCTAATTTGCACAAAACAGGGATTTAGCGGCTCTCGGTACCTGCTCGCGGCTTGACGTTAACTAGCCGTGTCTGTCTCAGAGCTAGAGAGAAGAACCCGCCTGACAGAAACCCTCATGCCAAAGAGTCGTGAACTGAACCCAGATCAGGGCAGAAACGGGACCAGAACCCCCAAGCTGTAGTTTTCGCGGCCCCCTACATGGTCTCAAAGTCGGGGTTGAACAGGACTGCATTTAAAAAACAACTAAAACTAGACATTTTAACACAGAAATGTGGATAAATCCTGAGTATTAGTCCAGTCCTTCAGAATTAATCCAGAATATTAATAAGTTCTCATAAAAAATGTATCCAGTCAAAAATATTACTCGTATGTATTATCTCAAGCTGGAAAAAATCTGATGCTTTCTACAAGGATCTACCCAAAGATTTGACACAACTTGGCAACCTTTTGTGATTTTTGTTAGTTCATTACAAAGTGAGAAATTCAGCCCTGCAAATCCTACTGCATACAGTAAGCGAAAATATTTGTATTTTTTATTCTCATAGATGACCATCTTAGTATATCAATTTCCCTTTTTTTTACAGACTATAATAGTATAATTTATTGCATTATGTGTCTGACTGTGGGAGAGGTGGAGTTATTATTATTTTTTGTGTGTGTGTTTTTTGTGTTTGCTTTGTTACGCTTTTCTGTATAATGTAAAATGAAAAATAAAAAATTCGAAATTAAAAAAAAGTACTCGTAAAATTACAAGTTTGAATTAGAATAATTCATTAACTTTTACTTACACTACCGTTCAACAGTTTGAGGTCAATTTGTGTGTTCCATGAAAAATCACACTTTAATTTCTAAAAACAAGGATAGACTGTCGAGTTTGACCGTTTGATTGACTCACAAATGTGATGTTCCAGATTCTCAACCTGCTCATAGGAAGGTCAGTTTTATAGCTTCTTTAACCAGCTAAACAGTTTCCAGCAGTGCTAACATGATTTTTTTTTTGGTTTTACAATCATCCATTATCATCCATTTGTTGATGGAAATGGTTCTCTATACACTTACAGCTGTCAAAACAGACATTTACCGCTAGAACAGCTGTTTACCACATTATCAATGTATAATTATGAGTGTATTTCTGATTAGTTTAAAGTTATTTTCAAGGACAAAAACTGTGTTTTTCTTTCAAATAGAAGGACATTTCAAAGTGACCACAAACTTTTGAACGGTAGTGTAATTGTAATAAGGCAAGGCAGCTAAAGCTCTGCATTATGGGATATGTAGTTTGTGTTTATTATTTAGTTTATTACTGTTTTTTTTTTTATATAAATATGTTACCTATTAACATATTTATTTATATAACATATTCTAACATATTTATTTGACATGTTTTAAACTTGTTTATTTTTATCTGCAGTGGTTATTCATAGCAGTATCTGGCCATTTCTCAAATTTGAAGTTCTGAAAGTCCCCAGTGGTACAACCAGTGATTTATTTTCCTAAATGATCAATGCTACAATATCGATAACATCGAACCAGCTGTTATATACAGTAGTTAAGATTTATACCTTTACACTTACGATTAATATAATGTACATATTAAAAATTAAGGATGAAACTTGTATTTCTTTACAATAAATGATCACTGTAGTTAGTCCATTAGTTCAGACTAGAATATGTACGGTAATAAAAAAGACGTATAATTAATACATATACGTTCAAATTTGTGCTTGTGTATTTATATGTATGTATGATTAATTGTTTGTGTTTATTTACATATCCTTTTATAAATTCTTTATCCGTGTGATTATCATTTATCTATGTATCTTTCTTAAACAACGATGCATTTTATATCATTACAGTCACACTCTTTATGCTACAACTCTACAATTCCGTTTCCACATTCACTTACTAGAAACAAATGAGGAAGTATTGATATTTCTATTTGGCAATCAATCCCGATCGCACATTCTTCTGCTCAAACGTATTGATTATGACAGATCAATCAGCCCATCTTCCGCAGCACAACTAATTATTAGCTAAACACTCTCTTTTAATAAAAACGTTTGAAGGCAGATGTTATAATATAACAACATCAGGAAAGAAAAGCCTCGCTGGTAGATTTCTACTGACGCTTCTATCTTCGTCTCTCACACCTTCTGTATCTCTCACCTTTCCATCTCGCGTCTCTCTCTCTCTCTCTCTCTCTCTCTCTCTCTCTGTAATGGTGTTGGGTGCTGGAGAAGATTGAGAGGGGCGGTGGTGTGTGTTTGTGGTGGTCCGGGCGGCTCTGGCTGACTCTAATTGCCGGTGTTGCAGTAAAGTGACCCAGCGAGCCGCTTGTAGCCGATAGTGGGAAATTGAACAAGCGTCAGCCGTCAGGACCGGTTCCAGTCACAGACGCTGTTTACCTGCCTAACAATTATCATCCGCCCGCAGGGAACAACACACCGGCCTCTGGGGGCAGCGGCGGGCTCCACAGACCCACAGCAAGAGGGCTGGGAAAGCATCATAAATCTTTAAAATATATATGCAATCTTTGGTATATATTGATTTATAGATGGTTTATCTACCTATGTGAATAAGTTTACTCTCGCTTCGTTCTTGTATTCGTTCTTTTAATTTTGTCCGATTAATGAAAACCGACTAAAATTTTTATCTAAACGTTAGATATAGTTTCTTGCATGAATCCTTAGTTGTTTTGATGGTACTCTCTTCTTGTCCGTCTTGATCATATATGCATCATTTTGATCTGTAAATGATCATATATATGTGAGCTCTATTATATATATATTTATATAGATAGCTATATAAATTAATTATTCTCTCGCTATGTAGCAATGTATATGTGTGAGTAAAATAGTAGAGGTGTGACGAGATCCAATGCTTCTCGCGAGATCCGATTGAATCTCGTGATATCGCGAGAATTTGGCGCCATCTTTGATATATTTGCAATACAGTGGACACCGTGATAATTAATGGATTTGATATTTATACAAGTATATAAACCCTTTAATACAGTATAACACATTCGTTTCGTTACAAGTTGTAACTTACAACTATCAATGACGGCACGGACATTGCTAATCGAACACAGAAAGCAGTGTAACAGACTGAATTAATCGATCACACCCGCGACGCGCATATGCGCCGCTCCGTTTTCTGCGCTGTGCCTTTAAGAGAACGTATGACGCGCGCGAGAAAATCTGCTTGTTTTATTTTGAACAAAGTCTGTTTTCGGTTGGAAATCATGGTTTCACGTAAAAAAAAAGAAAAGAAATCGGCAAGAAAAGCGACGAGAACGATACCAGAAACAAAGCCAAAGTAGGAAGTCGCTCTCTCTCTCTCTCTCTCTCTCTCTCTCTCTCTCTCTTCTCTATGGCTCTCCTTATATTATATCGAAGGTTTTTTTTATTTAAAAAAAAAAACTAATTCTCGTCTCGTGAGCCTAGTGTCTCGTCTCGTCTCGTGGGAAAAGTGTCTCGTCCCACCCCTATAAAATAGAATTTATCTTTGGTATATAACTAATTAAATATCAAAGTTTGGTATATAAAGATTTACATTTTTGGTGTATCACCTAAAGACAAACGGACAAGAAGAGAGTACCATCAAAACGACAAAACATCTCCTGGATAGTTTAAAATTTGAGTCGATTTTGCTCAATCGGACAAAATTGAAAGAACGAATACAAGAACGAAGCGAAAGTAAACGTATTTGCTTAGGTAGATTAATTCCCTGCGTAATTGAAAAATGTTATTTTTTAATATTAATTTGAACTGTGAAAATTATTTGTCAAAGATTGTCAGCGATCAGTAATTCTTGGTCTTTTATTTTCATGTTATGGTTTAGTACGTCTCATCCTAACTACATGAACTTAAGGCATGTTGCTTAATCAAGCTTAATAAAGTACCAAAATGTCCGAGGTGTCACACATATACAATTACTTCATTTCAGAACGCGATGTCGATTCTTTTATAGTAGGGGAAACAATACGTTTTATTACGTATAATAGTGATTTTTGTTTCTTTACAACATTACCTTTACACTACATTTCATTATTTTTCCTTCCATTTATTTAAATTTAAAACAAAAAGTAATATGTGCTGCTGTTTAACAACCAGATTGTTAGGGTTAAATTTTAATATATATTATAAAATAAAAATTATCCAGAATTGTGAGAGAATCACAATCTGGAATCGTGGAAAAAAAAAATTGTGATTCTCATTCTATCCAGAATCGTCCAGCTCTGTCATATATGAAACTTAATTATTTATAGAGTATATACAGACTATTTCTGAAAATAAGTGTAGTAAATATAGCTGCAAGCTTCATACTTTTGCGTTTAACTCTGTAGAAATGTAGATGTGATGAGTAGAATACATTTTAGCACACACACACGAACAGATTTTAAATGCTTGTAGAATATTTTAGATAACATGTTATCATTAAAGCAGTTCAAGTTTACCTAACAAAACCCACTATTAGACTGAAACATCAAAGTACAAAAATGATTATGGTAAATGTAAATATTGTTTCCAGATTAAATAGAAATTTGTGATGAAATAAACCACATTTATCAGAATGGTGGAAAGGTTCCCATTGTTTTCAATTTGACAAATGTACGTTAATCTAGCCAAAAAAATAATATAATTCCTTTCAAACTAATGGAAAATATGGCTAATTTACGTTTTTCACGTATTGTTTTAGTGGAACTGATTCCATTTGAGCAAACGTTCTGTATCTCCAATTGTGTTTGTTTGTTCGTTCAGTTTGTTTGTTTGTTTTGTTTGCTTTTAATTTTCCTTCAAAGGTATTAAATTCTGGGGAAAAAAAACCCTATTCTAAAAAACCAGTTTAGATTCTTCTGCCTTTTCAGGTTATATGCAAAAAAAATATATTGTGTAAATGTGCAATAGGTTTCATATATTATTTCTTAGTTTAAAAAAACTATTTGAATCATTGTAAGTAAAATAATAAATAATTAATTATATGCATGCCCTAAAAAAACTGTGCGTGGACTGTATGTGAGTCAGAGCGGTGGTCACAGGGTCGGGCGTGGTCGCTGGCCTGGCCCTTGGCTCAATGGGACAGTGGGTCAGTGGTGCTGGGCAGCAGTGCAGGGGTTTTCTGTTCCCCATCCACACACAGCAGTGTGAACCAGCCTGAAACATCTGGCTTCAACTGTTGATCCTTCCAATTCAACCACGTGAACTCTCCAGTCTCCAGTCCGCCCAGTTCCACAGTCAAATGTTAAATCAAACCCCAAACTGTTTTTTACCCTACGGCTTTGTTTAACTTGGCAACTATGGAGAGATCTGCATCCTACATATTTTTTTTCACAATATCTATCGTATTTATGAGAATATAAGCACCCTGCGAATATAAGCAGCCCACTGATTTTTCAGGCACAAAAAAAAAATGTATTAAAAAAAGGTTGTGGCTTAATTACTTGAATTTTCTCTTTAAAATACAATTTTTTTTTATTTAACAAACTTAACTTGTGACTCGTATCACTTCATTGCTGTTTCACTTAAAAATAATAAAACAATAATCTATTCTAGCGGCCATAACTACACCTCCCATCATGCTTTGCTGCTCACTGGTTCCCATGAGCCTTTGCGCTAATAGCACATAGCGTAGAGCTGACTGAGCACGGTTTTAGTTAGACGTAAATAATAGAACAGTCACATTTTTCTCTGTGTAGCAGACAGAGCCAGTTGATTGTTTTTGACTCCTGTGATCTTAGTTTTTAACTGTTTTCAGCTGCTGGTCTCGTTTTCAAATGCTAGCCCGTTAGCCTTTAGCACGGCGATCTGATCTCAAAAAGATCTGTCTGTTCAAATATTAATGATCGTTTTTTGTTTAATCTTACTTCTTCCAGTGCTTTTGGTTCCTGTTAAGTGTCCTGACGTTTCTTTATTTCTGTTATTGAGCTAATAAAACCTCATAAGCACGTCTTCCTCCAGAACCATTATTTAAAGAAACGAGCGCTTATATATTTACGTGAATATTTGAAATCGGCGATTAAAGCACCCCACAAGTTTTTGAGCAGCTAAAATCTGGAAAAAAAAAAAAAAAACGTGTGCTTATATTTGCATAAATCCGGTATTTCCTGAGTGGAACTGGGTGTGAGACGGAGGTCTGGAGAGCTCACACTGATCCGGAGCTCCGGCCGGGAAGAGGAGGGATCCAGGCCCTATCACTTACACTGCACATCTACGCGAATGGACTTGATGGCAGCCACCCCCACCCCATTCTCAGCCTTGCAGTAGTAGCGGCCGCCCTGGACACGCTGGATGTTGGCGATGCGGAGAGTCTCGCTGAAGATGGAGGTCTCCTGGAACTTGTCTGAGGCGCTTCCTGCTGTCTTGGTCCATCTCACCTGCGGCGCACAGAACACCAGAGTGAGTGATGTGATGGATGTTCAACCGCTGATTCACCACAGAGGGACTGATTGTCACAATGGCCACTAGAGACCAAATCAAAATGTGCATTTGCATTTATGTAGATAATGGTTGGCTGGGCGGATAGACATAGAAGGATGACAGACAGACAGACCAACGGACGATTGGATGAGGGATGGATGGATGGGCAGACAGAAAGTCAAGCGTATATAACAGACAGTCAGGCAGAGAGATGGATGGATGGATGGACTGAGACAGACAGAACAAATAGATAGATAGATAGACAGACAGACAGACGGACAGATGGGTGGATGAATGGATGGATGGATGGATGGATGGATGGAATGAGACAGACAGACAGACAGACAGACAGACTAGATAGATAGATAGATAGATAGATAGATAGATAGATAGATAGATAGATAGATAGATAGATAGATAGATAGATAGATAGATAGATAGATAGATAGATAGATAAAAATAGTTTGACAAGAAATCATACATATCTACCAAATAGAGGGTTGGAAGGAAAGGTGGATGAGAAAGTCAGACAGACAGATGGACAGAGAGATAGGTGAAGGATGGAAGGATGAGCTGAGAAAAACTCAAACATAAATGATGGATGATAGAGAAAGTCAGACATATCAGACAGACAGACAGACAGAAAAAACCAAAGGTATCTGATAATAGGATGGATGGTTTGATGGAAAAATGGATAAATGAGAAAGACACATATATCCCAGACAGACAGACAGAGAGTCCACTACTTTATCACGTTTAGAGAAACTGTCCCCACATACTGAATCTTTACAGATAAAACGCCATAAAAACGTAAATTTTTTTAGTCAAGTCGTCCTAAAGAGGTGAGATGGAGGTATAGTGGAACGTGAAAGGGGAAGGAGGGAATCTCAATGACTTTGACCTTAATGTAAGTGCAGCGCTTCTGTCCGTAATCACACTTTCCTCCGTCTCAATCATGCGTTCGGCTACTTCAAGCAATCTTTGCATAGTGCGCGTAAAGTCAAGTGAAAATCACAAATTAGAGCCGGCGGGATCTGGCTCTGGACATCAGTGAGCCGCATCTATTAGAACAGGGGTCACCTCTGGACGAGGTCGAGCGCGTTTGGAGTTCCCGATGTGAGCAGGATTATGGGATTAGAGCGACTGTGTAAACGACAGGCTTTGTGTTTGCTCAGGTTTGTTTGCTTGCGGATTTGGGACACAGCTGCGGATCGTTTATCAGGTGAGTCGGTGAGACATTAAGAGAGAGGAAGGAGAAACGGCTCCTCGTGGGACCGACCCGCAGGCGAATAACATCCTGGTTAAGCGGGTTGAGAGTGGTGAACTCGAAAAAACTCCAGCTTTCCCGTTGGTACATCCAATAATGCTCCACTTCCTTGTTCCAGACAGATGGAACCAATCACAGCAACTCTGGGAAAAAGGGCGGGGCTTTAATGCTGGATTGATGGCCAACCAATCACAGAGCAGGACAAAACGACACACAAACCCTCATCGGACGACTTGAGAACTTAAACTCCAGACTTCTCCAGTGTGTCTGGACAATGAGAGGAAGCCGGAGACCTAGAGTAAACCTCGCTTGCGAAAAATCGGATATTTTCAGACAATTTTCAACACAATTTTCTAACTTTTTTGCACTAAAGCGCCGCGAACCAACAATCTCATTTGTAGAACAGCCATTTGTCAGTCAGTGTGTGAGACTCAGTCAGTGTTTTTATTCGCACCTTCAGGTAAAGCAATACGTATGCAGAGGTGTAAAGTGCTTGAGTACATTTTAGGAATTTTTGTACATTTTGCAAATATACAATATGTATACATATGTATAATACAATTGATTAAAAAAAAAAGTACAACAAACGCGTAAAGAAACTGAAAAAAATTATTTAGACATTGAAACACTGAGCATAGTATTATGCGTGAATGTAAACGTTGCTTATATTTTTGATACTCAGTACAAGTACAAAGTAGCCAAAATACTGATTCAAAAATCTTCAAAAAACTCCCAAATTGTACTCAAGTACTTTACACCTTGTGTGCTGACTAGACGTGAGCCGAATGACTAACACAACAACACAAAAGCAAAATCATGTATGTTCAGACAGTGCGTTTGTCGTAATTAAATGGAGTTGTAAGAAGCAACATTAGATTAGTGAACAATTCGGCAGATATCCGTCGTATCCGCTATCAATCGCATTCTGTTTACAAGAAAATGTACCATAAATCCTCTATTAGACATGTGGTTTGATGTGGTTGAAACTGGAGTTCTACCCTCTATTTGAAAGTCACTTTTACACAGGTATTTGAACGTTCTTATTCGGCTTTGAGGAGTGACATTTGACTTTCAGTGCGATTTATCACCAGTAATCATTTAAAAAATGACTTAATTACGGTACTAGTTACAAGTCACCAATTCCAAGAAGACTTAAGAGTAATAGTAAAGTGTTCAATTTTAAAAGATCTTAAGTATTTTACTCGTACTGAATTTGCGCTCAAAAAAACACCAAGAAATGTGAAAATCAAGAAATTATATGTCTTAATATAGGAATTAAATGTAATACCGCACGGTAACGGTAAGTGTCCGTTCAAATGTAGCGGAGTAAAGATACAGATATTCAATCACAAATGTTTTTGATACTCTGGTGCAAGTACCAAAGTAACAAAGTAACAAAGTATATTTACTAAAGTACATCATACCACTGCCTCTAATAGAGTGCCATCATGACAGAAGGGTTGAGTGTAGACGTAAAAGTAGAGTGACATGTTGGTCAAATAAACGTTTTACGGTATTTTGTTTACATACTTATACACACACACTCAGACAAATTAATACATTTACTGAAACCATTTTCCAATGGAGCTCAATACAATAAACAGAGGCAAAAAACACCCGTTCAATCCACTGTGATTACAATCAAGCCGCAAACTTAAATCTCAAAAAGAAATGCAGTACACAGGTCAAGACTTGATCGTTCTTGTGACACATCAAAAAACGAGGAAAAAAACGAGTTGACTATTTGTTTTCTCTGTAGCTATGGTTGTGTTGATTCATGGGCTCTCACAGGGCAGACGCGGGACAGATGGCGGTGGATGGCGATCATTACAGCGGCTCTGATGACTCACTTACACACACCTAAAGTCACCCAGCTGGTGAAACCTACAAACTCTGTGATGTCATCAGAAGCCCGACGGATACAGACCAGGAGTGGAGAGCAGAGACGACAGAGATGCTGCGGATGCTGCAAATGGACCAGTCAAACCGTCTGGCTGTCCAATGTGTGTCTCTCTCTCTCTCTCTGTCTCTGTCTCTCTCTCTCTCCCTCTCTCTCTCTCGTTCTCTTTTTTTCTTTCTTTCTCTCTCTAAAAAAACACAATTAATTGATTTTCGTTAAAAAAAATCTTTAGCAATTTATTATTAACAAAAATGTTTAAATGTATATATAGTATTTTATAAATCTTCAGAGCACAGTAAGGGCAAGAAAAGAGTAAATGCAAGAAATGAATATAAAAAGAAAGGGTCTAAAGAAAGAGAGTGTGACATAAACTGATACGCACAAAAGATATAGAAACAAAACGAGGAAGAAAGAAAAAAAACGAATAAAGAGAGCGAAATAGACTTGAGATTTAGAGAGACGAGATGAAAGAGAAAGAAAGTAAAATAGTGAGAGAAACACTGAACGGGAATAAAAGTGAAAAGAAAGACATTGAGATACACTAGCATGAGTGAGTACACACAAATGAGACAATCCATGATATTGGAGAACTAAAGAGCCTAGAGAATGAGAGCAACTTATAAAGAAAGCCAGGCATTAAAAGTCAGACGAAAAAATAAAAAAATAAATATAAAAAGAGAATCAAGATATTCAAAGAGAAAAGAGAGACCAAAGAAATGGTGAGAGATAGGATGAGAGAGAAAGCGAGATTGAATAGGAGAGTGAAAGAGAAAGAAATAGAGAAAGAGAAAGACTAAAGAAGAAATAGACAGTCATTCAAGAATAAAAGCAAGAAATTGAGGAAGTGTGAGAAACAGATGGTGAAAGAAGAAAGATATTCAAAGAGAAAACAGAAAGCAAGAGATGGTGAGCGAGAGAATGAGAGAGAAAGCGAGATTGAATAAGAGAGAGAGAAAGAGAAAGAAAGAGAGAGAGAGAGAAAGAAAGAGAAAAAGAGACAGAAAGAGAAAAAGAGAGAAAGAGAGATAAAGAGAAAGAGAAAGAAAGTGAGAGAGAAAGAGAAAAAAGAGTAAAGAAGAAATAGACAAAGTCAAGAATGAGAAAGAGATAGAGCGAGAGAGAGATAGAGAGAGAGAGAGAGAGAGAGAGAGAAAGACTAAAGAAGAAACAAAGTCATTCAAGAACAAATCAAGAAATGGAGGGAGTGTGAGAAACAGAGACAGTGAAAGTGAGACATCGGGAGCGAAGGAGAGAACGAGAGAAGCTAAAAGGTTTTAGAGTGTTACGGTTAAGCCGTTGTGCTTCTGTATGTAATCAGTCTGCACTGATTTAACACGCTCTTGGATAAAAACCTCCAGCAATGAGCGTTAAACGGGCTTACAGTAGCTATAACGCCCAGCTCAACCACCACAGCCAGATTTAAGAAGCTTGACAGGCGTTAAGCAATAAATGTCTCTTTGCGGATGCTCGAGTTGAATTGGTGTCAGTCGCGGAGAAGTTAATTTATAGAGGCAGTTATAGGACGACCGGGGAGAAAAAACCAGCGCGAGAGAGTGTTGAAGACGAGACGAGGACGAGTAAAAGCTTCGTTTTGATGGGAAAATGCATTCCTGAAGTATCTATCCTGCCCAAGACCAATGTTTTTACTCAACCACCTTTCTATTTCCTGAACATGGAGCTTTAGCCAATCACTGCAGCTCTCGGACTAAAGGCGGGGCACACCAATCTAACCAGATAAGACAGATAAAATAGACAGACAGACAGACAGATAGACGGACAGATAGATAGATAGATAGATTAAGATAGATAGATAGATAGATAGATAGATAGATAGATAGATAGATAGATAGATAGATAGATAGATAGATAGATAGATAGATAGATAGATAGATAGACAGACAGACAGATAGATAGGTAGATTGATTTATTGATGGATGGATAGATGGATAGATTGATGGATGGATGTCAAGCACAGACAGACAGACAGATAGATAGGTAGATTGATTTATTGATGGATGGATAGATTGATGGATGGATGTCAAGCACAGACAGACAAAAAAGAATGAAAAAATTAACACACACTTAAAAACCAGACACAAGTGAGGAAATGTAATCCATTAGAGCTGTTCACAACTAAACAGACGAGAGGAAGGAGAGAAGAGCAGAATGCAGAAAGGAAGGCTGAGCAGTGTCAGATTTATCCAGCTCATCTCTCATCCGGATCTGCTGAAATCAATCCCAATATGGGATCAATCCCAATCTAAACCCTCCATATGATGTCAAGCGTCTACTAGGCCCGTGAGGTCTGGTTCCGCTCGGTTCTTCGGGCCGGATGCTGAGGAGAGGGACCGGCTCAAGCTGATGCTACATGATGCTGATCGCCCCATTCTGCTGGTACCCAAAGCTGCTTGAGGACTTGTGGGGGCGGAGTCTATTCTGGCTTTAGCTCCGAGACTGTGTAGTGTCATCACTGTTTATACGTATACGTTGTTGATCTGTTGTTTTTTATTCTGTCGATGAAAAATTACTGTGTTTTCTGAAACTTATTATTTTAGGGTCGTTCTGGTTTTAGACGTGTTTGTTTTTAAACATTGCTATTTGTGAAATACCTTGTGAGCGATTGATTTATTTTTTTAAGTTTGTTTATAATTTACTGACATGTAAAAAAAAATGTCGTTTAGTAATTGTCTTCAAATGGCTTTTGTGTGATTTGTATTTGCTTACATAGCGATATTGTCAAAATATTTTTTTATTTGACTCAAAAATACATAAATACAAGATCACCTTATAATAAAGCCTCACGGAATGACGACCGGAAGAAAAGAAAGATAAGCGACTTTTGCCCGTGTTGAAATACTCATTGTCTCATCTCTCAATTCCAAATTCCAACATTATAATTTTCACAAAAGTGAGAAAAGTAATTGAAAAACACTTAACAATTCAGTTGACTAAAAATATAATAGAATTAAATGACATTTAAATACTATAATGAAATTATGGTTAATTTGCTTTCAAATCAAGTGAAAAATAGCTTTTCAACATTATTAGACAGACAGACTGATGGATGGATGACCAGATGGATAAATGGATTGATAAATTGATGGATGGATGAATGGATGGATGGATGGATGGATGGATGGATAGATGGATAAATGGATTGATAAATTGATGGATGGATGGATGGATGGATGGAAGGTTTGACAAATTGATGGATGGATTGATGGAATGATGGCTGTATAGAGAGATAAATGGATTGATGAGTGGATGGATGGATGAATGAATGGATAAATGGATGGGAAGAGACAAACAGACAGACAGACAAATCTTTTTGTAAGTCCATTTTTCTTGTATTAAATAACCGCACATTTTATTAAAATACATGCAGGTTTTTTCCGAAAATCTAATTTAATCAGCTAGTTTGTGCTCATGTCCTTGACAACAAAAATCAAGCCTGGCTAATCTGAAATAACGGCATGTGGGCGGAAATTACCGTAAGAAGCGCCTCATCTCCAAAACGAGGCTAAATTACGAAAATGTGAAATAAATACAGTCAATCCGACATGACGTGGCGAATGAGCCGAACGCATAATAAAGTCGCTAATGTGCGTTTCACGATCTCGCTGGCGCAAACACGTCAAGCAATTATAATGTGATGTGCAATCATGTAAAATTAGCCGCTCGTTAACGATATTGCGCGAAGAGAGGAAAGGATCAGCTTTCTCATCCGCCATCTGAGATCGATGCATCTGACGGAGCGGCGAATCTGAAACGAGAAACCGAATCGCAGGGATGATGATTGCTGCATTCCGAGCATCGATTCCCGCAGCTTGTGTTCAAACCCTCGGAAACCATGACCTTGGCATCGCCAGTGTCTCACTTTACCAGCGGAGGGAATGATGGTGTAGTCAGTGCTGACAGCACGTGTAACGCTGACGGATCGTAACGTGATGATCTGAGTGATTAGACGACAGTCCTGCACTGACTCCACTGAATAAACACCCGGAGAATTGTACGTTTCTGTACACTGAGAAAAATGTAACTAATGTAAGATATTACAGTATATGCCATGTTGTGAATGTGTGTGTGTGTGTGCGCCGTGAATGATGCGTGTCATGAATGGGTTGTGTGTGTTTGTGTGATTGTATTTATTGATGTGTGTGTCGTGAATGACGTGTACCTGAATGATTTGTGTGTTGTGAATGATGTGTGTTGTGGACGAAGTGTGTTGTGAATGATGTTTATTGTGAATGACGTGTGTGTTGTGAATGATGTGTTTGCGAATGATTTGTGTGTGGAGAATAACGTGGGTGTGTGTGTGTTGTGAACAGTGTGTGTGTGTGTGTGTGTGTTGTGAATGATGTGCTTAGTAAATAATGAGTGTGTGCTGTGAACGGTGTGTGTGTGTCGTGAATGTCATGTGTGTTATAAATGTTGTGTGGGTTGTAAATCATGTGTCGTGAATGGCGTGTGTTTGGTAAATGATGTGTGCTGTGAATTATGTGTGTGTATTGTTATGTGTGTGTGTCGATGTGTGTTGTGAAAGACGTGTGAATGAGGTGTGTGTCATGAATGATGTGTGTTGTAAAAGATGTGTGTCCTGAATGATATGTGTGTTATGAATGATGTGTGTTGTGAATGATGCTCGTCATGAATGATATGTGCCGTCAATGATGTGTCGTGAATGATGTGTGTCATGAATTATGTGTGTTGTGAATTATGTGTGTCATAAAATATGTGTCATGAATGATATGTGTCGTGAATGTTGTGTGTCCTGAATGATGTGTGTCATGAATGATATGTGCCGTCAATGATGTGTGTCATGAATGTTGTGTCATGAATGATATGTGTCGTGAATGTTGTGTGTCCTGAATGACGTGTGTCATGAATGATATGTGTGTTGTGAATGATGCTCGTCATGAATGATATGTGTCGTGAAAGATGTGTGTCGTGAAAGATGTGTGTCGTGAATTATGTGTGTCAAAATATATGTGTCATGAATGATATGTGTCGTGGATGATGTGTGTCGTGAATGTTGTGTGTCCTGAATGATGTGTGTCATGAATAATATGTGCCGTCAATGATGTGTGTCGTGAATGATGTGTGTCGTGAATTATGAGTGTCATAAACAGTGTTGTGCATGTTACTTCAAAATTGTAATACATTACATATTACTTATTACTGTTTGTAAAAAGTAATAAGTTACATTACAATATTACTCTCTCAGAAATGTAATATATTACATTACTTA
>CM051500.1:24293958-24319561 GCA_028031935.1 Paedocypris micromegethes
ACAGACAGACAGACAGACAGACAGACAGACAGACAGACAGATAGATAGATAGATATCTATCTGTGTGTGACTGGTGGGTGTCAAATAGCCAAAGTTTGTTTGGACGGATGGACAGACAGACAAATGGAAGGATAGATGGATGGATAGAAGGATGAATGCATGAACAGATGAACAAATGGACAGACGGACAGACAGACTGATGGATGTAAGGAGAATGGACAGATGAAAAAACTTACAACAAAAAGCAGACAGACAGATAGACAGACAGACAGAGTCGGAGTGATTTAATAAGCTTTAGTGTTGTTTAGTGTGTGTGTTTGAGTGCAGGAGCAGTGGGCGGGGCTGGGGTGGAGGATGCTGGGACAGGGGAGAGTTAGGGGTGATGGGGACACTGGATCTGTGTGTGTGCTGCATCCCAAAGGGAGTGTTGAGTTGCTTTCTGCACTGGCGTTGTGCAGCGCTAACGGAAAACATGATACCTCTTCGCTCCATCCCTTCTTTTTGCGCTCTTTTTTCCCACCACATCATGCGTTTTCCCTTTTTCTTTGATTACAAAAGAGTCGGTAAAGGTCACTGCTGTCGGAGAGATGCTGCACGGTCATAGCTCACGCCTCCTGATCTACCCTCACTATTTCAATTTCATAACCGGCTCTCTGTCTATCCGTCTGTCTATCTATCCGTCTGTCTGTCTATCCGTCTGTCTGTCTGTCTGTCTATCCGTCTGTCTGTCTGTCTGTCTGTCTATCCGTCTGTCTGTCTACCTGTCTGTCTGTCTGTCTATCTGTCTATCTATCTATCTCTCTATCTATCTGTCTGTCTGTCTGTCTGTCTGTCTGTCTGTCTGTCTGTCTATCTCTCTCTCTCTCTCTCTCTCTCTCTCTGCCTTAGTTCTTCTGTCGGTCTGTCTATCTATGCTTTTTTTGTTGTTATGTTATTAAATTGTATGTTTTCATCCTTTCATCCATCCATACGATCATCCGTCAATACATCTATCTGCTTGTATTTCCATCTGTCTGCCTGACTGTCTGTTGCTTATTCTGTCTGTCTGTCTGTCTGTCTCTCTCTCTCTCTCGCTCCCTCTCTCTCTCTCTCTCTCTATCTATCTATCTATATATCTATCTATCTATCTATCACTTTTCAGTTGGTTTTCCTGTCTGCTTGTCATTGGTCTATCTGCACACAGGTCATTCGTTTAGTCTGTTGGTCCGTCCATCTCTCTGTCGGTTCAACGTGTCTGTCTGTCAGTGTATCTGTCTATCTGTCCGTCGGTTGGTCAGTTGGGCAGAAAGACAGATGGTTGATTGGACTGAATCCATCCTCATGCTGTAAATTTAGTGTCCATTCATCTCTTTCTGTCATTTAATTATTCTAAATATCTGTCTGTCTGTCTGTCTCTCATTCAGTCTATGTCTGCCTCTCTTAGTCTGTCTGTCTGTCTGTCTGTCTGTCTGTTCGTATGTTTGTCTGTCTGCCTGTTCATTCCATCCAAAGATCTACTCTTCCATTCAAATCTCTCTCTCTCTCTCTATCTCTCTATCTCTCTTTTTAATTCTCACTGGCTCTATCTATTCTGGTCTTCAATGCTCGGTTGGTGAACGAGAGTTTTTTGTTCTCTCTTCACCAGCTAGGGCTTGTCCATTCCTGACGAGAGGTCAGAGGTCACACACGCGGCCCTCAGGAGCCTCAGCACCTCTGCGTGAACCACGGGGTGTGTGAGACTCGTCTCTAACATGCAAAGAACACAGGCACGCTTGAGTAATAAAAGATGACGGAAGGAGGAGAGTGTGTCCGTGTGTGTGTGTGTGTGTGTGTGTGTGTGTGTGTGAGCTCTTTAATAAGTGATCTGATGGCAGTGGACAGATCGCCTCTGGGATCCACTCTCTTCACACCTCCAACTGTTATCTGCTGACTTTTACCTTATATAACACACACACACACACACACACACACACACACATAGACTCCCCGCGACCCGTCCACACACATTAGCCACTAGGGCAGCATTGGGAAAAGCCTTGATCTGATCTAAATCCCATCAACCTCTCTGCTTAACTGAGTGCAGACAACACGATGGACCATCTCCGTTGGAAACATCTAACAGAGTGTCACGGCCTTTTAAGCTTTTATTTTGAAACGGCCGGTTTTATTTTGACACTTCCAGTTAAGCTCCGCAATCGTCATCTGGTCCAGCTGTTATCAATCTGCAATCACGTTCTGTATTTAAGCACCTGTTTTTGACATCACCATTGCCAGATTTTTGTACTTTGTCTAGACCACATTTTGCCTTGTTTTTTTCACCCTACTTTGCCTAGTGATTTTATCTTGTTCTGTCTGTAATCCTGACCCGCGCATGTTTCCTGGACTGCTTTCTGTGTGCAAGGTTTAAACAGGAAAACTTGACAATTATCCCAGAGAGAAAGAGAGAGAGAAAGAGAGAGAGAGAGAGAGAGAGAGGGAGATACAGAAGAAAGAGAACAGAGAGATAGAGAGAAGAGAAGAGTGAGAGAAGTGGAAAATAATAGAATAAATTAATTAAATTTGTCTGTCTGTCTGTCAATCGATTATTCTGTCTGTCTGTCTATCTATCGCTTTTCAGTTGTTTTTTCTGTCTGCTTGTCAATTGGTCTATCTGCACACAGGTCATTGTCTTAGTCTGTTGATCCGTCCATCTCTCTGTCGGTCCACATGTGTATCTGTCTATCTGTCAGTTGTATGGTCAGTTGGGCAGAATGAAAGATGGTTGGTTGAACTTGGTTGATGATCTGTCTGCTTCCATCCATCCTCATGCTGTTAATTTAGTGTCTATTCGTCTCTATCTGTCTGTCTGTCTCTCGCTTAGTCTATATGTCTGACATCCAAAGGTCTATTCTTCCGTTCATGTTCTCTCTCTCTCTCTCTCTCTCTCTCTCTCTCTCTCTCTCTCTCTCTCTCTCTCTATCTCTCTCATGCGATCTCTTTTTGTTTTGCTGGATGTTGACCATAGCTTTTGCCTTGTTGACTCCTGCTTTGCCTAGTGATTTTGTGTGTTTCCTAGACTGTCTTTTGCCTGACTCTTCTTATGCCTAATCTATGTGTACCGACCCCTGCCTGCCTGACCTCGAACTTGGAATTAAACCATAAAATGTTTAAAAAAATGCGTGTTTGATGAATGTGTTTGATTTTTTTGGCAGTAATATGATTTCATAAAAGTGTTTGGAGATATTCTGAGGTGTTTAGAGATACTCTTAGATGTTAGGAGATAGGTTTAAAGATTTTCTGACAAGTTTGGAGATGATTTGAGATGTTTGGAGAAGTTCTCTGATTCCATAAAAGTGTCAACTGTTTAAACAGTTTTGATGGAAAAGAAAAATCAAGCTATCATGACTGACCTGTGGTCGTGGATGTCCTTTGACCAGACACTGCAGCATTAGTGTGTCTCCCTCTCTGATGGTGTAGATCCTCTCGCTGATGTTGTCCTCCTTCACCACACATGCTTGTCCGGAGTGCACGATCTGAGCGTTCGCCGGAGCTGAAGTGCAGAGAGGCAGATGTTCACCACCCAGTCCAGCATCACATTACTCATCCGCATCACCATGACATTTTCATTCACACTTTCATCACATCTCATTAAGATTATTGCCACGAATTTATGTTGAGCTTAATCGGTCTTTCATTGCTCTAACGCAAATTGGTTACACCACCGCACGGTTTTAACAGGAAAACATAAAAAATATCCCAGAGAGAGGGAAAGAGAGAGAGAGAGAGAGAGAGAGAGAGAGAGAGAGAGAGAGAGAGAGAGCGAAAGAGAAGGAGAGAGATAGAGAGAGAGAAGAAAGAGAACAGAGAGAGAGAGGGAAAGAGAAGAGAGAGAGAAGAAAGAGAATAGAGAGATAGAGAAAACAAAAGAATAAATGAATGTATGAGGAAGACTAAAAAATGTAGAGAAGTCAAGAATTAGCAAATCACAGGAAGAGAAAACAAAATGAAGATAAAGAAAAAAAGAGACAGAGATGAGGGTGAAGGAAGGACAGACAAGTAGAGGAAGAGCGAGAAAAAAGACTGATAATTAAGAAAAAGAGAGATGGAGACAGTCAAAAAAAAGAAAGAGATATTTGTGGAAAAATGAAGGAAAAGTTGTGAAGCTACAACAAGAGGTTCAAAGAAAGAGGAATATGACAGAAAGACAAAAGTGCAAAGAAGCAGAAATAAATAAAGAAAGAGATAGAAGGAAAAGAGAGATAGAGAGAAAGAGGGAAAGAAGTGATGGTGGTGTCAGGTGCCATGTTAAAACTAGCACTGATCTAAAATCACAAGATTAATGTTTGGAGATATTCTGAGATGTTTGGAGATGTCTTAAGATGTTTGTAGATATTCTGAGAAGTTAGGAGATATTCTGAGATGTTTGGAGATGTCCTGAGATGTTTGTAGATATTCTGAGAAGTTAGGCGATATTCTGAGATGTCTGGAGATATTCTGAGAAGTTTGGAGAACGTTTTAGATGATTTGAGATGTTTGGAGATATGCTGAGATGCTTGGGAATATTCAGAGATGCTTGGAGATGATATGAGATGTTTGGAGATGATTTGAGATGTATGGACATATTCTGAGATGCTTTGAGATGTTTGGAGATGTTCCGTAAAGATACACTACAGCAATGATGGATAATCTTTCAGCTCAGTGGAATTCCTTGAGCTACAGTCACCCGGGCCCAGAAACACACTCCAGCTCGTGCTGCTATTAGCATGTAAAAAGCGAATGAGACGGAGCGAGAGCCGAGAGCAAATGAGCAAACTTGTGTTTGTGAGTTAATGGGGCGGTCAGGGCTGAGCAGACATCAGTCCAGTCAGCGTGGAAATTAATGAAGCTCATTAGCGCAGCGCTCACGCTAATAACGTTAAGAACAGTTCTCAACGCCTTAAACAACCTCTTAACTCGCCGTCACGTCTCCTGACATTAACCTCAAGCACGCCACTCACGGGATTCCTAACGTCATCCGAAGAGCCCACGCAAACAGGAAGAGAGGGTTTCCCGACCGGAACCTTTTAGACTGAAAATAAGGTGATTGTGATCAGCAGACTTTCATGCGACTGGTGTGTGTGTGTGTGTGTGTGTGTGTGTGTGCGCGCACAATATTTAGGCTAAAGTTGGGCCCTAATTGAAAAGTGTTATACCCAAGTGGGGACTAAATGTGTGTGTATAAAGACATTAAGGTCAAAGAGGGGCTATCAATGTGGGGACTTAATGAAACTCGTGGGGACCTGTGTGTGTGTGTGTGTGTGTGTGTGTGTGTGTGTGTGTGTGTGTGTGTGTGTGTGTCTGTGTGTGAATACATTTGTGTCAAAGTGGGGCTCTAAATGCAAAGTTTTAATAACAAAGTGGGGACTTATGGTTACTTGTGGGGATCTTTTGCTGGTCCCCACAACTCTGTGTACATGTGTTGTGTGTATGTGTGTAAAAAGACATTAAGGTCAAAGAGGGGCTATCAGTGTGGGAACTTAATGTTACTCGTGAGGACCTGTGTGTGTGTGTGTGTGTGTGTGTGTGTGTGTGTAAAGACATTTGTGTCAAAGTGGGGCTATAAATAGAAAGTTATAATACCAATGTGGGGACTTACCGTTACTCGTGGGGACCTTTGTGTGTGTGTGTGTGTGTGTGTGAAGACATTTAGATGAAACTTGTGGGGACCTTAGCTGTAACTGGTTAGCTATTAATTTAACTATATGTCAAGTCTCTGTAAAAACAGATGCAACACTACTTAACACTTTTTTCCTGCGTATATTTAATTGTAATAATTGCCTGGTAAAGGTCACGTAAACCCCCCAAAAAATGACATTTTCTGAAAACCATTCAGATCTATAAATCGAAGCCATTTACAAACAACCTACAATTGATTCCAATGGCCGATCTGTTTATGGCGAGCGGTGGGAAAATTGCGGCGGAGGTGCGAGGCGAGACCAACACGTGTCAATAGACAGAGATTCGCCGAGAGGCCGAGCCGATGAATCTCTCCGTGATGTGATTGTTATTGATCGAGTAAGTGCAATATTGTGTTTGTGTGAGCGAGGACCTTGCGTTAACAGCTGTGGTTACACCACATAATGTGTGGATGACCGGACCTCACATAGCACTTGCCCTCGCAGCAGGTGTGTGTGTGTGTGTGTGTGTGAGGATCATTCCACACTCCCCCTCACAGCGTCAGGGACCAGCTCTCTTTAACTCCACAACCGGGTCAACATCTATCACTGTCACACTGACCCAGTGCATGATGGGATGAAGACAATCCACAGCTTCATCAGCATGCAGCAGCGGTCGCCCGGCAACCCCACCCGGTGCGGGTCAGACGCGGAGGAAATAAACACCAGAGAAACTCTGCCGTGTCTTCCTGTCCTGAGCTCCACAGCCGCATCTCACTGCGCTTGTGTTTGGCGGAAGTTACGACTTTTTAAAGCCACTTTGCAAAATGTGAAAGAACGAATCATGTTCGGATGATGGTGTTTGCATTTTCTGCCGCAAAAATTAGACTAAAAAACAAACGTCTGGGCTAAAACGTTCCTCCATCCATCCATCCATCTATCCATCCATCCATCGACAGACATACATACTCAAATGGATGGATATTCACATACATGTTTGTCTGTTATTCTGTCTTTTTAGCCATTACCCAATTATTTAATCTATCCATCCATCCATCCATCCATCCATCCATCAACAGACATACATACATACGCAAATAGATGGATGCATTGGTTAAGAGAAAACTTAAAGAAAAGTCTGATTTTAACTCAGCATTCTGAGAAAGTGTCAAAACTTCATGTTTGTTATTTTTGGAGTCATTTCAGAGTTATTTCTGTGCAGTTGCCAGTCGCAGTGTTTCTCAGATAAATCATTGTGTTTGGAGTTCACGATTTCAATGCTTTTTTACTGACACAATGATTTTAGGCTTCTGTTTGCTTTATTACAGTTTAATAAAAGCAACGTCTCGCTAATATGTTTATCTCTTATTATGAAAGGCCACACATGACCGGTGCAAGAAGGTAGCGTGTACATTAGCACTAAAATATTAATGTGAAAATCATCAGAAAACACCAGCTCTCAAACCGACTCTGAGAAGAGATGAACGACAATATTCATTTTTCACTAACATAGCGAACATATTGTAACTATATGGATTAGTGTGAGTACATTTTCATCACATATTGAGATCACGGAGGACGGGTCAGTATAGTTATAGTACCATCAACGAAGCCAGTCTCTTCTTCTTCTCTAGACCTCGTTCATCTAGTCACGCGTGACACCATCCATCTAAATCTGACGCAAACAAGCTTCTCGGTGACTTATCAAACTAGTCGCCAACTGGCAGAGAAAAACACGCCGGAGGAGAGATGAAGAAATAACAAAACGTGCAGAAGAGAAGAAAAATGGAATATAAAAAAGATCAATAAAAATGCACACAAGCTAAGAACCACACACTGGTGAACAAAACAACACTAAAACCCATTGTTACGCAGAGTACTTAAAAACCATACTTGAGTAAAAGTACAAATACCTTACTGTAAAAATGACTCCAAGTCACCATATCCATGAAATTTTGAGTAATTGTCGCAAAGTATCCAATTTTAAAAGAAGTATTTTTCACGTGCATAATTTAGGCTCAAAAATTCTTGTGAAAATTTAAAAAACTTTTTATTCATGAGATGAAATGAAATCCAACACCTCAAGTTTTCAAAATGGCAGAACAAAATAGATTTAAAAGAACAAAAAGTCAATTTTAATCAATAATAGTCAATAATTTTAAGTTGACTATTAATCAATAATTTTAAGTCAATAATTTTAGTCAAACTTAAATGTGCAAAAAAGTGCAACTCCTAATTCATGTTCATATAATTTAGCTCAAATAGCAACCAGTACCTTCAGCATCCTACAGATGGCGATATCGTCTCCTCCGCCCTAAGAAATTAATCGCGGTTACGAAGTAGCCAAAACACTTAAGTAAAGTAACAAAGTCAATTTACTCAAGTACTTTACACCACTGTTTGACACACACTAAACAGTGTGTGAATCCCAAAGACCAAATAGATCTCCACTAAAGCAGGCGTGTCATTAAAGCGTCACGGCTGAGAAGATTAAATCATCTTAACACGCCACACTCATGAATGTCAATACACGTATATTTACTGTGAAGATTATGAACCATAAATCCATATTATTATATATTCTGTTTGGTGAAGGTGTGTAAAGGTGCATGAGTAACAAGGTTTTACACACACACACACACACACACACACACACACATTCTATGCGTTATTCCTTTATGTTCTAAACTGCTTTTTCATCTTCTGGGTCAGAGGGAGCTGAAACAAATCACAGCACCTCTGAGTTTCAAAATACACACTTTGGACGGACACACACACACACACACACACACACACTGAATAAACATTATTTTGCATACACACTTAAAGAAATTCTAAAGACTCCAAAAGCAATACTGATGCTCCAATTCAGTTTTGCCAAAAATTTGAAAAAGTTGTCGTAGGCTTTAAATCGGTAGAGCTCGAGCTCCTTTCATAATTGTACTTTTTATTTTCTAATTCTTTATTCAATCCATTTAGATTAAGATAAAAGCATTTTGACCCAAAACCAAATTATTCTGTGTTTTTTTGTCTTTTCTAAACAAAACCAGTTTAAGTGGATTCCAGTTGAAGTCTCCTTGTCAATATTAATTTCAAACATGAAGAAAATGTTAAAATTTAAGTGTAAATAATATGTGAGAGGAAATCCCACTGTTTGATCAACTGTCTAGAACATTTGAGAATTTTGAGAAGATTTAAAATGAAATAAAAATTTGATGTGATGTCATAAGCGAAAAAGTAAATTATGTGGTTGCTCGCTTTCAAATAATGTGTATTACGTATTATTACACTTGAATATAATAACTTATTACAATAATAAATGAAAATGATAAGCTTGCACACAAGTTTTTCGAGCATAACCCTAACAACGTATTCAGGCCAGCTTAATCTATCAAGCTTTTAAATTTATTGATAAAATACATTTATCAATCAATAAAACCCCCGCACTCTCAAGCTTATGTAATGAAAAGTTATGTATTGACGGCTACTTTGAAGTCTAATCTAATTTCTAAATATTAATAAATTAACAATGACTAATCTACTGCTGTTAAAAAAAAAGCGTGTTAAAATACGTAATTGATAAATTTCATCCATCCAAAAATCCATGTATTTTCTACCGCTTACTCCATTTCTGGGTCACGGGGATCTAGCATCTTTCTCAGCAACTGGGGCCGAGGCGGGACACACCCTCTGGATTGGTGGCCAGCCAATCACAGAAAAGGACACGCCCACTCACACACAGCTGTATTCTGAATTCCATTCAAACGCACACACACACACACACACACACACACATGCGAGCGCATACTAACTAGAGGAACATAATGAGTGTATTAGTAAAGCTCCTACAGATTTAGTGAAATCCGCACCCAGCAATCAGGGCAGAGGCGGGGCAGCGGCGGAGATTGATGACCCGCGCTCCACCTGCACCTCCGCCCGCTGGGAATATTCCCGCGCCTATGACCCGCTCCTAACTGTTGCCGGAGGAGTTTTCTAGAGCATCTTCTCCTCCGCGCGCCGTCACGCAGTCACACACTTGAGATTCGCTGTCGCGGGAGAGACGGAGAGAGGGACGAGTTTAGCTCTGGGAGGAGGTTCATCCCTCGCTTCCTCTGCATCTGCACGAGCCGAGATCTGGACCAGAACCAGGCCTGTATTAATAGACTGTATGGAGAAAGGAGCGACAGAATGTTCGAAAAACTGTTCTACAAATAGAAGGTCTGAAAAGAGAGCGAGAGAGCAAAAACGCACAATAAACAATGCAGGAAAACGAAAAACAACAGTGAGGGAGAAAAAAGAAAAATAACGGAGAAGAAAAAAGAAACACGATGTCAAAAGAGAGGATGAAAAATACAGAATGAATTAAAATGAATTAGGGATCAACAAAGTGTAAAAAAGACAATAGAAAGGATAGAGAGAGGAAGAAGAAGAAGAAGAAGAAGAAGAAGAAGAAGAAGTAGAAGAAGAAGAAGAAAAAGGAGGTTGAGGAATACTTTTAGAAACTTTTTTTAGAACTTAAGATGTAAAGAGAAGGAATACAAATAGTGTCATGAGAATGAGTGAGAAAGAAACAGACATGAAAATAAAAAGAGAGGCAGAGTGAAAATGATGAAAACGTGAACGAGAGAGGTTAACAAACAGCAAAAAAGAGAGATGTATATATATTTATATATAAAGAGAGAGAGAGAGAGAGAGAGAGAGNNNGAAAAACAGAACAGACAGAGAGAGAGAGAGAGAGAGAGAGAGAGAGTCCCTCTCTGTGTGTGTGTGTGTGTTAATAACGCGGGTACAGAGGCTAATCTGACAGCGCGTCTCGTGTCGAGGTGTTTTATCGAGTGTTTTCTCGCCGTGTGCGGAGCTGATAGCTTTCACCGCGGCTCAAGATGGATCAAGACACTGACAAACAACACAATTGGCAAAAAGGAGACGAGGTCTGATCCGGCCGCACACTTGGGCAGAACGAAGTGCAGACCTGCAGACCAACCAAAGACCCCAAACACCTCGCAGAAGACCCTCACGATTAACCCAAGACAACCCGACTAGAACCCCCAACAACACGGACTGATCCTGTCAGACTAAAGACCAGCAAGACAGACGGATAGAGAGACAGACAGAACGGTAAAGAGACAGACGGGGCAGAAATATAGACAGACAGGACAGAATGGTAAAGAAAGACAAAACAGACATACATACAGAAAGGTCAGAAAAGTTGAGAGAAAGACAGAGAAGACAGAATGATAGAGAAGCAGACAGATGTATAAACAGACAGACAGTAGAAAGAAAGAGAGAGAGACAGATAAACAGACAGACAGGACAGAATGGTAGAGAGAGAGAGAGAGAGAGAGAGAGAGAGAGAGAGAGAGAGAGAGAGAGAGACAGACAGACAGATAAACAGACAGACAGGACGAATGGTAGAGAGAGAGAGAGAGAGACAGACAGACAGATAAACAGACAGACAGGACAGAATGGTAGAGAGACAGACAGGATAGAATGGTAGAGAGACAAACAGGAGAAAGATAGAGAGACAGACAGACAGACAGACAGTCATGACAAAATGGTAGAGAGACAGACCGGACAGAATGATACAGAGAGACAGGACAGAATGGTAAAGAGACAGACAGAACAGAATGGTAGAGATACACAGATGTATAAACATACAGATGTGCAGACAGACAGGATAGAATGGTATAGATTGAGAGACAGAATTGTAAAGAGACAGATGTATAAACCGACAGACATGCAGACAGACAGAACGGTTAAATTGACAGACAGGCAGAAATGTAGACAGACAAGACAGAATAGTGAAGGCAGACAGAAAGTACAGACAGATATACGTACAGACTGAAAGGGCAGAAAAAGAGAGAAAGAGAGAAAGACAGACAGGACAGAATGGTAGAGAGACTTAGAGAGATAAACAGACAGATATGCAGACAGAGAGGACAGAATGGTAGAGCACCAGACAGATGTATAAACAGACAGTCGGACAGACAGACAGATAAACAGATAGACAGGATAGAATGGTAGAATGACAGACAGGATAGAATGGTAGAGAGACAGACAGACCGATAAACAGAAAGACAGGATAGAATGGTAGAATGACAGACAGGATAGAATGGTAGAGAGACAGACAGACAGACAGACAGACGTGTAAACAGACAGGATGGAATGGCCTAAAAAGACAGATCGACTGACAGATAAACAGACAGATGAACAGACTGTCAGGACAGAATAGTAGAGAGACAGACAGACAGACGGATAGACAGAAAGGATCGAATGGTAGAGGGACAGACAGATAAAGAAATGTATAAATAGAGAGACAGACAGAACAGATTGATTAACAGATTTAGTTGAGAGCTAGGCACGAGAGAAAATTGTTGGATGGATGGATGGATGGATGGATGACTACATAGGCAGGCAGACAGGCAGACGGACAGACAGAAACATAGACACTGGTACACAAGGACAAAGTTTGGAGCCAATGTTCAAATGTCTTCTAATATGAAATGAATGTGTAGATTGTCAGGACAAATGATCAGAGAAATACACACCATTTACTCACATTTACTAATTCACAAGAACCGCGCAAAACATGACTAATTACTTTTAGACATAAAAACACTATGTATATGCTAGAGACGTTAAATCTGCTCCTAATCTGATCACCGTTGCAAACTGGTCCAGGCACCACTGCCGAAAAAAGCGTCTATTTGAAACCTTACGGGTTGCCAGATCCCAGCCTCCTTCATGCCGACTCATAGTGGAGCCTGAGATCTGGCAACCCTGGCGCAGTCACTTCCAGTCCAATGGAAAAAGACATGAGAATTAACTTTCAAAATCTTAATTAGAATATTTTTGTAAATGTTTATGAATTATTATTAAAAATGATAAATTCTCAATATTTTTATGAAGCTATTTCCTTACCAAATGAGTGGATGTCTTGTGGTTGGTTGAGGAGTAAATTATCCTTAAATCTCTAATATTTAATCCTGGTTTAACATGTTAGACACTTTAACTGTGTAAACAATTTTTCATTATATTGAGAATGGCTTATATAGTGTAATAAAATGGGAACGTTGCTGCACCCAATGTTATTTTAGAAGAGATGTCTAAAATATTTATAATGTTTTATATTAATGTTTTAATATTAATAATTAATAAATGTAGATCTATTAAATGTAGTTACAAGTCTTTACGTTATGAGTTATGAAATATATTTTGTGACGACAAACTGAGATTTATACATTTTGTTCATAATAAAAATCCATAAAGTCACTGTCACCCAGAAGTGAAGAAAAAAAAATTTTTTCAATCTTCAATTTTTGCTCCGCTGATGTGTTTTTTTTTTCACCTCATTTCCTCTCATGATTATACGGAATGACACTTTTTTCCCCCTCGAGGCTTAATAAAGACTAATGTAATTTACTGTCACATTGTCCCAGCCTGTAGTTACAAACGGATTCTCTGTGCGGAGGTCTGCACAGATTATCATGCTCCGTAAAATACAAAAAAAAAAAAAGTATAAAACACATATTAGAACCCCAAAAAACGAGTCTACAGACATTTATGACATATTTACGACACCCACAATGTCCCTGTGGGGAAATGGCTTATTACTGACCACTGCTCTGGGGTTTGTGTGTGTTCACTTCACTTCACTGTGTGTAAATGCACTTGTGGGGATTTGTGTGTGTGTGTGTGTGTGTGTGTGTGTGTAACTTCACTTGTGGGGACTTGTTTGTGTGTAACATCACTTGTGGGGACTTGTGCGTGTGTGTAACTTCTTTTGTGGGGACTTGTGGGTGTGTAACTTGCCTTGTGGGGGCTTGTGTATGTCTAACTCCACTTGTGGGGACTTGTGCGTGTGTGTGTAACTTCACTTGTGGGCACTTGCTTGCTTGTGTGTGTAACTTTGCTTGTGAGCACTTGTGTGTGTGTGTGTGGTGTGTTTGTTGTGTAACTTCACTTGTGACTTGAACATGTGTGCGTGTATGTGTGTGTGTGTGTGTGTGTGTGTGTGTGTGTGTGTGTGTGTGAGTGAGTATGTGTGGGTGTAAACCACTTGTGGGGACCTTAGGCCCATCCACATCATTTTAAAGAATGTTTGAGGGTCAAGTGAGTCAAGTGGGTCAAGTTGGGTTAATATTAGAGTACTAATTGTTTTGTGATTGGTTAGTCCTCACTTTGATACCAAAGCAACTGTGTTTGTGTCTGTGTGTGTGTGAATTACATTACATGCCATTAGAAAAATTTACATTTGCTTTTCTAAATTAGAAATTCCATCTGCAAACGCTTGGATACGTCTCGATTGAGAATCATCAAACCCGGCCAACATTACATGCGGTTCCGCTTTAGAACCACTTAAATAACCATCTGCATAATCACATCACAAAACCAACAACGACTGGAAAAACCTATTCACACAAGCAAATCTCCAGCAAACACATGGAATCAGAAAGGGACAGACTGCGTGTCGAGTCAGTCCAGTGGATCAGAACCAGCCTGATCAAACAGCTCGTGAAGCCAAGCCAACACACACCAAAAAACACCAAAGAACCTTTCAGCCGCTAACGGTGTTCCAAACACTGGCTTTTCTGATCATCTACGCAACACAAGCTAAAGAGATTTTTGCTTTCTCTTCTTTAAATTCAAATCAAATTTTATTTTTGTCATATACACATTATACATGGTTCGCCATATTGACAATCTCACTTTACTTTTTTTTCATTTTTACTTTACTTTACTTTACTTTACTACATGAAATGAAATGAAATTACAACTTTACAAACTTTAAACAAGGGGTGGGGAGATAAGAAATAAAAATACAATAAAAATAAAATAAATAAATAGAAAAAGATAAAATGTGAATACAAACAAGGGAAAACTGTGTATAAAACTGTAGAAAAAAAGATAAAAAATACAATACAATGAGCAAAATACAAAATAGTGACAAAAACGTTCCATGTGAAGCGAAGATATTTTTGAATAGTTGTTTCAAGTCCCCATAAAGTGAATATCTTTAAGTTTTAAAATCAGCATTTTCAATTATATTATTTGTCACATACACATTATACATGGTGCGTCGTGTTTCTTTTTTGTTTTTTTTTTTTCAGATTGTCCAGCATTTAAACATGGGGGTTTGGGAAGAGTGGATGCGGTTAAGAGAAGAAATACAACAAAAATAAAGATAAAAAAAAAGATACAACTTATAAGAGATAAATATATGAAGAAAACACAACAAAAAAAATCCCAGCACTGGCTAAATTCCCATCAATAAAATAGTGACAAAAGCAGTCAGCGTCACGTCAGCTTTGATTGATCGCAATGACGCACTTCTGACAAAATCCAGTCATAAGGTGTCGTCCAGGGTGGCGGACCCTCGGAGACAGTCTGAAGGCCGACCTGTCAGTCACAAAGTGAGACAGTTGTGGCCTGGATGCATCAAAAAGAGGAAGGAAAAAACAGAACGTGAAACAGGCGGGGAAGAGAGGAAAGTAATGAGCGGAATAACAACACAGGAAGATGAAACCCTGACAGGAAGAAGCGGCGATGGGTGGCATCAGGACGACTGACGAGCGCTCGCTCCATGCACAAAGCATCGCGTCAAAGCCATGACAACATCTCCGCTTGAGGAACCAGTTCAGTTCTACCCCGCCATCATCAGCACCCAATCTCATTAACAGTGCAGCCTGGAACCATCAAACGCATTGGAAAAACGCTAACGATTTAGTATTCCTTCCTATAAAGGGATTTGAAATAAAACGCATTCGGAATGTGAACGTATAAGTTGACCAATTTTGTATGTGCGTAAGTTGGTGGACTTACGTTTTAGGTACTTACTTACTACTTATTGGGCCTTAAAAGAAAACGAAAAAAAGTAAATTACTTTGTAGAAATATATATTTTATACTCCATCATCACATTCTCCCTGTGTACTCTAACTCCCAGCCTCCTTAGTGTTATCTTGAGACAGTTAAAACTGTGAATTATTATTATATTATTATTATTTATCTTGAGCTCTTATTATTCCAAAATAGATACAGAATAGACTAATAAAATAGATAAGTTTAGCTGTAAAAATATCACATTTTCACGTTTTAAACGAGAAAACGGTTACTTTATATCGTAAATTCCTCAGTTTAACTTTACATTTTGTAAACTGTGTAAATAGCAAACCAACAAATGTTTGCTCATGGTTTTTGCAAGCATTTCGGCACGAAACCACACACTGTACTATTTTTTGTGAATTCCACAGTTTAGTTTTACATTTTGTAAACATTACAAAACAAACAAACAAAAAAAAAAACCACAACATTTGCTGATGCTTTTTGCAGGCATTTTGGCAGCCTGGCAAAATGGGTTGCATGACAGTTTTGATTATTACAAGAAACCAAATACATTTTTTGTTAATTCCCCAGTTTAGTTTTTTAGTTTACTTTGCAAACAATGTAAATAATAATCGCACGTTTGCTTGTGCCTTTTACAAAAAAACTTTTGGCACATTTTGGCAGCTTGGCAAAGATCATCAATTGAATGAACAGGAAATCAGACTCTATTTTTTGTGAATTACCCAGTTTAGTTTAGCGTAAACACGTAAAAAAAAGAGAGAGATTTTCTGGTGCCTTTTGCAGGTATTTTGGCATTTTGGCATTTAAGTGGACTTCAAATTAGTTTTTTCGTACAACAGCTCTATCAACTGTTTAAAGCTGTTCAAAGAGTGTTCAAGTTCAAGTTCAAGTTTATTTGTATAAACTTTTCTCAGTCCAAAACCAACTCAAGTCCAAAAATCGTTGTATGCATTCAAACAATAAAGTACTGGACTCACGTAAAGTATTCTGTCTTCTCTGTCCATCACACTCTCTCTCTCTTTCATGTGTACAAACACACACACACACACATCTGTCTGGACTGCATAACAATAGAGTTGAGGAGGTAAACAGCTGGCACAGGTTAAAATTAGCAGCATCCTCCTCGCGAAGTAATGAGGGATGGAGAGGCGGATGAGAAGAAAGCGTTCTGGATCATCTGCCCTTCTGTCAGACAGATCTGAGATCAGCCGTCAGCCACATCACAGAGCTGGAGAGAAGAGTTAAAGGTCCGGAAAAATGGCAGCACATTGAGCCTGTTTACAACCGTTGCATTGATTTGGAGGAAAATATGCAAATTCAGATAGTTGGTGGACAATTGGTTTTCTCCTTTTACAGATTCTAAGTTCGGATAGGATTCGATAAGACTCTAAGTACAGCTAAATAAATTGCAATTATAGCAATTTATAAAAAATTTATAAAAAATATTTGTAAAAAAAATGTATAAAAAAATTTATAGAAAATAGGCAAAAAATATAATGTTGCAAAATACAGATGCATTACAGATACAGATATATTAAGCACAAGTCAAACTAATTATAACTGACACATTGATGCATTGAAAATGTTTTCTAGCTTCACCTACTGTAATTCAGAGACACAACAAAGTACTTCCCAACATTCTGCAAAGTACCTGACAAAAAGAGAACTAAAATAATTATTCTGTCGTTTCATTTCGCAATGCAATATGAATAGCGCATGGGACTTAAGAACTCAATCTCCCATGAGCTCAAACATGTATAATAAAAATGTCACACACACACACACACACACACACACACAGTGACACGTAAAATTAGACACACACACACACACACACACACACACACTCAAATCACACAAAAACAGTCACACATTCCAAAAACCAAACACACACATTCAAAATACACACACACACATACACACACACACACACACACACACAAGTAATCACTCATACAGACTCGCATTCAAACATGCTTATTTATGCACACTAAAACACTACAAAAAGACACACACACACGCACGCAAACATACACATTTAAAATGTTATCTCTCGTACACACACAAACACACATTTAGAACATTCATTCTCACACAAACAGGCTCTCTCACACACACGCACTATAAAACACACTCCTTTGTACACACACACGCTCAAAACACTCATTTTGAAGAAACACAAAGCACATTTCTACAGACAAGGCCGCGTGTCCAGGGATAAAACAACCCGACAAAGCACAACAGACCATGAAGGTTCCAGCAAGTGCATCTCTGCTCGGAGAACGTGTGGAGCTCCACCGTCTCCGTCTGAAGCGCATCGCTAGAGCGAGCAAATGTTCTCTCTCTCTTCACTCCCACACACACCACTCGCTCCAACACTTTTACTCACCCACACACACTCTCTCTCTCTCTCTCTCTCTCTCTCTCTCTAGGACTGCTAATGTAAAACGTGTGACCTTCTCTCCATCTCCGAGTCCTCATGCCACCATCCCACAATGCAACTGGAGCCGATGGCGCGCTCGCATCTTCACAGTCATTTCACAGTTTCACACAGACGCAAACTCAAAAAACGTGAGTCATGATATTGAGAGCACAGACTCCTGACTCTTTCTAGTTCGATACGAGAAGATCCAATATGCCAAGTAAATCTAGCTTTTGTAGCATAAACGTAAAGTAAAACCACCACTTGCATTAAAAGCTAAACCTTAAAAATAAACGGTGTAATTTTACGGTAAATTAAAGAATTAACCTTAACGAACCGTGACTAATTTCACAATTTTGTAACCATGACGACCTAATGTGTCACCTTAACGCTCATGTAACTAAGCAATGCAAAAACTTAATGTAAATTGTATTGTTTATTTTTAAACGTATGATTATGGCATATAAATATACATTTTAAAATAATTTGCATTATAAAATAAATTGACAACTTTTGTAACTAATCCTATAGAATCCTATAGAGTGATGTCACAACACACAAACCCACACACACACACACCTCAAAATTAGCTACATTGAAGAAAGTACTTTTTACATCTAATGTTTAATTAGTTTGAGTGTGTTTACTACTTTACATCCATTATTAATCCCATTAAAATACGTTTATTTAACAGTTTCATGGATTGAAAAGATGAAGTTATAAAAAAAAAAAAAAAGTAATTTCCCTCAGATAAAAGCCGCTGATAAATACATGATTGTAACTGTGAATAGACAACCATGATTACATGTAAATATTATGTGCGCAGTACGTAAGAAATTCATTATTGCCATAACTTTTTCCCATTCATGAAAATATACACAACTTTAAATGCATTCTAAATGTACAAACGCATACGCAAACAACATATGCACTTCTAGGTTCAAGTTCTGAGCATTTGTAAGGCGCTTTTCACAGTTTTAACTGTCTCAAAGTGCACAAATTCAAAGATTTATGCAGACAGTAAAACATTTCCATGCACACAACTGTGAATACACACATTCTACACACAAGAATGTTGCAAAAGACACAAGCACCCCCACCTTACTCCAACCTAATTCAAAACTCAATTGTTACCAGCCTAATGTCCCCATAAGTGACAATACGTCCCCACTATATAAGCATGTAGGGCCCCGTTTTGACCTAAATGGCTGCACACAAACCTTCCTGCTAAACATAAACCTATGGCACACAATTTACTCAAAACACAAAGTTTTACACACACACACACACACACACACGCACAAACAGATTCAATTCACAGTGGCACCTGCCCCCTTACTCTAACGTAAACCAAAACTCACTTGTGACCAGCCTAATGTCCCCATAAGTGATGATATGTCCCCACTAGTATAAAAACATGGCATATGGAGCCCCTATTTGACCTAAATGGCATCACACAAACCTTCCGGCTAAACATAAACCTATGGCACACAATTTACTCCAAACACAAAGTCTTACACACACACACACACACACATACATTCAATTTAAAGTGTCAACGCCCCCCCACTCTATTCTAAACCAAAACTCAATTGTTACCAGCCTAATGTCCCCATAAGCAATGTTGGGCCCCATTTTGAAACATATGGCACAAAAATGTACTCAAAACACAGAGTATTTACACACACACACACACACACACAGACACACACACACACACAACTTCTAATTCATAGCGGGCCCCCCCCCTTACTCTAACCTGAACCAAAAACTCAATTGATACCAGCCTAAGGTCCCAATGTCCCCACTAGTATTAGAAGCCCATTTTACCTAAATGGCTACCCCCACGCCCCCACACACACACTATTCTACCAATTCTAGCGTGTGTGCACTTATATTCCGTGAATACACACTTACACACCTCAGCAGCAGCAAGAAGCAGAAAAAGAATGGCACTTGTACTTCCGGTGGAAAAAAAAAACAAAAATTCCACAAAACGTACAGTAGCATTTGACGCTCTAATGGCTTCACACCGTTTGCGTTGAGCTGATTATCAGTTGAATGAGCGGAGCCCTGAAGCCGGCGCGGCCCCTTGAACCCGTAATTACACGCGACGTGACAGCAGCTTGTTATTCCCGGAATTCCCGGAAGCGAACGTGAAACGTGATGAGTGTCACACAGCCGGAGATGAGAGATACAGTAAGATCAGCTTTGATAAACGACGGCTCCATTGTGCCCCAGATCGATCAAGTGAAGAAGAAAACAACCTGGATGGAGAACAGAGGAGGAACCGGTTCGGGCTTTTGTAGCACAAAAAAGGAGGACAAAAATGAAAAATAATTTCTTCTGGCCGACCTTGTCTCCGGTTATCACAGCTATCGCCACACACACACACACACACACACACACACACACACACTTCTTCATGACACTTTGAAACAATCCTCCTTTCTTCACATGTGGAGCTCTCGGAAGTGACATAAAACAGGCCACTTTGCTTCTCAGAGAATAAGACCTAAAAGTTAAGGATGTATAACTATATTTATCTAATAAATAACTATATACGTAATTAGAAGATCACTTAAAAACACTTTTTTTCACACTTTAGACAGAAATTGAAGGTTGCAAATTTCGGCTCTAGGGTGGCATTTTCAATCTGTATGGATGGATGGAGGGATCAGAGAGAGAAAGGTAGACAAACAAAGAAAAGTTTACTGACAGAAAAACAGACAAACCGACAGAAAGAACAAAAGAAAGAAAGAAAGAAAGAAAGAAAGAGAGAGAGAGAGAGAGATAGAGAGATAGATAGATAGATAGATAGATAGATAGATAGATAGATAGATAGATAGATAGATAGATAGATAGATAGATAGATAGATAGATAGATAGATAGATTGGATAGATAGAATGGACGTATTTGAACTTCACACACGATTTTAATTCTGATTCAAAACAAAAGTTGAAATACCTTCCGCTGCCTTTGAAATTTGAAAACTCAGAAGGATGGATCGTGAGAGTAAACACTGAGGTTTGTCCTCTGAAGCCGGACACGTAGCTCAGACGAAGCTCCGGCGGCGGCGAGAAGAAACGCCAGCCACACCAGACATATGGTTAAAACATGACAATCACACTCAAACGCAAGAAAGACGCACAATCCCGCCGTCTGCTGCGTGTCCCGTCACTGTGTGGAGTGCTCTGTTGCTGTTTCTTCTCTCTTTTTCATCTCTTTTTGATGTGGAGCTCTCGAATCGCTCAAAGTGGGTTAGTAATTCATTGTCGAACACTTGAAGAAACGAACCCTGACTTTCCTGAACCTTACAAACACGGAAAAACTCTGAAATAGCAAAATAAAGGCTCCAGGTTGGTGTGTGTATCTACACTGGAAGGATGATGAGCACAGTTTCAACACTGCCCCTAGTGGCCATATTCACATACTCACTTTCTTCGTCTTATTTTCTTTCTTTAGATCAGTTTCAGCCTTGTGATTTTTTTTTAGAGCTATGCAGTTCCCAACTCAAGAATTTCTTACGCTTTGGTCCGGAACAAACACACAAATCACGAGGGTCTCAATTAGGAGGCAGGATACATTTCTCAGACCCAATCGTGACTTATTTGTAAACCATAACCTTCTAAAACGGACAAAAACTAAAAACTGAAAACACTTTTCAATAGCGAAAAAATAAACAGAGTAATCGAAAACTTCTGGTAAACCCAACTAGGGCATTTCAAATGCCTGGGCGTTACCATGCCAACGCAATCACACATCCAACCATTCAAAAAAAGATGCAAATTTAAGTGAAAAATCTATACAAATCGCGAATATTTTCTCAATGCGAAACTTTAAATACACTGACAAACTCAAACAAAAATGGGACACAGGTGAATGAACGAATTAAATAATTAAATCAAATCAAAGCATTAAAACGCCCTACAGTAAAATGTCAATGAGAGCGTAAAGAATCATGTGACTTTGTCCAATATGACTACTTACAGAATAAAAGTCCCACATTTAGACCACACAACAGACACTCAAATGCTAACAAGTTGGAGTTGCTTTGTAGGAACAAAGTTTACTACATTTCTTCTCCTACATCAGATGTGGTTCTGCACAAACTGCTGGAACACTGCGAAAACTAAATTATTGACAAGCCAAAAAATCTTGAAATTACACAATAAATCTTGTTTATAATTATGAATGAAAGGTTAAGTTGCTTGTTACAAGAAAATATGACTTGTTTAAAGCTCTCTTACCAAGTAGAACTTTCTCACCCCATTGGCAGATCATTTTGCTTCGAGTCTTTTTTGACACATTTTGTTTTTGTATTTTTTTATTTTGTCATGTGCATTTTTTGCAGTAAACGATTTAAGTTGGTCAGATGCCTCATAAAAGATGCATAAAATCGTCAAGGACAGTAATTCATCGAAAATAAAGGAGAAAAGATTCAACTGCAGACAGAGTTCGGTCAACACAAACCCAATGACCTTGACCCGATGACCACAAAGTGCAAAAACCTAAACAAAACCATTCAATGAAAGGCAATTTGTTCAAACTGTTCTTGGAAGTCAACGGAAGTGGCACTTCGAAACTTGTGAGGAAGAAAGGAAGAAATGAAGGAAGGTAGGAAAGAAGGGGAAAAAAATAAAGAAAGAAAGGAAGTTAAAAAAAGATGAATGAAGGAAGGAAGTAATTCGGCCAACACAAACCTGATGACCTTAGTGCAAAAACCTAAACAAAACCATTCGATAAAAGATCATTTGTTCAAACTGTTCCTGGAAGTCAACGGAAGTGGCACTTCGAACCTTTCGAGGAAGGAAGGAAGGAAGGAAGGAAGGAAAAAAGAAAGGAAGGATTGAAGGAAGTGAGGAAGAAAGGAAGGAAGAAATGAAGGAAAGAAAGAAGGAAGGGGAAAAAAATAAAGAAAGAAAGGAAGTTAAAAAAAGATGAAGGAAGAAAGGAATCTGTTCTCTTCACTTTTGTTCCACCAATTAAAAACAAATCAGACAGAGAACAAAAAGTATAAAAAAAAAAACAACCGTGTGTAACAAAAACTCACAAAACAAAGGCAAAGCGAAAGCCACCCAGGCCGTCACGCGACTCTACAATATTAATTACATCAGAAGAGCGCGTGAATAATTAAGGAGGCCTGTTTAACGCCTCTGAATAATTCAGCTGCAGTCGGGCGAGAGTGTGTGATGTGATCGATCAGCGCAGGACACGAGTCATGAATCAGCTGAGGATTCTGGGAGAACAGCCGGTCAATCCCTAACGCCATCACTCACACACGTCTGCGCGACGCCCCCGACTCACTGAAAACTTACCCGCCAAACACTGTTCTCCAGAATAAACAACCAGTTCAGAAAATAAACAGACCCGGTGAAGAACGCTGAAGTATTCCGATCAGTGAGTGAGTGAGTGAGAAAGAGTGAGAGAAAAAGAGAGAGCAAGAGAAAGAGAGTGTGAGTGAGTAAGCGAGGGAGAGAGAGAGAGTATGTGAGAGAGTGAGAGGAAAAGTGAGAGAGTGAGAGAAAGTGAGAGTGAGAGGAGAAAGGGAGAGAGTGTGTATGAGAGAGAGTGAGTGAGCAAGTGAGAGAGTAAGAGAAACTGAGAGAACAGGGAGAGAGAGAAAGAGAGAGGGAGAAAGAGGGAGAGAGGTTGCTTGTGTGAGAGAGAGAGAGTGAGAAAGAAAAAGTGACAGAAATAGAGAGCGAGACGAAGAGAGTGCGTGAGTGAGAAATCGAGGGAAAGAGAGTGTGTGTGTGTGTGTGTGTGTGCTTGTGAGAGAGTGAGAGAGAAGAAAGAGAGAATTAGAGTGAGTAAGAGCGAGACTGCGAGAGAATCCGTGAGAGATAAAGAGAGGGAGAAAGAGAGGGACAGAGAGTGAGAGACTGTGAGAGAGAGAGAAGAAAGAGAGAGTGAGAGTAAGAGAGAGAATGAGAGAGATAAAGTGAGAGTGATAGAAAAAGAGTGAGAGAGTGAGAGAGAGAAGAAAGAGAGAATGAGTGAGAACGAGAGTGAGAGAGATAAACCGTGAGAGAGAGAGTGAGTGAGAGTGAGTGAATGAGAGAAAGAGTGAGTGTGAGAAAGAGAGTAAGTGACAGAGAGTAAAGGTGAGAGGGAAAGAGAGAGAGAGAAAGAAAGAGAGGGAGAGACAGAGGGGGAGAAAGAGAGAGAGAGAGAGAGAGAGAGAGAGGGGAGAGTGAGAGAGAGAGTATGAAAGAGAGAGAGAGTAAAGTTTGGCATCACACAGGTGAAAAGCAGGAGTAAGTGTCATGGAAACAGCAGCAAACACTTGCTTCAGCGCTGGTGAGAAACAGACGCATCAGAAGCAGCTCGTCTCATAAAAGCCTAAAAAAGTCTTTTCCGCGCGAGCGCTAAAACCGTTATTAGTATTCTTCACACGCCGCCGAGAGCCCGCGGCTCGTCACGCTAACGCTAGTGACCAATCACAGCGTCTTAAATGCTGCGTGTGGACTGAGGAGATTCCAGCTTTCTGTGATATCTATTACTGTGTAATAACAAGTCGCGAGGAATAGCTGCACGTCAACACTAACACACACACACACACAGATTAACGGGTTCATGCAGAATAAACCAGAGTTTAATCAAAACTTCACAGTGACTTTGCATGATTTTGCATTTGTTCATGAGTAATACAATATTAAGGTAATACATGTTAAATAGCTTTGCCAAATTCTAAACTGACAATATGAAATATGTCGAACGTTCATCGGCATTTGGCCTAATATTACAGGTCACAACTAAAAATGCTGAAGACCAGAACGTGACCAAATGTACAAAGTGTTAATAAAAGTGTTAATATTATTATAATGTTTGAATGTATTGTGATTGTAAATACTGGGATTAATTTAGCTTTTGCTGTATGAAATTAAAAAGCGTATGTCTAGACGGATAGATAGATAGATAGATAGATAGATAGATAGATAGATAGATAGATAGATAGATAGATAGATAGATAGATAGATAGATAGATAGATAGATAGATAGATTGGATAGATAGAATGGACGTGGATGGATGGATGGATGGAAAGAGAAAGAGAAAGGAAGAGAGAGAAAGGGAAAGAAATAGAGGAAAAAAACAAAGGCAGTTAGACAGGGAGAGAAAGAGAGCGAGAGTAAAAGTGAGACCAGTAGAGAAAGAGAAATAGAAAGAGAAAGAGAGGAGAAGAGAGCAAAATAGAGAGAGAAAAGAGAGAGACAAGAAATGAAAGAGACCAGAAAAAAGACAGATAGAAAGATAGAGAGACGAGACAAACAGACAGACAGACAGACAGAAAGAGAGCAAGAGGAGAGAGACAGAAAGAGAGAGTGAGACAAGACAGACAAACAGAAAGAGACACAGACAAAAAGACAGATAGAAAGATAGAGAGACGAGACAGACAGACAGACAGACAGACAGAGAGACAGAAAGAGGGTTAGTGAGCAAGAGGAGAGAGACAGACAGAGAGTGAAAGAGAGAGAGAGAAAGATAGAGAAAGAAGAGAGACAGAAAGAGAAATAGACAAAACAGACAGACAGACAGAAAGAGAGAGTGAGAGAGTGAGAAGACAGAAAAAGAGAGAAAGAGAAAATGAAGAGACAGAGACGAGACGGTCCAAAAGAGAGACAGAAAGAGAATGAGAAGGCAAGAGGAGAGAGACAGAAAACAAGACAGACAAAACAAAAGAGAGAGACAGAAAGAGAGAGAGAGAGAGAGAGAGAGAGA
>CM051500.1:24319632-24343192 GCA_028031935.1 Paedocypris micromegethes
GAGAGAGAGAGAATCAGAGACAGAAGAGTGGACCTGAGTCTGTTTCATATCTATAGACAGTTGGAGTGGAATCGAGCGCAGCCACCAGAAATTAATCCATGACACAGTCGCCGCATTTAGTGAGGCTGTACACACACACACACACACGCACACACACACACTTCTGCCCTGGAGTGTGAGTCTGCAGAGAAAGCGCGGCGTGATTAATCAGAGTGAACGGTGGCTGCCGTCCCAGAGAAACTGATGTATTCACGCGGTAAAGGACTTAATTCACCAATAAACAAGGTGATAATTCAGAGAAGAGGCGTAAATATGCGCCGCAGCCGATATCAAACACACCGCAAACAAAGAGGAAGTCATTCACCGCCATTACACGTCTGAGAGAGGAAACACCGTGTGAGAGGAGACCAGCCTCATCCGCTGGAGAAAACATCCTCACAAGCCATCAGCTTGTAGAAGGATGGATGGATGGATGAAAAGAGAAAGGAAGGGAAGGAAGGAAGAAAGGAAGGTGGGAAGGAAGGGTGGAAGAAATAAACAAATGTATAAAAAGAATGAATGAGGAAAAGAAGGAAGAAAGGAAGGTGAGAAGAAGGGAAGGAAGGGATGACAGAAAGAGGAAAGAAGGGAAGGAAGAAATGACAGAAAGAGGAAAGAAGTTAAAAGGTATGAATTAATGAAGGAAGGAAGATAAAAAAGAATGATCGAAGGAAGAAAGATAAGAAAAAAGGAGAAAAGAAAGAAGGATAGAGGGAAAGAAGGATGCATAAAAGGAAAGAAGGAACGAATGAAGACAAAAAGAATGCATAAATAAAGAAATAAAGAAAGCAAGAAAAACAAAAAGAAAGAAAGGAAGAACGAGGGGGAGGAAGAAGGGAGAAAATGTGAAAGTTAAAAAAGTATGAATAAATAAATGAAGAAAGAAAAAAATGAAAGAAAGAAAAGAAGAATATAGGGAAATAAGGATTAAATGAAAGAAGGAAGGAATAAAGAAAGGAAGTTTAAAAAGGATGAATGAATGAGGAGTGAAAGGAAGGATAAAAGGAAGATAAAAAAGGAAGAAGGAACATAGAAAAAAAGAAAGAAAGGAAGCAAGAGAGGGAGGAAGAAAGAAAGAAAGGAAGTTAAACAAGAATGAATGAATGAAGGAAAATAGGAATGAAGAATGGAAGGAGTAAAAATGAACGAATTAATTATCAAGAGAAAAAGGGAAGGGAGGAAATAAGAAAGGAAGGAATGTAAAGAAGGACACCTAAAAACAACAATTTTAACAATAATCTTTTTTTCTAGGGAGGATGAATGTCTAAATAGATCTAAAGATGATCTAGAGATGTGTCTGTCTGTCTTTTTTCTGTTGTAATAACTGTTGTAATAGATCTGTAATAGATCAGAATATGTCTTTCTGTTATAAATATAATATGTAATAGATATCTTACCTGTCTGTCTGTATGTTTTCATTTTGTTGTAAGAACTACCTATCCCCTCAGTATTTTCAGATTATATTTTCTGGGGTTTAGCGCTGTGTGTGTGGCGTTTATATCCTGTGAGTTGATGGACAGTTTAACCCTTTAACACACCAGACGCTGAAGGTGTTGGCAGTGACGCCGCTGACACGCTGTGTAATTACCGCAGACGTGTTAGTTCAGCCGACCATCAGCTTTCATAAGTAAATTCAATAACTCTCTCACTGCTCGCGGCTTCAGAAAGACTGATAAAAAGCAATGAGAGCGTTTAACAGCGCAGCAGATGATCTGACCAGTCATTACACTCCTCCTCCTCTTCTTCTTCTTCTTCTTCTTCATTTTGCTGCAATCTTATTACACACATCCAGCCTGACGCCGACAAATTAAATCACACACACTAATCCATAAGCATATGAAGTATGTAAAGCACATGCGCACACACACACACATGAGAAAGAGAGAAAGAAAGAATGAAAGAAAGAGGAAAGAAGGAAGGAAGAGAGAAAGGAAACTAACAAACAATCAGAGAAAGAAAGAAAGAAAGAAAGAAAGAAAGAAAGAAAGAAAGAAAGAAAGAAAGAAAGAAAGAAAGAAAGAAAGAAAGAAAGAAAGAAAGAAAGAAAAAAAGAAAGAAAGAAAGAAAGAGGAAAGAAGGAAGGAAGAGAGAAAGGAAACAAACAAACAATCAGAGAAAGAAAGAAAGAAAGAAAGAGAATATAAGGTAGAAAGAAATAAAGAAAGAAACAAACAAACACAGAAGCAAAGAAAGAATGAATGAAATAGAGAAGGAAATAAATAAAGACAGAAAGATAATTGTAAGAAGGAAGGAAAAAAGGAATGCAGAAAGAAAGAAAGAAAAAAAGAAAGAAAGAAAAAAAAATGAAAAAAGAAAGAAAGAAAGAAAGAAAGAAAGAGAATGGAGGGATGGAAGGTAGAAAGAAAGAAAGAAAAAAAGAGGAAGGACACACACACAAACACGCACACCTAAACACACACACCTAGAGTCTTAGTTTCTGTTTATTATGTTATTCACATATTATTCATGCTGTTGGTAAATTGTGTGACGTGTGTGTGTGTGTGTGTGTGTGTGTGTGTGTGTGTAAATATTATGTAGAAAGAGGTGACGTGCCAACACCAATGCTGTTAAAATTATCCACCGTGCCACAGTGTGAAAAAAAAATTAATATATGGTTGTGTTTACAGTGACTAATTGAACATGTGGTCATGTGGTCTGAAATCCTGATCTCTAAAGACACAGACGCAGCTTATATACAAAGTACACACACAAAAATTACCACATTGAAAAAATGCAAATACAAAAAAAAAGATTTACAATCACATTTTGTAACATGACATCAAGCCGCAGAACTTCATCTCCCATAATCCTCCAAGACAAGATGGTGTCATGTGACTTGGGATAATGGGAAATTAAGTTCCAGGAAGTGGAAATGTTTACAGGTTCCTTTTTCATTTGGTTTATACACGTAATAAACCACTGATCTTCGCCCACGTGGTTATGTGGCCACGCCCTTTTCCTTTTTTTTTTATTTGGTATTATTTTTGCTTGTTGTTTTTTTTTTTTACTTTTCATCAATCTCAAAATTATCCAAACTCCTGGTCTCCTTTCTTTTTTCCTTGTTTTTTTTTCCTGTCTGTATATCCATCTATCTGTGTGCATTTATTTATTTCTGTCTGTCCTATTTGTATTTCTATCTATTCATATAGGTATATGTATTTCTTTCTTTCTTTATTTCTTCTTTCTTTCTATCTGTCATCAACATTTCTGGTCTTCATTCTTTTTTCATTTCTGTTTTCCTTTTTTTTCCTTCCGTCTATTTATCCGTCTATTTTTCTTTTGCTCTTTTTTCCTTTCTTTCAGTCTGTCTTATCTATCTGTCTGTCTGTCTGTCTGTCTGTCTATCTATCTATCTATCTATCTATCTATCTTTCTGTCTGTCATATTTGTCTCTCCATCGTATGTACATTTTTTTTCTTTTTCTTTCTTTCTTTTTTTCGTACATTCTTAATTTTTTTCTTTTCTTTATATCGTTTTTCTTTTGCTCTTTTATCCTTTCATTCTTTCTTTCTGTCTGTCTGTCTGTCTGTGTATCTATCTATCTTGCGTTCCTTCATTCATTAGTTGTTTCATCTATCTATGATTGTGTTTCTTTCTTTCTAACTGTCTATCCGTCCTTCTATCTCATTGTCATACATCATATGCATGCGTATGCACCAACCTAAATCAGATAAATGATAATAAACGCATGTCACACACAACACACACACACACGTCGTGACCCTGGGGTCATATGGAGTGAACCTGACTGCAGCACCAGTCAAACTCATAAACTGGAGCTGGTGTTGGGAAGCGCGGGAACGCTGCGAGCGCAGTCTGTGAAATTGCTCGTCTCTTTAGAGAATGAAACCGGAAGATAAGAGGCGCAGCATCTCGTTGCGGGAGTTTTGTGAATGACTGTGTGTGTTTGCCAGCGTTTGAAAGTGGAATTGGAACTGGAATGCACGACTGCCAAGCGTTGGGCCGCTCCAAGCTTTTAAATTCTATTAAATAAAAACGTTTTTATTAAACACCAAATCGCTGCACTAAAACACTATAAAACATATCACTTCATAAGCATCTTTATCCATCTTTCCATCCAAGCCCCTATGCATATATAATATATAATTATGCGAATGTAAAATACGTCATGTTTTATTCATTCTCTGTGCACTAGGAGGACTTTAATCCAGCTGAAGCCCCTCGTGAGCTCCTGAAGGTCCGACTTCTCTGACCGGAGAGAATTCCTCTGATGACCAGCTCAACCAACTGACCAGACGCAGCTCAAACCATCCAGCTCACTAAAACCTTCATCAGGAGACCGTGAGAGAGAGAGAGAGAGAGAGAGAGAGAGAGAGAGAGAGAAGACAAGGTTTGAAGAGAGAAAGAAATGAAGACAGAAATAAAATGAAACAGACTAAGAGAGTTGGAAAAGAATGCAAAATGTAGAGAAAGATATTAACAGAGAGCGAGAGAGAGCAGGGTGGTAAGTGGGCAAAAAGAAGGATGATAAAGAGAGTATGAGATAGAGAGCAAGAGGAAGTAAAAGACTGATTGATAGAGAAAGAGTTAAGTTAATGAGAGAATGGGTGATTGAGAACAAAAAGAGAGAGAAATAGAAAGGAGAGAGGATAAAAAAAGAGGATGAAATGGAGAAAAGACGAGAGTTTGACAGAGAAAGAAATCAAGACAGAGATAAAGATGAAGACTTCTAGAGAAAGAGAGGTAGAAAAACAGTGAGCGATAGAGAATGAGATAAGTTAATGAGAGATTGAGAAAAAAAGAGATGAAAAGAAAGGAGAGAGAATATATAATACATGGATGAAAGAAACAGAATTTATTTCTTTGAGAGAGAAATAAACCAAGACAGAGAAAAAGATGAAGACTGTTAAAGAAAAAGAGGAGAGAGAATGAGATAAGGAGAGTGCAAGAGGAGAGTGCAAAATGGAGAGAAAGATGAAAAGAGTCAGAGAGAAAAAACATAATTGAAAAGTGAGCTAAAATGGTAAATAGAGAGAGAAAGAGAGCAAGAGAGCAAGAGAGATATGTTAATAAGAGAGAGATAAAATGAGAAACTGAAAACAGTCAAAAAGAGGTACGGTAGAGGGTGAGAATAGAGAGAGAAAAAAGAGAAAGAAATGAAGTGAGTAAACTAGATAGAGATGAAGAGATTGAGAATTGAGCATGAAAGAAAGATGAAAGAGATAAGAGATAAAGACAGAATGAGAAAAGAGCACAAAAGAGAAAAGAGATTGAGAGAAGTTGAGAAAAAGAAAAAAAGGGGAAAACAGCAATACTAGATTTGGAGAGAAAGATCCGATTTAGAGAGACAGATAGAAAGAGAACGAGTGTGAGAAAGAAAGAGAGTGAGAGAGAGAGAGAGAGAGAGAGAACATGAAGTTACAGGAAGGAAGAGGAAAATCTGACGTTCAGATATTGAACAAACGCATGACCATGTGCTATTTCAAACATTTCAATCCGCTTCATGTTTCACAAACAAACACAAAGATTCTTGGCTTTCACCCAACACACACTGAGCAGAGCAGAGACACGCTGCTTTTATTTCTTCTTTTATCACTCGGACGTACAAGCTTCTGTTTTTCATCTCAGACTAAAAGATCTGAGAGTTTCTGAGACCTGATGCATCACGGAGCTCTCGCTCTCTCACCAATCTCTCTCTCTTCCTTGCTCTCTCTCTCTCTTCCTCTTTCTCTCTCCCTCTCTCACCCATCTGTCTCTGTCCCTCGCTCACCCATCTCTCTCTCTCTCTCTCTCTCTCTCACCCATCTCTTTCTCTCTCTCTCTCTCTCTCTCTCTCTCTCCCTCTTTCTCTCACCCATCTCTCTCTCACCCATCTCTTTCTCTCTCTCCCTCTTTCTCTCTCCCTCTCTCACCCTCTCTCTCTCTCTTTCACCATTTTCTCCCTCTCTCTCTGTCTCTCTCTCATTACACCCCATATCTCTCTCTCTCTCTCTCTCTCTCTCTGTTTTTGATAATTCATCAAACATGACACACGGCAAACAATGTCTAATCAATGAGCAGCTTTATTGATGAAGGTCTGCGGACAGACACGAGTGAAGAAATATCTGAATGAGAAAATCAGAGCCGTATTAATCATCCACGTGAGGCAGAAACAACAAACAGAAGTCATCACTAATGGGATGGAAACCGAATGTGTCTTTGGAGTTTCAGGACATCTATCAAACGGTTATTTATAGGCAGTGGTATAAAGTACTTGAGTAAACTTGAGTATTTTTGGCTACTTTGTACTTGTACTGAGTATCAAAACTATAAGCAACTTATACTCTACTTGACTCTTTTCTTGACACTTGTCCCTTTACTTGACTACATTTGAACGGACACTTACTGTTACTTGTTACATTGGGATTGTGAAGTTATCTTTTTATACCATTGGTTACTAATAAACAAATCTAACACTGTGAAAAATGATCTAAAATGATTTACTGTACAATAAACAACGCTGATGTTTGTAAAAACAAAAACAAAATCAAAACAAAAGAACATTGCACCAAAACAACACCTCATTAGTAAATTAGTCATTAGTAAACAAACAGAAAGCACTAACTAATGCAGGTACCAACAATAATTGAAATCATAACATTATATGTAAACATGAAAGTATAATCAACAAGAGTGAGAAATACATTAGTATATAAGAACTCATGAAGGAAAACACAGACAAAGTAAGAAAGTTTAAGGACGCAGTAATATGCAAGGAACTCTGGGAAATTGAGTCTAGTCAAAATGATAGAGCAACAAAACATAATAAGACAACCACAAACAAGAATACAAATAATCTTTCTCTACACAAGAAATAAATGTAATTTTGTACACTTACATGTGTGAATTACACATTCACAAAATGTACATTTGTATAAAAAAAAAAAACAATTTTATACGTATTTACTACAGAATAAAAAAACGTCCCATTAATTAATTAATATAATCAAATATGTTTTTTAAAAAATCAGGTTTTTATCCTAATCTAAAAAGCACTTTATCACAATAATAAGTCTACGAGTAACTCTAAACAACATGCATGGATGAATCTAAAAACTGCACCTGATCATAAAACTAGACCTGCTTTTAAACTCCAACTGCAGTCAAGAAACTTCCTCTCGCAATATATACGTATATAAGAAATATACCGACTTTATTTTTCATTTCCGGGGGTTGTGTGAGTCACACTACGGAGACAAATATAATCCCGCTGTCTGTGTGTTAGTGCGGTCAGCCGAAGATCTAGTGACGTGGTCCGTATCACAGCTCACGACCTCCGATTCTCCTCTTATAGACAGAGGAATGTACATAAAGTATGTGAAAATGTGTTAATGAAGTGATGGAAGCTCTGAGATATTCGGCTGAGATTTGACGTGTTCAAATATTCTCACTTTCTTTTTCCTGTATTTTCTAGAAAAGCTCAACAGTACATTCGCGATTCACAAACAATTCGTTTTTTTGTTGAGTTAGAGAAGATTTTCTTGTGTGATTATTATAGTCCGACTGTTTCAAAGTAGCTGAATCGGAAACATATCAACATGATATGAATCTTCCGAAATCATAAAAATGCACAAAAAACACAATACAACTAATGTAAATATAGCTGCAACCGGCAATGAGACTTACTTGCTTGTTTAGGAAAAAATGTATTTAAAAATGGATACTGCTAGAAAATAAAAAGAAAAAAATCACTGATCAAACACCAAAAAAGAACATTTTAGATGAGATACCAATCAATCTTGAACGTCGTGATAAAATGACAATAAACGTTAAAATATGGCATTTATTTCACGTTGTTCCGAATGAAAACAAAAAAAATTCCAAACAAAACACTGAACTAATTCATGCAGAATAGCAATTGAATTAATTTACGGAAAAAACAGCAATAAAATTATGTTCTAAATTATGTTTTGCTTCAAAATGGGTGTGTGTAAAAAACATCTTCCAAGAACCAAAACTTCACAAAACCAAAATCATTTTTCCTTACACTAAAGGTAAATTTATAAATAAAAGATGTCAATTTCTTTCTTTGTTTATTTCAAAAGAACTGGCAGGTTAAGGTCAACCAGAGGGTCAAATGTGGCCCCGGGGCCCGACCGCACATCTGGATTCTGTATTTACAAATTGAAATAATCTCCTTAATTTTAGTGATTTCAGACTCATCATCATTCTGCATCTCATGGTGCATTTTTCACCTTGTTATTAATATTAAAAGTTTCTGGCTATTTATAAAAAACACTAATTACTAAAATCACAGGCAAATTGAAAAGTGTGAGATAATGAAATGTAAATTATTTATAGATTAGCATGGCTAAAGGGTTAATTATAAGACCAATTATACTATTACAGCTAATTATTCAGAATATAACAAGTCATGAATTGTAACGGTGATACAATTCTACATTTATCACATACTTTTGTTTTTTCTTTTTTTTTTCAACTTAAAACGTTGCATTGCAAACTCTCTGGGGATCAAACCCATGACCACTAGAGTTGCAAGCATCACGCTCCACAGGAAGGTCATAACACGCAGCTGCTTTAAAACAACTGGACAAAAAAACCCTCATGCAATATTTACTTTGACCTTCTGCAGATTCCTGCTAAAGTGTCCTGAAGTTCAAAAACAAAAGTACAAAAGTGGCTTTAGCACAGAATCACCTCAAATAAAAAAAGTAAAAAAAACCTGTAATCTATAGAAAAAAACTATACAGTTGAGGACAAAAGTATTAGCTCCCCTATTGTATAAGTTCAACTTAATTTATATAGCTTTGCGAATTAGGGAAAAACTAGTCTTAAAGAAGAAAATGTCAATTTAAAAAAAAATGTTGGGAAACTTATCCATTTGTTCAAAAATGGAAAAAAAAGGAAAAAAAAAAAAAAAGAGTACAAAATAGTTTTCTCCGGCAATTTATCCGAAATTAATCCGAAAAAATTGTTAGATACACCGCATTTTACTAGTAATACTAAAAACCACTAATCCAATTTGGCCGTGAGTTCGTAATTTCAGAGAAAAAATGTTTATAAATGATCAAATATTTGTAATAAATGTAATTAAACAATTGTTACATAGCAGTTGTTTAGTTTGTCTTTTGGCAGGCGTTTATAACAGTATATAATAATACATGATGGGGAGAAAAAAAAAAACCATCGCTAATCGCTTTTCTGGGAGAAAACAAACTTTTTTATATTTTGGAAGCGAGATCTCTGAAACGAACTAGCGTTATCGTTGGTTTTTGTGAACATAAACAACATGCCAAGACTCTTTCATCTCCATGCATGCTAGCGGTAAGAAAAATACACGCTCAATTCGTATAACGAAAATATTTTGGAACTCGGGACAAAATTTCCGTGGCGATGCATTTTGTTACTAGAGATTTTCGTTATCTAGGATGCTCGTAAGTCAGCGTACCACTGTATATCAAAAGTGCTATTAACAAGAGCAAAGAAAATGAACACAACTTTTGTTGACGTACTATTTAGTTGTCTAAAAAAAAGTGTAAAAATTGTGTGAAAATTTGTCAGTTGTTGGGACTTGGAACTTTGAGTGTTTGTTTCATAACTTTGAAGGGTGTTTGAGTGTCAAGATGGAATTTTAAGACACAAGTTGCAATTGCGCTTTGGTTAAGGCTAGAGTAAAGGGGCGGGTGGTGGTGGGCGGATTGATGGGTGGGGTTAGGGTGAAGGGGGAGGGAGCACAATGTTTGGTTGGTTAGTCAATGGAAGGACCACACTATGATTCATCTACTAGTTGGTGTTGTGTGGTGTGTGTGTGTGTGTGTGTGTGTGTGTGTGTGTGTGTGTGGTGTGTGTGTGTGTGTGTGTGTGTGTGTGTTAGTGTGTAACCCAGAACATCATGACGTGCACATGTTTTCCACCATTTCTGTCTTAAAAACATGGAATAAAAAAGGGAACAAGCATCTCACTATTCACATTTTCTAATCTCACTCACACACACACACACACACACACACACACACGTCTCAGTTGGGCTGTGTGGTGATGCTGAAGCATTAATAATGCAGGTCTGTTTGGAGGAGTGTGTTTATTCTGCACAGAGAAAAGAAAGAGAGAACAAGCCAAACAGCGAAGTTTAGGTGAGGAACCAGCGATGGAGGTGAAGAGCGTGTGAGATGAGAAACAGCAGATGAAGCGGCGCTTTCTTCAGCTTCCAGAATGTTCCCTGCAGACGGGCTGAGTGATTATTACCTCATCACTGTCTCCTCCGGCCTCCAGAAACACACAACACACTCACCAAACAGACGGAGAAATACCACTAACACTCTCTCTCTCTCTTTCTCCCCCTCTATCTATCTATCTATCTATCTATCTTTTCCTTCCTTTTTTCCTTTCTTTCTGATTAGTTCAGCAAACATCTCTTTCCCTAGAGATGTCTTTCTCTTTCTTTTTACCTTACTTTCTTTCATTTTCACTGTTTCTTTTCATTTTCACTTTTTACATCACCTAATAATTTTCTCAGCCAAAACCTTTTTTTCTAAATCTGTCGTTCTTGCTGTTTTTCTCCAACAGTTTTTTCCATCGTTCTTTCCTCCATTCCTTTCTTTCTTTCTTTCTTTCTTTCTTTCTTTCTTTCTTTCTATCTTTCTTTCTTTCTTTCTTTCTTGTTCTCTGTCTAAATTCTTTTTCTAATCCAGTCTACCTTTCCTTTCTTTTTTCATTTACTTTTTATATCCATTTGTGATTCTCATAGCCTAACTCTTTCTCTAAATTTCTTTTCACCCTTTCTTTCCTTTTTTCTTTCATTTCTTTTATTTTTTTCTGACGCCATTCATTTCTCTCTCTAACTCTTTTCATCTCTCTTTCTCTCTCTCCCTCTCTCTGTCTATTTCTCTCCTTTATATCACTCTTCCTCTCTCATTCTCTAGCTAAACATTTTCCCTAAAAGCGTCTTTTCTTTCTTTTTCTTACTTTCATTCTATCTTTCTTTCTTTTCCTTCCTTCCTTCCTACTGACTTCAGATTCAGACTTTCTCATTTGTTCAGCCTTTTTTCTTTTTACATCACTTAACAATTTTCTTAATGTTGTTTTTCTAAATCTGTCTTTCCTTCTATTTCTTTATCTTTATTGTCTTTCCCATCATTCTTTTCTTTGGTCCTATTTGTTTTATTTCTGTCCTTCTTTCTTGTTCTCTATCTTAACATCTTTTCTAATCCAGTCTACCTTGCTCTTTCCTCTTTCTTTCACTTTTTATATCCATTTGTGTTTTTCTCTCCCTAAATTATTTCTCTATATCTGTGACTGACATCCTAACGTCTATCTTCCTTTTGTCTCATTAATAACAACACTTGTGTTTACAGGAAAGGAATTGTTTACATTATGTACATCTTACAGACACACACACACACACACATATTAATGAACACACACAGCGTCTCGGACCGTAGCCGAGGCTTAATCCCGTATTCATCATGGCTGACTAATTTGGTGACTAAAGAGGAAGTATATAAAGCACGACTTGAATTCCGCATGAATAAAACATAAGGTCCTTACATCTAAATATGTTTACACACTTGAATGAGCTTCTTTGTAACGCAGCGTGGAGCATTAATGCCTTCCTCTCTAATTAGCCTGTTCCTTTAATTGTGTAAACAACTGAAGACACACCAAACTGATTTCTTTGAAAGTTTCCCTTTTCCCCATTCAATCCCTCTTTTATTAATTAAGGTCTCGGAAGGAAATCCGAAGTTTCTGATTACAGCAGTTCAGAATATGGATAGATGGATAGATGGATGGAAAAATGGATAAATGAATGGACGGATGGATGGATAGATATAATGTTGATAAAGTTTTGGTGTACAGTTTTCACATTTTATTGTAAAGCATTGATTTACAGCTCGGGGTTTCCACAATTGTTTTAAACTTAATTTAAATTCCTAGTGTTTCCCATCATTTACTTCTTCAGTCAGATGACTCAATTAATTACTTGCTTTTAATATCCAAGTATTTGTTCTGTATGTTCTGTTTGTTCTGAATAAGTAGCACTGTATTCAAATCAAATCACACTTATTGTCACATCAGCACTGATTGGCTACATGAAAATGAGTCTAGACTATAACCTTCATAGATTATCCAGAATTTCCTGGATCAAGTCAAATTCAAAAACATTTCAAGCATTCGCATGGTCACATTTAAAGAGACATTATGTGAAAACAAACAAGAATCAAGTTGTGCTTTCCAATAGCAATCGGACAAGTGTCACTGTCTGTCTAGTCGACTGTCAATATTAGTTCATGTGCAGTCAATATACACAAATATAAAACAAATGCACAATATAATATATATAAAACAAATGAACAAAATACACAGATGACTAAATATGGTGCGTTCAGGAGATAAAGGCTGTATTTTCCCTGTAATAAGAGGGAACAAACATGTATAATAAACTGATTTAAATTTTTTTACTTTAGTACCAAAGTACTGTATTTACGCGAATATAAGCAGCCCCCTGATTTTTCAGGCAGCAGGCACAAAAAAAAAATGTTTAGATTGTTTTTTTATTTACGTTGATATTCTCTTAAAAATACAAATTTCCCTTTATTTAACAAACCTAACTTGCGACTCATTTATTTTACTTGAATAATATATAACAAAAAGTCAATTGTAGTGGTCAGGACTTCATTTCCCAAGATCCTTTGCTCTCCAGTCAGACTCTGCACATTTGTTCAAGCTCAGGCCTCATTCAAGCTCTCTGCATATCTGACGCCGTGTGAAAATGAAGGATTCACATGTAATTGACCGAGTGTTTTAATTGTGTCTGGTCCTTGGATTTGTTTTACTCATTGCCCTTGTTCTTCATTTTCGACTTTTGCTTTGACATTATATAGACGCACACACACGTGCCTCTGCATAAAGACGACATGTTTCCGTTTATTTGTGATTGTTCCTGAAAAATGGGGGATTATATTTACGTGCATATTTGAAATCGGCTTTTTGAGCATCGAGAATTCGAAAATAATGGTGCTTGTATCAATAATTGTTATGTAACAATATTTTTATTACAGCTAGGAAATTTTATCATATTATAAAAAAAGAGTGTCTGAATTTACGAGGGCTAAGAATAGATTAGGGCACTTATATATTAATTGGGTCCCGATTAATTACCATTTTGCCTTGAAAAACTGCTGTTAGCACAAATTAATTTCGTAAGACGGGATATGTACCACTGTATTTGTTTGGTGTGAAAGTATAATTACAGTTACAAGTGTTTTCAAGCATTTCATTTAAAAATCAAGCATTGTTATGGCCTTCAAAAAACATGATTGAAATTCAAGCATTCAAGCAAGGATTTCAAGCACTCGTAAGAGCCCTGATTACGTATTGTTAATTAGTTTTTTTTATTATTATTATTAATATTCTTATTATTATTATTATTATTATTATTATTATTATTGCTTAAATTATTACTATTATGATTACATTATTTTTATCATTATATTATTCCATCTTTCTCTCATCCTCTCTCAAACGTCTTCTCTCTCACTCTCTCTCTCTTTCTCTCTCTTCTTCCCTCCCTCAACCACTCCATCTTCCTTCTCTCTATCTCGCTGTCTCCCTCCATCTCTCCCTCCCTCACTCTCTAAATCTCTCTCTTCATCTCTCTCTTATTTATCTCTCTCTCTCTCCCTTTCTTTCCCTCCTCCTTCCCTCCCTCACTCTCTCCATCTTTCTCGTACGAGGACAGTTTGGTCTTTGCCCCTGTTCTTAGCTATTTTGCTTGATTGACTTACATATTCTCAAAAAAAAAAAAATAATAAGAGAAAAATTGGTTGAGGTAAAAACTGGAATAAAGAAATAAAGTAAAAACAAATCTCTCCATCTTTCTCTTTCCATCATTTTCTCTCTATCTTTCTCCTTCCCTCCCTCACTCATCTCAATTGTTAATTTAGTTTTTATTATTATAATAATTATTATTGTTGTTATTACAATTATTATTACAATAATCATTAAATTAAGCTTGACGGGGGAAGTTCGGATTCCTCCACGTGTGTCTGTCTGCATCCGAGACTTTTTCATCACAAGCTGCCAGACGATCCGGTTTCTTACGGCCTCAGACAGATTCTCCAGCTTGAAAAGAAAAGACAAACACCTGAACCTGCGCAGAAGAACCAGAGGAGCTGTGTTGTATAATTCAGCAGGCGGCTGTAAACCTCTGACACGGCTTGATCTACAGTGTGTGAAGACACTGATGCTGCAGACACACTTTACACAGACGTGACACGTGTGACTGTTGTAACACTTTCACAATGTTCGAATGCCATGGTAAAACGCACCAAAAAAAAGAAACATTGACAAAAAAGAAAAAAATATTTTACAATTATATAAAAGAAAAATGTTGCAATTATGGATGATCTAAGATGGCCGTGTTGAAACTTTGGTAATGTTTTAAAGTCGTAAAAGTCACGTTGAAATTATTCGGCTTTTCACTCTAGAATTATTCACACTACATTTGTAAAACATTTTACATTTGGTGCGGCATTTTAAATATAAAGAATGGGATTCGCTTTAAAAAAATCTAAATAATCATCTGACAGAAAGAACGATAGATAACTGAACTGAGAGAGGGACAGACAGAGAGATAGACTGACCGACAGACTCTCTCCCTCCTTCTCTCTTTCTCTCCCTCCTTCTCTCTCTATCTTTCTCTCTCTTTAGTCCTTTCTTTGTCTCACTCTACTCCATCTTTCTTTCTCCATCATCCTCTCTCTCTTTCTCTTTCTCTCCCTCCTTATCTTTATCTCTCTAACTCTCTCCATTTCTCCATTACCCACCCTTTCTCTCCCTCTTTCTCTCTCTCCATCTCTCCTCTCTCTCTCCCTCCTTGTCTCTCTCATTCTTTCTCTCTCCCCGCTTCCCTCGCTCACTCTCTCCCTCTTTCCATTATCCTCTCTCATCTCTCCTTCCTTCCCTCCCTCACTCTCTCCATCATTCACTTTCTCTCCATTATCCTCTCTCTCTCTCTCTCTCTCTCTCTCTCACCCCCTCTCTCTCTTTCTTTCTCCCCCTCTCTCGCTTGTCTTCTCTCTCTCTCTCTCTCTCTCCCTTCTCTCCTATCTCTCTTATCTTTCTCTCTCTCTCTCTCACCCCTCTCTTTCTTTCTTTCTCCCCTCTCTCTCTTTCTCTCTCTCTCTCTCTCTCTAGCTCTCTCGCTCTCTATCTCTCCGATCCTATCCCTCTCGCTCTCTCTCTCCTCTCTCTCTTCTCTCTTCTTCTCTCTCCCTCTGCTCTTTCGTTCTCCCTCTCTCTCTCTCTCTCTCTCTCTCTCGGCGGACCCTGACTCAGACACACTCTACTGGCCACTGACGCTAAAACACAGATGTCTGCCGCACTGAAGACCAGGAACGAAGAAAGAACATCAGTGGCAATTTGTGATGATTCATCAAGCAAAGATGTAGAGATTCTTTACAAAAAACCTGTCAAGACCTTGTCTGGGTCGCATTTCATTTCCAAATCAAAAGAGGCGTAATGAATCAGAGCAAAATACCGCTCGCAATCATAGACACTCGGCTTCCGAAATGAAAAAGAATATTCAGCCACAAAAAAAATCCATCAGAACTTCATCGGCAGAAGGAAAAACTGTGATTGGAAAATTAATGAAAAACTGGAATTAATGTCAAAGAAAAAGACAGCGTGGTTAATGAATACATTCAATATTTTCCTTACATAATACCGATATCTTCAATAGCGTCGGTTCCTTTATGATGACTCGTGAAATTAGAACACTCGCTTTCACTTTCCGTTGGCGGACAAATACAGATTCAACTAGTAAAGAAATATACTATTGTAATAGTACACTCTACTGATAATAACAATACTAAATGTTAACAGCTACAACCAGAGTTCAATACTTTAAATGTAAACTATTAAAAAAGAAAATAACAATAACAGTACCAACAATAGTTTTTGGTAAAATGTATAATATTAGTTAGTTATTAAATTATGCTAGCAATGTTAGCAATAAATAATGTAGTTGTTATCATTATTAGTATTAATGTTTTTTGTTGTTATTAGTAGTAGTATTTATGTTAATGATGATGATATTATGAAAAACTACTATAGAAGTGGGTTTACTACATATTACTTAAAATAAAAGTAAATATTGTTTATATATACATATAATATATTATATATATTTTTGTAAATAAACATCTAATTTCAAATTGTATATAAATGTATGAAACACATACTTATTTAAAGCTTCAATAAGTAAAATATGGCGAGGTCACTCAGGCTTCTTAAACATATGCATAAATAAATACATTAGAAGAGCTCACGCATTATTAATCATTTACTTTAAAAGGGCCGAGTTCAAACCGCCTCACAGAGAATAAGATGGTGGGGAGCGAGAGACTCTCTGCCGCCCTTAATTAACCGAGCTGGCATTCTCTCAACACCACCGAGCCCACCGAACTCACACGACCCCGAGTAATAAAGACTAAAAAGGTCAGTCAACATTGTCGAGTGAAAACGTGCAGTCTGACATTAATATTGGCAGATCAGCGAGTCGACGTGAGAAGACTGGAAAATGACACGGGATCTGCGTGGAAACTTAAAAAAAAAACATTGGTAAACGTAATTCGGTTCTGTTTATAAAATAAAATGCGCAGACTGATTAAAAATGTCAGTCAACTCGACGTCAAACTTTATGCAAAATAATAATAATATAAAATATAATAAATAATCAAAGTGACAGAAAAAAAAATCACTGTTTCGATTACATTAATGTCATACTGTAATGCTAAAATGTGTTTCTAAAACGTAAAACTACAATAAAACCTTGCATAAAATTAAAAATACTAAAGTACAAAAAACGTCAAAAATAAAAATAAAACAAACTTTTTTTAAGTTAAATTATAAAGAAGCAAACGTATCATAGTGCCTTTTATGGACAGAAAAAATATGAATAATTACAGCTCGTAATATTATTTTATGAGACGTATAATTGTCATGAACAAATCACAACAATAAAAGATTAATTCTACATTCATTATTTTGTACATAATATTCAACACCACTTCAGCAACTGTATGTAAAGAAATGGTAAAGATTCGTAATAAACAAAAATATTTATACTTAGATCATTTTTCGCATGTTTCTTTGAAGAACGGGTTTAAAACGATAAAAAAAGCAGCCAAACAAAACGCCACGAGGGACAAAAAACGATCCAGTAAATCATAACTAAACTCACTACCTAGATCGCTAAAGCTAAATCAAAACTCACTAGACTGAAACTAGACCATGACTGGTTAAACAATAACTAGACTAACTAATAACTGACCAAACTATCCGACCTGAAGCGACAAAAACCACAAATATGATAATAAATAGAAAACTAAAAGGACGAGGAACAAAGGATAAGATGTGCAAAACCACGCACTTCAATCAAGAGCAAAGAAACTCTTATTTTGTACTGTCAGAATTTCAGTCTCTCCCCACTAGCACCAAAACACAGTGTGATTTACAGTAACTTATCAACATTCATTCATTTTCTACCCAACAGAACAAATTTGGTTTTTCAAAAACAGATGTAATTCAGAGGTGAAATGGCGCGATGGTTAGCAATGTTGTTAGCGCTGGGCTAACGAAGATTAAGACATTCGTAGAGCAAAAATGAAAAAGGAAAAAAATGGAGGGAAAAAAGAAGAAAAAATGTTTCAAAAAATGGATAAATAGTTGGAAATGCAAGTCAACAATAAATCCAACGCTGTTCTGAGGCGCAGGAGAGACGCTAGCATAACTAGCTTTTAGCATAGCACACGATTCAACTTTGATGGATCTGCTGAGTTGCACAAGTAGCTCACAGACTTTTAGAGCGGCGAGTGTGAGAAATGTTCACAAACGTGTGAAAAGCACAAACACAGAAGCCATTGCTCAGACTTTCTGACATTTGATTACAGTATTATTCAGACTGTAAGGCGTTACTTTTTTCACTTGATGCGCAAATTTTGCTTTTTCAGATTATGAGTTAAAGAGTCAGTTTTTAAGTTTTTTTCTTTTTTAGGAGTTTAAGTGCGTCTTATAGTCCAGAAAATATGGTAATTTCGTTTGAATTTGTTTTATTGGTATATAACATGTGAGGAAAAAAAGAAAAACATGAGTCTTTATTTCTAAAAAAACACACACACACACACACACACACACACACACACACGAGTAAAACATCGGTGGTTGTTCTGACTGACCATCAATTGTCTGCTGGATGTGTTACTGAATGATTTCCTGTCACCTGCGTGATTGACTTCAACAGTAGAAACCAGTGAACAGACTGTAAACAACCAGCTTCTTACTGGAAAGACACATACACTCCATAACCTTACACACATTGACAGACGGGCAGACAAACAGACAAAAACGTAGATGGATAGATGGATGGACGGACGGACACACAGACAGACAGACACAAAGACTGAAGGGTGAACAGACAGACAGACGGATAAGATGGAAAAGCTGACGGAAAAACATACAGATAGATACCAATTAATTGATAAATTGAATGATGGATGGATGGATGGATGGATGGATGGATGGATGGATGGATGGATGGATGGATGGATGGATGGATGAATGAATGAATGGACACTTGGACAGAATTAATATTGGACAGATAGCAGACAAATTTTCAGAATGGACATGAACAGAGAGACAGACAAACTGAAAGATAGATGAATGGATGGATGGATGAATGATGTATGGCAGGGAGATAGATAGATAGATAGATAGATAGATAGATAGATAGATAGATAGATAGATAGATAGATAGATAGATAGATAGATAGATAGATAGATAGATAGATAGATGAAGAGGATAGATGGATGGATAATAGATGGATGGATGGATGGATGGATGGATGGATGGATGGATGGATGGATGGATGGATGATAGATAGATTCATACATGGACAGACAGACAGACTTTCAGACGATTGGACATTAACAGACAGACTTTCCGGGATTATTATTCTGCATTAATCCCAATTGCAATTCCTGAATTTAAACCAGACAAGTGAAATCCGAGAGTCGTTTGGGCCGGAGCTGTCGCACGCAGATTCGGTTTGAGTCCCGTCTGCGTTCCAACTGTTCTCGGAGATGACAAAGCGAAACTCTCTCTTTCTCTCTCTCTCTGTCTCTTTCTCACCTCACACTTAATTGAGCTCTTTGAGTCTTTCGCAAACTGACAGTAAGTGCAGTAAATGCGGCGCGCGCGCCAATATAAAAGATTAATTATGCACAGAAGAAATCAGTTTTGGCAAGCGGCGAGCTGAACGATCGTCACCCCGGAGATGAATTACTGCGCATTTACACCAACGAGACCTTGCAGCTAAATAAACGGAGAGGAGACACGAAGCCGTGATTATCGCAATCAAGTGACGTGATCAAACTCTTCCATCAACCTGCTGGGGGTTTGGCGGTGTTTGCGTTAGTGATGGGACACTTCTGGACCGCTGGAGTGGATTAATATCAATGACAAACGTGTAAAAGTAGACGTGAGGCGTTTCAAACGGCGGGAGTCACGCGCACTCACACGCGGGAAAGTGTAATCCGGTGCCTTACCGTAAACTCCTTGCGCTCGTGCGTACCGGTGAAGGACGGAAAACAATACAATCCAGAATATCTCCATCGTCAGGTGCGATCCGTCATTACCTGCAGGTAAAAAAGTGCGCAATTTCAGGCAGGGCGAACACTCGACCGTCAGAAAAACAATCAGCATTACCTCCATCATCATGTCAGGGATTAAAGTGGCCTAACAACGCATCATTCCGGGAGTTGTGGACGGACAATTCAATCCCAAGATCATGGATTATCTGCAGATTACAGGGGCCGTGCGATGGTTTGATGGGATTGAGCGCAGCAATCATGGGATATTTTTGAAATTGGTGATTTCTGGGATGATCAGATTGGGCATTTTTTAACAAATGTTGCTTTTTATTATAATGATGACCTGGAGATTCAAACGTGGCTGATTCTGGGAGTAGCTGTTTAATTTAAGTTAAACGAGACTATGGAATCGGCTGCTACGAGTTCGCGGGTCGTTTTTAGCTAGACAACGACTTCCGGTCGGTCGAGCTATTTCACGTTTGGAGGATATAAAACACCCCAAAAGTAAATATTCACTCACTTATAGAAAGTTATCTGCGTTGTATAGTATAAAACAATTTATTAATCTGCTCCTGATAAAACGTTTATATATGATATCGCTTTAATGTTTGTAAATTGATTACTGTATATTCCAAACATAAGAGTAACGTGGACATTACAAAAATATCAGCAGTTTTCCAAAACACGTGTAACTAAAACTCTGTAAAGTGTCCATATATGTCCATGTAACTTTACGTCAAACTTCGGTTGTAGGTTCGTGGCTCTAAAAAGCGTAAATAAGATGAAGTTTGACATTTCACGCAACTCCAAAACGGACGTAATGGAGTGTGGTTGTCGAAAAATAAAACATTTTACAACCACGATTCTGTTTCTCAATAATGCTTTTTTCCGTTACTTGACCAGCTGTTTTACGTGCTATGAAATGCCATTTTAATCCCATGTGCATATGTTACGACAAACGATGCGCGGATGTTGTGATTCCAACAGTCGATTTAACACTGTTTAATCCCTGGAATATGTTACTCAGCGGACTCACAGTGTGGCTCACCTTTTTCCCCGAGCAGACGATGGATAACGGACTATCCAAATAATCCCTTTTGGAAAGGCAGATTATTTCAGAGCAAAACCGGACTTCCAGGTGTTCAGAGCGCCGCGGGTTCAGCGGGAGCGCGCGGCTGTTTCTCCATCCAACAAACCAAGTCGAAATTCCGACACATTCCTCCGGGCAACTTCATCGGAGTCGAAACTCGGAACGCACGCGAGCGCATCCATACATCCATATAAAGGCGTGTTGGCGGGAAATGGCAGTCCGACGCGACGCGTGTAAAACTCTTGCCCGGTGTTTCTCCTCAGATGTGTGCTCATCGGCGGTTCTGTGAGGAGTGAGGAGGATGGAGAGCGCGCGTCAGTGTGTGTGTGTGTGTGTGTGGATGCGCGCGCGGATCTCTGGTGATGCGAGTCTGATGTGTGTGGGGAGGATCCGCGTAAAGCCGCTCCAGCTCTGCTAATGAGTGAGTTTATTAGAAGGTGCCGGTGTAAACTGTAAACTCCCTTCTCCATGCCCCCCCTCTCCTCAATAGTACTTGGTGGAATCTCCAACCAATTAAAACCGCGCAGCTGCGCGCGCAGGACTCGCCCCGCATCCCGCTGGACCAATTAAATAAGACAGAGGATAAAAAAACACTACATTATTTCTGCTCTCTCCTCCTCCTCGGTTTCTGCATCTCTTCTCCATCCGTTTCTTCGCGACTGTCGTTACCGAAGGCGCGGGTACTTTTTTGATCCGTGTGCTGCTGATAGTGGCCGATAGGTGGCGCGTTTGGGCTAAATGTCAGTCAACGCCGTACTCGCTATCGTTTCTTGCTCTTTTATTGGAAAATGACAATATTATGGTCCAAATGCCAAAGTTTGCGTAAAACTATTTGTTAGTTGAAAATCATTAGGTGTTTAGTGGACATGGGTTGACAGAAAACAAGTCCAGAAAAGCTTTTGATCAAAAAATAAATTAAGGAACTATTGTAAAGTCTATGTAATCAATAATCCTATATGATTAATGTGTAATTAAGAAATACATTTATTTGTCATTGTGTTTATGTTCACACCGACTTGAAAAGAACAGAGATTGCATTCTCTGTCAATAGCTATACCATACAATTAATCATTTTTGGTTCCTGATTTGAAGTTTAACAAGTTAGCTTGATTTGTTTTTATATACAGACTTTTATTGCAAGCTATTTCATTGTTTTTATGTCTGTCTTTAAATTGTCTTGGGAAATGTTGACATGTTTGATATTTTATATTTAATTTAATACATTGAATACTGTACATTAAAAAAATATTTACACATACACACACACGCAAACAGACACACACACACACACACACACACACACACACACATACAGACACACATCAGACACCAAGGCTTCCATGACTATATGACTTCTGTCTCTGTTGCTACATTTTATTCATAAAACAGAAATATATATTATGTAAATCATCATTAAAGGTTGTAAACATGGAGGTCTGATACCCGAGACGTGAGAGATCACACCTGTCTCTAAAGCATCATGGGAAAACCTGTGTTAGTCTGAAGGTTAATCACCCACAAAAAACATGCAAACATTAACTCCTACAAGACTATTTTAGGAAGTAATGTTTTATGTTAATTTTCTTTATTCATTTGGACAGTTTGATCCTTCATTAATGGAGTTATGTGTGTTTTCATAAGCTGACAACATTTAAAAGAATTTATGTTAGAGCAACAAGCAAACAGGTTTTCTACGCAACTGTCACTTGATTAAGGTATGATAAATAAAGAGCTGTGTGAGACACCTGGCCATTTCAGGGCCAGGGACAGTGATTTAAAAATGCGTGACAGTTACATTTATTTTACATTGCATTTTATTACATGTATTTACATGTATAAGTTACATCCGGCCCTTTGAGGATAGACATTATACTGATGTGGCCCTTTACGACTAAGTTTTCGTGAAATTGGTGACTTATAACTTGTTAAGGAGTAATTTTTACAATAAGGTATGTGTACTTTTACTCAAGTATGGTTTTCAGGTACTCGTTATACCTCTGCCCACAGGTGTGAGTGAGAGTGTGCGTCCAGCTCTGTGATTAGTCGGCAACAAGGGCGTGTGTCCCGCCTTCAGGCTCACCATTGCTGTGATTGGCTCAATCACCCACTGACCTGGAAATGGAAAAGCGGGTCAAGATGTGGTCAGCTTTATCAGCATAAAACATTATTTCCCCACTCGAGGGCACAAAATGCCCCTGCTGTGATGAGAACAAGCGTGGGAAAATCTGGAAGTTCAGGTCCATCCAGCAGACGGAATTGAATGGAACGCTGAGGAGAAGAGCGGAGGATGGAGTAAGATCAGAGGCTGGCAGGGCCACGTGATGCCCGCTGAGCACCCCAGGTGTGTGCCCCCTGCCCGGGGCCAGTGCCCGACACATGAAAGCACAACTTCCTGGATCCCGCTGAAAGACGGAGGGAATGCGGGTGCCAGGGGAACGAGGGAGCGTGTCGACTTTCCCAGCTCGGGAAGTGTAAGGTACACGAGGCTGCACACGACTCAGGTGCTGCACCACTTCTGAAGCTGGATGAAGATGTTTGAACTGTGATCACGGAGTAGAAACGCTGCAGATGGAGGGAGTTTGACTAAATGCACTGTTTACAACATTAAAGAGAGAAAGGGAGAGATGGATTGAGACGGAGAGAGAGAGAGAGAGGGGTGGTGTGTTTGTGTGTGTCAGTTAGATACAGAGAGAGATGGGGGTGGTGTGTGTGTGTGTGTGTTAGAAACAGAGAGAGAGAAAGAGATAAGAAAAAGAAGAGTGAACGAACAAAAGAGATAGTGTGTGTGAGAAAGAGGTGAGAAGAATAAGAGTCAAAGAG
>CM051500.1:24343201-24371431 GCA_028031935.1 Paedocypris micromegethes
AGAGAGAGAGAGAGAGAGAGAAAGAGATGAGAAGACTGAAGAATGAAATTTGAAAGTTTGTGAGAAAGAGATGAGAATAACAAGGAAGCAACTACTATTAATAGTGAGAGAGAAATGAGAAAGCAAGAAAAAGAAATGTGTGTGAGCAGGAGATTAGGAAGTATCAAGAGTGAAAAAGTGAGTGAAAGTGTGTGGGAGTGTGTGAGAAAGAGGTGAGAAGAACCTCACAGAGAGAGTGAGTACAAGAGAAAGGTCAGTGTCAAAACATAAAAAGCAAATACTGTATGATGTATTTATATAAATACGCTGTATTATATTTTGTAATTATAATGTAACCACGCTTGTACACAATGTTAATGATGATATTGAATTTTTCATGTTCATTTTCTTCGCTGAAGTGACACTACGAAGATAAACGATGAGAAATTGTGGTTAAAATGTCACTTGAAAATGTAATTAAATATGTATTTCTTCATATGGCAGATTGTCTTTCACACTCCTTCAGATACCTTCAGATAAAAGTACAGTACCTTACTGTAATAATCACTCCATTAAAAGTCACTCTTTCCAAGAAGACTTGAGTACAAGTCGTAAAGTATCCAATTTTACAAGAAGGCTAAAAAAAACAATGTGAAAAACAAAAAACTTTTTATTTATGAGGGTTTATCTTAATATAGAAATGATACTTAACTCCTCAGTGAACAAAATGGATAATCCTTGTGATTTAGCTCATTGTTAGCATCCAGGACATTCAGCATCCTGCTGAGGGCGATATCCATTTACTCAAGTAGTTTACACAACTGGATGGAGGTAATATTACACGTAATATGGTTGACTATTTCGATAATGTGAAAATAATTCTTTTTTTAAATGAATTTTAATGAAAGTTTTAAGACTTTAAGACTTTTTAAGGACACTTTCAGACTCTTTTGAGACCCCCGCAGCCCCTCACGCTTCTTCATCCTTCGGCCACGGAGTCTGGAACCTGGAAGCTGCTACTCCAGCATTAATGGGGAGCACACACCAAAACACTGTCTGATAAATGGTAAATCTATAAATGCCACCAAGTCTCTGCTGATACTGCTTCTGTGGCTTCTGATATTTAAACAGAGTAGGAGTTTGCCGACGGCTGGTACGGTAAGTTTGCATTTGCACACTTTTACCTTTACTATTTGCACATTTGTCATGTGTGTGTATGATTTGCAGATCGTGGAAATGGTATGTTGAATGGTACTAGTCACTCTAGTCTAGTGTCTCTATCTCTCTTTAGTCTAGTCTAGTGTCTCGTTTCATTTTAGTCTAGTCTAGTGTCTTGTCTCTCTGTAGTCTAGCTCAGCTTTAGTCTAGTTCAGCTTTAGTCTAGTTCAGCCTAGTCTAGTGAGCATCCTGTCTCTCTTTAGTCTAGTCTAGTGTCTTGTCTGTCAGTAGTCTAGCTCAGCTTTAGTCTAGTTCAGCTTTAGTCTAGTTCAGCCTAGTCTAGTGAGCATCCTGTCTCTCTTTAGTCTAGTCTAGTGTCTTGTCTCTCAGTAGTCTAGCTCAGCTTTAGTCTTGTTCAGCTTTAGTCTAGTTCAGCTTTAGTCTAGTTCAGCCTAGTCTAGTAAGTGTCCTGTCTCTATTTAGTCTAGTCTAGTGTCTCGTCTCACTTTAGTCTAGCCTAGTGTCTTGTCTCACTGTAGTCTAGTTCAGCTTTAATCTAGTTCAACCTAGTCTAGTAAGCGTCCTGTCTCTCTTTAGTCTAGTCTAGTGTCTTGTCTCTTTTTAGTCTAGTCTAGTGTCTTGGCTGACTTTAGTCTAGTCTAGTGTCTTGTCTCTCTGTAGTCTAGTTCAGCTTTAGTCTAGTTCAGCCTTGTCTAGTAAGTGACCAGTCTCTCTTTAGTCTAATCTAGTGTCTCAATTTTCTTTAGTCCAGTCTAGTGTTTTGTCTATCTTTAATCTAGTCTGGTGTCAACTCTTTCTTTAGTCTAGTGCAGCGTCCTGTCTCTCTTTAGTCTAGTCTGGTGTTCAGTCTCTCTTCTGTCTAGTCTAGTGTCTCGTCTCTCTTTAGTCTAGTCTAGTGTCTGTTGTCACTTTACTCTAGTCCAGTGTCTTGTGTCTCTTTAGTCTAGTTCAGCTTTAGTCTAGTTCAGCCTAGTCTAGTCATCGTCCTGTCTCTCTTTAGTCTAATTTAGTGCCTCTATTCTCTTTAGTGTCGTCTAGTGTCTCGTCTCTCTTAAGTCTAGTCTAGTGTCTTGTCTCTCTTTTGTCTAGTCTGGTGCACAGTCCCTCTTCAGTCTAGTCTAGTGTTTTGTCTCTCTTTAGTCTAGTCTAGTGCCTCATCTCTCTTTAGTGTCGTCTAGTGTCTCGTCTCTCTTAAGTCTAGTCTAGTGTCTTGTCTATTTTTAGTCTAGTGCAGTGTCCTGTCTCTCTTTAGTCTAGTCAAGAGTCTTGTCTATCTTTAGTCTAGTCTAGTGTCTTGCCTCTCTTTAGTCTAGTCTGGTGTCTTGTCTATCTTCTTGAGATTTGGTGTAAATCTAGAATAGTAACATGTAAATGTGATTGTACATGTCTGTTTGACATGCTCTGTAGGTGTGTGTATTGCTGTTAGATTCTTTGTGACCCAAAAATAGAAGATACTTAAATTTAATGGAATTGAAAATTTGAAATTTAATTGTCTTATCTTCTACAATGTATTTTTATAAATATGATAAAAGACATTTTATGATGTCTTTTTGTCATTTTATGATTTATGCTTAGATCCTTGATTATAAAAAGAAAAAACTCTTATTCACTACACAGTTTAAATATTTTACCATCACAGCACCAACTCCAAGCATAAATACATTGAAAATGCATACAAAATGCTATAAAAAACAAGACTGCATATTAATGATATTAAAGATTATTATTATTATTATCCTGCTATTGTTTAACATAATTAATAATATTAAAGACTACTTAATAATATTCTCTATTTGCAGGGGTAATATTGCATGCTAAACATTACTGTAAAATACATACCTATATAGCCACATACATATATTTACACCGAATGGTCAGACACCCAAAGACACCAGGTAAAAAATATTAGAACTGAAGAACATTGGCCCATCTGCTGAATAACTCCTCAAGCGTTACCTAGGGTGCTTGTCAAAAAGATATTATACGAGCAGACACAGTACTAACGCACACACACACACACACACACACACACACACACACACAAAGTATGTATGTATGCACACATATATGTATAGGTAAAAGTATATGAATCTATTTTTTTTATTAGTTGACTAATTTATAAATGAAACCTTGTGAATTAAACAAGCACCAAAAAATCATACAGCCTGACTGCCAACATTTTGCATATAGTGTATTTTTACACGAGAAATGTGCATTAGTATTAGTGTTTAGGTTGTTAATATATTACACACGTTTGACAAATTTTTTATTCATTCAAATCTATTTTTAGCATTTTTTAAAATATACATTTATTAATTATCACATGTATTTAAGGTTGTGTATTTGAAATTGGACAATATTTGAGAAGGGAAAATAAAGCATAAATAAAACATACTTATTTTTTAACTTGAGCTTGGTTTCTCCTGGCCGCACTGGAGTCATGATGGTTTTCGCAAAGTGGCAGTGCAAAACTGTACATGTATAATTTATAAAACAGCGACTGACTGTGACTAAGTGCAGTGAGCAAGCAGGTTGATGTCAGGGGCTAGGAAACAAAACTCTCTGAGAGAGAAAGAGAGAAATAAAGTCTGTAATCCAGAGACTCTTTCACTAAAATAATTGTGAATTAACTTAAGCAAAAAAAAACATCAGATTCAATATAATAAAAATAATATTTATTTTTTTTCTGATTTTAGAAGCTCAAAAACGTGGGGGTGCTTATATGTACACATTTCGAATATGCACATAAATAGAAGTGCACATTTTTCCAATTTTTTTGGAAGGTTTTTTTGTGCCTTTTAAATCAGGGCGGTGCTTATATTCATGTAAATATAGTATGTGTGAGTTTGTGAACATGACCACTAGGGGCCATATTTCAATTGTGCTTTTCCTTCCAGTGAAGTAACACACACACACACACACACAGACACACACACAAATTGCAGTTACACACACAAACCTCGGCCACAAAATCTATGGTTGTTAAAGTTGAAGCTTTCGCAGCCACATAGTGAGTTATACTTGCTTGTTATAAGTTCCTGGCTAATCCACCTACTTTTAATTGAATCTGTAAAATTGTCTTCACTCTGTCTTCTATACTATACGGACAACAGAACAGGTCATAAAAAAGGCAGATTGCGGTGCATCGAGTAATAAAGAGCGGAATCGACAAGCCGGCCGCGGTATTTCTTTCGCTGATGCTTGAACGCTTAAACGTCTTCACGCCGAATCCGACCCGCTCTCATTTCCAATTTGCGCTCTGGTCAGCAGCGTCATCCTCTGGTCCGGTACCAGGCTCCAGCTGAGGCACGTCAGACGCCTCCACAGGGGCCATTATTCAGAGGTGTAATTGGCGGAGCGGCGCACCGGGATGCCCTTGGGAGCCAACAATTCATAACCCCCTCAAAGCCAATATCCGATAGCAGAAAATACGCTGAGACAAGAGCCAGGATTGAGAGAGAGAGAGAGAGAGAGAGAGAGAGAGAGAGAGAGAGAGAGAGAGAGAGAGCGAGAGAGAGAGAACAAGAGGGAGAGAGAGAGAGAGAGGGAACGAGAAATATAAGTAGAACGTGGTAGTGCGAAGAAAAAACTAAGAAATAGTGTGGGAGAGATTGTGAAAAGAGAAAAATAGACAAGAGAGAGAGAGAGAGAGAGAACGGAGGAGAAAGAAGTGAAAAGAAGAAGATTGAAATAGAGAGACATACTGTGTGAGATAGAGATAAGAGGTAGATAGAATAAAAGGGAGATACAAAGAAAAAGAGAAAAATAAATTAGGGAGAGGTTGAGGGTGATTAAAAAGAGAGAGTGAGAGAGAAAAAGATCAATAGAGAGGATGGTTATAAGATAGGAAAGCATGGGAAGAGAGAAAAGAGAGACGAAGAGGGAGAGAAGAGACAGATATATGTAGAAAGAGAGAGTTAAATAGATATTTGGAGAGGTGAGAAATTTAGAGAGGTAGTGTAGAGAGGGAGAGAGGGATGTAGTGAGAGAGATATTTAGAGAGAGGGCTCTCTCTAAAGCAGGGGTCGGGAACCTATGTCTCGCGAGTCATATATGGCTCTTCTGGTGGCTGCATCCGGACAACACCATGTTTTCTATTGGATAATGCGCAACGTTGTCGTGACGTCAGTATGTTAACTTCCCCGCCCTCCTTTTAATATTCAGTAGTTCGCTACCAAGCGGAAACCCTCAAGACGACGGCTACTCACGAATGGAGTAATTTGCCTTTGTAGAGAGACAGAGCAGCTTCTGTATGGAATCGGATTTTAAAAATATCACATGTAGATTAATAAAAACGCATTTCAAAAAAGCATTTTTGTTTCGTTTTTAATTTTACGCTTGCATTCTCAAGTATCAAAACTTTTTTTCCGTTGCATTTCAGTCGCGTGCCCGCGCGGTGCCTGCGTCGGGATTTGCGCGTTGGCGCGACGTATTTCATTTGCAGTTTTCCAAGCCGCGTGTTGCAAGGGATGAGTTCATCGCTTAACGTGGGGTAAAATAAGTTAAAAGTTGTAAAATAAGTTCAAGTTTAAATGGATGCCCGCCCGATTTTAAATGTATTTTATTTTGTGTTTGATTTATTGGAAATGTATTTGTATTTGTCTGAGTTTATTTGACCCAGTTGAAACACCTCTGGATGTGCACCGTGTTTCTGCTCTTCACCGCACGTTTGTTTTGTCAAAATTAAAGGTTGAAAATGAGCCACACGAGTATGAAGACATTTTACATATAATAACAGCGTTATCAAAACGAGTTGAAATGCTTTTTGTCTTGGATTTCATATTGGTTTTTCAAATATGCATAGATTTACTTGAATTTCGTTTTTAACAGGTATGGCTCTTTTGGACTTCATTTTTACCAATATGCCGTGTTTATGGCTCTCTCAGCCAAAAAGGTTCCCGACCCCTGATCTAAAGTGTAGAGATATGGAGATAGAGAGAGATCATGAGAAGTAGAGCGAGAGATGTAGTGAGGGAGAGAGATAAATTGGAATCTAGAGAGAGAGAGAGAGGCATGTAGATAGTGTATGAAAAAGAGAGAGAGATGTAGAGAGAGGAAGAGATGGAGATGTAGAGAGAGAGAGAGTGAAAAGGAGAGACAGAAATATAGAGAGGAGGATGGAGATGAAGAGAAAGTGGAAGGTGTAGAGATAAATACAGAAATAGAGATGTAGAGAGAGAGAGAGAGAGAGAGAGAGAGAGAGAGGAAATGTAGAGAGTTAGAGAGAGATGTAGAGAAAGAGACAGAGATATGGGAGAGAGAGAGTGAGAGAGAGATGTAAAGAGAGAGAGAGAGTGTGAGAGTGAGAAAGAGATGAAAGAAAGAGAGAGAAAGATGGACTGCTTCATCACAGGGAGAAGTAATGGCTGTGTATTGATTGCTCTCAGCTCAGACTCCGATTTCATGTTTAAAACAACACTGATCCTCATTAGGCCGGAGAGAGAGAATGGAGAGACAAACACAAGGTCACACAAGGGCAACAAGAGCGGAAAACCAGGAGTGGAACCGTATTATAAAGAATACTTTCTTCATCCCAAATGTGATCAAGCCGAGGAGCACAACACAAGTCACTTTAAATCGAAGACTAATGCCTGAACCAATCACACGCGCTTAACAACCAAACACTAAATCAAACAAAAGCCTGTGAAACTCCGCCAGACGTTTGGCAGATCTGAGGCGAACCTGAGTCGTGCTGCTTTGAGGTCAGAAGATCCAGCTAATCAGATTATCTGATGTCGAGCGATTCGGATTGAGACGGGATCACGGAACAATGTGATGCAGCTTTACAAAAAGATCCTATTCATGCTGAGGACAAACACGGAATCGCCCACATGCTTCCACGGGAAAGACGTCTCGGTCTTAAACAGAGACCTCGGACAAAAGCGCTCGAGAGAAGTGTAGAAACATCTCAATACTGTATTTACGCGAATATAAGCACCCCCCTGATTTTTCAGGCACAAAATAAAAATTACGTTAAAAAAAATTACGTTAACATTTTCTTAAAGATATTTTTTTTCTTTATTTAACATACCTAAATTGTGACTCGTATCAGTTTAATATTGTTTTACTTGAATAATAGAAAACAAAAAGTTGATTCTAGTGGTCAGGACTTCATTTCCCAAGATCCTTTGCTCTCCAGTCAGAGTCGCACATGAGCAGAGCAATTGTTTCAAGCTCCGGCCTGTTTCAAGCTCTCTGTTTATCTGACGCCGTGTGAAGAGAAAGGATTATTATCCCCTGTGCAGTGACCCAGCGTTTTGATTGTGTCTAATCCTTGGATTTTTTTACTCCTTACTTGTGTTCTTCATTTTCAACAGTTTCGACTCTTTCTGCGATGACACATTGGACTCCTTTGTAGCCGGTTGTGCTAAGCTAAGCTAGCCGGTTGTGGTTTGTAGTCTCAGTTTGTTGTAATGTAAAATATTGTACTTTATTTCATTTAATCTAACGTCTTCCAGTGTTATTTTGTCTCTGTTAAGTGTCGCGGTGTGTCTAATGTTTCTTTATCTCTGTTATTGAGCCAATACAATATTATACTGTATATATGCTGCATACAGACGACATGTTTCTGTTTATTTGTGATTGTTCCTGACATGAAATATGCTTATATTTAACCCCCCGAGTTTTTGAGAGTTGAAAATTCGTAAGGTGCTTATATTTGCGTAACCACTGTTATAGGTGCAATTACAAGTCAAAATTGCAGACAGTTACTTTAGGCTGTGTTTTTATATGGAACAAAAATTTGAGTGGATACATTGTATTAATAATTGTGTAACATTTGATGCTTTTGAAGGAACAAAAAAAACATGGAAACATGTTGCATAACCAAAAAAATGAAAACAACTGAAACATGTATGTAATATGGGTGGGTTTGCTATGTTCAGGGGTTGGAGTATAAAAGAGTCAAAACCTTACTGTATTTGTATTGTCTTGAGCAGAGTTCCATTTACTAGGAGTTATGTAAATGTAACTCTATGCATTTGCCTGCATGTAAAAATAAAAGTGTATCCCCTATGTATCCTGTATCACCTATGTATCCCCTAAAATGCGAGTTGTAACAACAAGTTCTTTATGTCACCTGATGAGGCTAAAGATGTACTTACTCATTCATAAAATGCGTCTGACCAAAAATCTGACTAGTCTGTGGTTTTTTGTCTTTTCTAAACAAACCCTCATCCAAACAAGGAGTCTCCTTTTAAAAATTTTGTTAAAATGGGAAAAATAAATATTTTGTGACAATAATAAACTTAAATATGTGTCCAAGAAATTATGTCATTTGATCAACTAATGAACTACGCAACTTTCACCGCTGGTCGATTCTTTTATAAGCACTCACAGTTCAAAATATCTATAGCATGAGGATTGGAACACCCAATTTGTTCCACAAGGTTTATATACTCATCAGCCAATCAGTTATTCTTAAGCGGGTCCCATGATGTAATCAGCAGGAAGTTGACGTTGGATACTGTGTGTGAATACTAACACGCTGAAAATGTGGATTAAATAATGTTTAAAGCCCTTGAGGCTTGGAATTCTAGTATTTTTATTTTCTTTCGGGTCGATGGAGTGAAAAGTGATAGCCAAGATCTGGACGCTGGTCTGATATATTTGCAAATGTTCCTCAAAAGTCATCATTACTCAAAAGTACAGAAAATGGGAAAGCATTTATTGAAAATCGAAAATGTTAAGAATAAAACCTTCAAATTCCAGACTAAACAAAATTAAAAAAGCTCAAACCCCGGCATTGCTGCTTGCGGCTGTTTTATAGTCTCGTTTCCTCAATGTTGTCTGTTTTGCAAACTTCTACATCGAAGTCTACATTGAAACCCCACAACTTTGTGGATCTTTAGGCGCTAAAGCAAATACGCTCTGTTTTTATGTTCTATGTGTTCTATTCATTGATGAAGGTCTGTGAAGTAGCCGCTCTGAGTATCGACCTGCGGGGTCTTGAAAGAGTCTCAATACTCAACAGTGGAGAAGCTTCAGCAGACACACAGAACACACCACGAGACACAGACATGACTGAGATCTTTTAACCTTGCTAACAAATACACACACACACACACACACACACACACAATCCCATAAACTTTCTGAAAGAGCATCAAAAGCAAGTGTAAAGAAGAAGCTTTAAAGTATTCAAACAATTCATAAACAAGCAAGCATTCTACAAAATGGTATAATTAATAAAATAACAAATAAATCATATTTTGTGTTTTTATTATAAGCCAATGATAAAATGTTAGTATTGATAAAATAAACACTTATTTTAGACACTACACAGAGTTGATGGTTACTCAGAAGAACACTAGACAGAGTAGACCACTACACCAAGTTGAACACTACAGAGAGTAGAACACACAGAACAACACTACAGGGAGTAGAACAACACACAGAGTTGCACTCAGTTGATGGTTACTCAGAAAAACACAACAGAGTTTAACACCATAGAGTTGAACGCTACACAAAAGCGTTGAGAGAGGAGGGTAATTTTAATCGGGAAATAAAATGATTAATTTTTAAATGATTAAATAGCTAGTAGAGCTGCACGGTTTTGGATAAAATGAGATTATCCAGATTATCTTTTGCTTAGAATAAAGATCACGAACAGTTCTGGATATTTTATTATTTGAAACATGAAAAATTTTAACCCTGAAAATCAGGTTGTCAAACAGCAACATAACAACACATATTACTCTTAAATTTAAATACTGTAAAGAGAATGATTTATATAATAATAATAATAATAATAATAATAATAATAATAATAATAATATGAAGTAATGTTGTAAAAAAAAAATCATCATTAAACGTAATAAAAAATAAACCATACACGGTTTTATACTTTTAAAATACTTATTAAACAATGATTATTATGTAGGGGGGCTAATAATTTTGTAAACTGTAGATGTTTGCTGTGTGTGATTTTCTGAGTGTCTTCTTCTGGTTTGAAGCCGCAGTAAACACACTCACACTTCAAAATAAAATCCTTTTTCAGGAAGTAAAATGTCGAAGTTGATAGCAAACTTACTTTACCTTTGTGTTTAATCAATCATTCTCCGTGTTTATTTTCTGTCTTTTTATACTCTTGTTGTAGTGTTCTAGTGCGCAAAACCGCAGGTGGCCAATTAGGGCGGGGCCAAAAAATACCACAGAATAATTTTATATTATTTAAATAATTCCGCTTGCCGATGCGCGTGCACGCACACATCGATTGTGCACGATGTCCATCTTCTAAATGCTTTTGCATTTATTGCACGTTTCAGTTGTTAGCGTGCCGGCTGTGTCCTGTGATAAGAGCATCTCCGAGATACTGTCCACAGCGCAGACGACTATCTGACTGATCTGAGAACAGAAACAGCCTCTTATTTATATCTTCCGATGAAGAGCGGAGCTTTTGAGCTTTCACAAGCCGGGATCAAAAAGTGCTGTTTGATGGGTTAATCACACCGTTCTGAGCTGTTATGTGATTCGCTTCTCACCCGGTAAACGCAGCGTATCTGAGCGTTTAACCTGAAACGTGACTTGGGGAAAAAAACAGAGCAACAGGCCTAGGTGAGCTTACTCAGCGCTTACACTCAACTTGGAGGCCATTGGTCATAATTGCTCATTCCAACGTAGTGGATTTAATTAAATACTAAATATTTATCTTTTATTGACAGTCACAGAAAGGTCATGTGCCAAAGCAGCTGTAAGAAATAAAGTACAACATTGCACAGAGCTTAACACTACACAGACATTTACACTACACCTAGTGGAACACTCCACAGATAAACACTACACCGAGCTGAACACTACACACAGATGAACATCACACATAATGTATCTGCTACACAGAAGAGCACTACAAAAAACACTACACAGAGTTGAACACTCCTCATAGACTCCTCATAGTTGAACACTACATAAAGTTAAACAGTACACAGAGATAATCTGCTACAGAGAAGAACACTACACAGAGTTGAACACTCCTCATAGTTGAACACTACATAAAGTTAAACACTACACAGAGTTGATCTGCTACAGAGAAGAACACTACACAGAGTTGAACACTACACAGTGCTGAACACTACAAAAAGTTTAACACTGCACAGAGTAGAACATTACACAGAGTTAAACACTACACAAAGTTAGTGTTACACTGCACAGATTGAGTCATGCACAGAAGAACACTTGAGTTGAACATTTTTCATAGCTGAACACTACAAGAAGAGCAACACCACACGGAGTTGAACGCTACACAGAGTTAAACACTCCTCATAGGTGAAAACTACATGAAGATCAACACTACACAGAGTTGAACACTCCTCATAGGTGAAAACTACATGAAGATCAACACTACACAGAGTTGAACACTCCACAGAAGAACACTACACAGAGTTGAACGCTACACAGAAAAACACTACACAGAGTTGAACACTACACAGAAAACAATACATGTAGCAGAACACTCCTCATAGCTGAACACTACATGAAGATCAACACTATACAGAGTTGAATACTACACAGAGTTGAACGCTACACAGAGTTGAACGCTAAACAGAGTTGAACACTACACAGAGTTGAACACTCCTCATAGGTGAAAACTACATGAAGATCAACACTACACAGAGTTGAACATTACACAGAGGGGAACACTACGCAGAAAACACTACATGTAGCAGAACACTACACAGAGTTGAACACTACACAAAACTGAACACTACACAGAGTGGAACATTACACAGAGTTGAACGCAAGACAAAAACACTACACAGAAGAGCACCACACAGAAATGAAATTGGCAGAAATGACAATTTAAGCAGGCGTCCATCTTCTGGTCAGGTGCAAAGGCCTAATACTGGCCACTGCTTTGGTGTGTGTGTGTGTGTGTGTTGTGTGTGTGTGTGGTGTGTGTGTGTGTGTGTGTGTGTGTACTCTATGGTCATAAACAGAAGACCAACAGAAAGACAGCATGTCAGACAGATCTGATAGAAAAATGAAAATGAAATGAATAAAGATGCAAACCTTGAACAGAACCCTCACTCTGAAGGACACAGAGAAGCTTTTTCAGCCGCTCGTGAGAAAAGCGCCACGGTATTAAATATTCAGAAGCTTGTCAGCTGATCGCAACCACACGCTCACGTTTGCCGCCTAAATATTTAACCATCTATTAAAAATGCAATTTATCTATGTAGAAAAGATGAACGCATCATAATGAATGCAACTAATCATGTCACGAAAAGAGATGCGATGAGACTCATCCACAGGAAATGAAGGTCTGAGTCAACAACCTGAGAAACCCTATAGACGCCCTATAGGTCCCGGATGAAGTGTTTGTGCACACTAACGAAGAATCATTAAAGCCAGTGTACGGGGAGATTATTCAGGAACGTTTCAAAGACACTCCATTAGAAACAAAGAAAAGGAAAAGGCCATTTGGGCTCCACAACGTCTCAACAACGCATCTTTCAAATGTCAGGACAATAAGCTCTTTCTCCCCTCGGACTGGGATTAGTGGTTAATTATCCCGCTTCTCAAACAGAAATAAGTGACCAAATGTCTCAACAAGGCCTACGTGTGTGTGTGTGTGTGTGTGTGTGTGTGTGTGTCACTTGTGGGGACCTTTGTCTTGCCCACACAACTGTGAAGTCCGTTTGAGGGTTAAGTAGGGATTTTAGGGCTAAAGTTGGAATATTATTCAATTCAAACAAAACTCTAAATGCATCATTTAAAAAAAGATAGATGAATGTATTAGTGAATGGGTAAACAAATGGGTTAGAAGAGGAATGAGATTGAGCGAGACCGAGATGAAGATTTAAAATGGATTGAAATAGGTGAAAGAGAGAGAGAGAGAGAGACAGAGAGAGAGAGACAGAGAGAGGGAGAGAGAGAGAGAGAGTGGTAGAGATGGTGAGAGGTAAAGACAGAGAGAGAGAGAGAGAGAGAGAGAGAGAGAGAGAGAGAAAGTTCAAGTTTAATTATATAGAGCTTTTCTTAGTTCGAGATCAACACAAAGTCGCTCACTTGAGAGAGAGATAGTGTAAGAGATAGATGGAGGAAGAGAGGATGAGAGAGATAAAAAATAAATAAATAAATAAATACATACATAATAAAGACAATAGAGAGGTCCAAAACAAGTGCAATTACAAGACACAAATCCAAGTCATGACACATATCTGACACAACAAGACACAACAAAAGAATAAACAGAAGATGAACTAAAGGCGGAGTTTCTCCATTTGATGCTTGGGTAATCATGGTCTAGAACAGGCTTGGGCAAACCACGGTCTGTGGGCCACACGCTTTAATCCGCCCCGCCAAACTTGTAAAAATGAAATTATAGACAGTTGCCATTGTAGAACCCATTGTTAGAAAAATGATGAACCAGGCTCTCCACAGGGTTTTTTCCTCGCATCCCACCAGTGAGGTTTTTTTTACCTGGACACTGTCGCATATGTTCTTGCTCACTGGTCATCGCCATAATCTTAAACACCCACGAACAACGAACAAAAAGCAACAATGCTCTATTTTTACACTTTCACACAGCGGCTTTGAGACAGTTGTAACTGTGATAAGCGCTTTACAAATGCACTGAACTTGAACTTCTGGTCTAGAACGTTCTCTCCTCTTGTTGCTCCTCTTGTTGCTTTAATATTGAGGAGTTGATGGAATATTGAGGAGAACAGTCTTGAGTCTAGTTGAAATCTGGCACAAAACAATTGAAGATGATTTAAAAGTTGAATGCAAGGATGGATGATGAATGGATGGATGAAAGCACAGATGGATGGGGATCTACCATGAGAGTCTCATCAACAGTCTTCCCAATCAATTCCTACCATCACTCACACGTAACTAGGCGCCGGAGAGAGAGACGGTTCATTATATTTGAATGGCAACTATATTATTGACGATGTGGTATTGATGAATCGATTGTGCCATGTTGTGAAGTTAATGGCATTTAACAGCAGACAGTCAATTAGCCTGCAGATCCTCCTAAAGACCAATTAACCCAGTGGACAACACTGACCACATTCTGCTGTCTATTATCCAGGCTAATCTCCATTAGAGCTAGCATGCAGGGTCTCCGGCCACACAGTGACCGCCAGCTACTATCACTCATGAGAAAAACCGCATGACAGGTCTTAATAATTCATGATTTTTTTTTTACTGGAGATTAAAAGACAGAGATAGGGAACAGACTGTTACCTCAGGTTCTCCAGAGTTATCCCATATATATTCTCATCTGAGGAGAGGAAATTGTAGTTAGCCATAGCTGTTAGCATTGTTAGCCAACTAAACGTGCGAATAAGCCAACTGTCTCAATTTCTCTGCTTTGCTAAGTCGTTCTTTTTCTCTCTACACATCGACGTTAAGCTTCATTAGTCGAGAAGACATTGCTGGTTTTTAGTCGCATTTTATAATTGGTGTAAGTAAAAATACTTGAGTAAATAGACTTTGCTACTTTGCTTAGGTATTTTGGCTACTTTGTACTTGTGCTGAGTATCAAAAATATAAAAAACTGTTACTCTCTACTTGAATACATTGTTGATTGAATATCTTTTCTACCGCGTTATTTTCTTAAGCGGACGAGACGATATCGCCATCTGCAGGATGCTGACTGTACTGGATGTTGTTTATCAGCATAATAATGTGAATATAAATAAGCGGTTGCACTTTTTTGCATATTTGAATTTCACTGAGACTGACTTCTAGTTCTTTTTTTATCTGTTTTGTTCTGCAATGTTGAAACATTGCGGTGTTAAATTGCATTTGTATTTTTTTAAACGAAACCTCAGAAATAAAGAGTTTCTTATTTTTCACATTTCTTTCTGTTTTTTTTTTTTAGCCTAAAGTAAAATACTCAAGTTATTTTAAAATATGATACTTTATGACTTTTTGTCACATGTCGAGTGTAAACGACCATCTGTTTAAAGAAACTTAGTTGAAATTGGTGACTTGATACTTGGAATGGAGTAATTTTCAGGGTAAGGTATTCGTACTATTATAGTTTTCAGGTACTCTTTACACTTCCGCATTAATACGAAAAAAAAATACAAAAAAACCCCACCAAAACAAACTTTAAATGATTGAACAATTTGGGACATAAATGAGATGCTGATGATGAGCAAACTAATGAACTGATGAAATCAAAACAAAACATAAACGACTGGATGGTAAAACATGGAAGTAAGTGACATCATGCGACTTTAAAGTGTTCGCTGTCCTGTCAAAATAAGAGCCACTTCCTTTTAAATTCATAAAGTTCAATGTGACCGAAGGGCGTGAGTATTAACATACGTCTCATGCCCACAAATCAATTATCAGTCATTGTTTATAAAATAAAATAAAACACACCAGTCAATTCAAGACAAAATAAAAATGTCACATCACTGATTTGCTGTCAGAAAAGCATGTCTGTGTTTTCTCTGTTCGCTGTGGGAACGATGTAAGGTGCTGACAGCAGATGTCTGAACAAGACTCACCCTGAAACTGAAGTACAGCATCTCTCTCTCTCTCTCTCTTTTTCTCTCTATCTCTTTATCTCTCTCTCTTTATCTCTCTCTCTCTCCTAATGATAAGATCACTCACGTCCCAGTTAAAGGAATAACAGAGCATCATTCCGCTATTCTTAGAAGGGTTATGGAGAAAAGTCACATTCCTGGATTCTCTCCCCCCTCTCTCTCTCTATCCCCCCATCTCTCTCTCTCTCTCTCTCTCCATCCTTCTCTCCTCCTGCCTCTCTCTCGCTGAGCTTCATCGATTTATCATCTCGTTTTTTCCTCCGTGACGTCAGATCTGCTTTATTAGGAAGATCTGCTTGGCATTTCATTTGGAGGAAAGTAGAGGTCTGGCAAACACAAATCTCACCGTGCGGCAGTCAATCACCACAAAGTTTGCTCACGAGTGAGAGAGAAATGCTTTTTCCTCGCTGACATTTTCCATCGCGGATGGGAAAACTGGGGAATTATGTCCACGGTCGCTCCGTGACTGAATCCACGGGTCCAAAATAGCTTCAGTTTCACACAGTGGCCCAAGAATTTTAAATATATTTATTTAATAAATAAGTCATGGAGTGATTCTACAGATCTTTGTTATTTCATTGATCAACCAGAAGATACTGTGCGATTGACCATAAACACATCAGACGGCAGTAGTGGTCCAGTGGTCAAGCGTTGTAAGTTCTAATTCTCTCATTTTACACACGAAGGGTCTTTTACCCACACATGCCCCCTTGAGGTGCTGCCCACTGCTCCAGGTTTGTGTAATGTTTGGCGATGTAATCAGGCAGTTTATGTTTCACACTCATATGAAATTAATTTAAAAAAATCCACCTTTTGTCATTTGGAGATGCAAATCAAGAGAGATCTGTCAGTTCATCAATAAAGTGATGCAGGTGGATGAATGTCAAAGAAAGAAAGACAGAAAAAAAGGATGGAAGTAAGAAAGAAAGAAAGAAAGAAAGAAAGACAGAAAGGATGGAAGAAAACAAAGAGGAAATATTAATATTATTATTTAAAGAATATTGATAGATATTATGAGTGAAAAAAAGTACATTGAGTGAGAGAAAGAGTAAGATAGAGTCAGAGAAAGAGAGAGTGAGATACTAGGGAGTGAGAGCGAAAAAGAGTAAAAAGAGATAGATGTGTGAGAGTGAGACAGACGGTATTGAGTAAGATGAGAAGAAATGGAAATTAAGTGTGTGTGCGTGCGTGCGTGCGTGCGTGTGCGTGTGTGTGAGTGTGTGTGTGTGTGTGTGTCGTGCATCAGTCACTCCAGCTGTTTCCTTTCATTTCTCCCTCACTGTCCTTCACATCTGCAGCAGCGGCGAAAGGCCAGAAATAAGAGCGCAAATCAATTCAGATGAAGATCCGTGCAAAGACCACACACACACACACACGCACACACGCACACACACACACACACACACACACACACACACACACACACATACACACTGACTGAGCCTGTTATCCCGTTACCGACAAAATGTCCTTAAAATCTCGTATTTTGTCACAATTCTCCCTGTTTCAGACCGGGGGTGGGGGTTGTTTACTCTAAACTGAAATACGTCAACACGTAAACTACGTATAGACAGCAACACTTCTGTCACTCCTCCAAAAGCATCGGTTCTTTAATAAACACGCGGGTTTGTTTTGTACGGAAGCTCGTTGCATTTACCAATAGTTTTACCAAGCCAAAAAAATGTTGAATGCAATGAGCTTCCGTACTCATGACACGTAGATGACACATAAATAAAAAGTAACAACTTACTCGTGCGTCAAACCGATTTCCTCACTTCTGTTCCACGAGATTTGAAAACGCGAGGAACGGGTAAAAAGCGCCGGACGCTAGGGGGCGCTGTGACGTCACTCTCTTTTCTCACGTTAAACTATCTCAATTTTGTACTCGTAAATCAAATCAACTACTTAAAATACAATATGTATCAAATAAACTACAATAAAATACTACAATATATATTTATTATATATATATTTTAAATATGCATCTAAATATTTTTTTCATCTATTATTCAAATAGAAGTGTCACAAGTTAAAATCGTTGAAAGAAGTATTTTATCTAGCCAGTAGGCATTTATGTTTTTTTTTTTTTTTGGTTTTTTGTTTTTTTTTCTCATTTTTATTTTGTGCCTGAAAAATCTGTATGGTCTGCATACAGAAAAACCTTTAAACCCGGATTTGGAAGAATTACCTTTAAATTAGTATTTAAACTAATATTTATTATGATGTTTAAATCCTATACATGACTCAAACTCTAACTTTTGCTGTCTAACAGAGCATTACTGTTGACTAAAATGTATAATTTGGCCCAGAAAAAAAAGTACATTTTGCAAATCAACAAATAATTTTGCACAAATTAAAACAACCAGATTAGAAATGAAGACCTCAGTGTCCCACACATCGCATGGCCACGAGGATCAGAAGATGTGTTTATGTTTGATTGGCCCCAAAAGACGGCAGATAGCAACAGCGCTAATGTACCTGGGGACCGAACAGCAGGAAAAACATACACAGCATCAATCACATGTTTATGTGTTTATGTTTATTTTGGATTTGGATTTGGATTTGGAAAACTTTATTGTCCACAGATGTGGAAATTTGTCTTTGGTACTCACCACACATTTAGCAACAAACATGCAGACATTATAACCTACGACAAAACCAGGAAGACATGTCTGGCAAACACACGCAACTACATATATTTACTCTGTTTATTGAAAACGTTTGGAGCACTTTTTTGCACATTTTATATTTTTTATACTAGATATACTGTATATTTTATTTGATCTTATTCAATGTACATTTTGTTACATTTTTATTTTGTGTGTTCATTTCTTTATGTTACACCAAACGGAGTAGTGTTCTTAATTCCATTGTAATCATGTGATGCAATGACAATAAAGGCATTCTATTCTATTCTATTCTCTATAGTTGTGTGTGTAGGAGGGAGGTCAAAGTGGGGCCCAAAAATAGGTTTTACACTATAGTGGGGACATTCATCTGGTCCCCACAATACTGAAGGCCTGATTAAAGAGCAAGATTGGATTTTAAGGATTAAGTCAATGATGGGACCCCACTGTGATATCAATGTGTGTGTGTGTGTGTGTGTGTGTGTGTGTGTGTGTGTGTGTGTGTGTGTGTGTGTGTGTGTGTGTGTGTGCTAACTATCTAAACACACATTTCTTCCCTTCTATGCCTGTAACTAGACAGACGAGGGTGTGAAAGGGGGTTTGATGAGGCGGCGAGAGGATTGATGTGTGTATCTGTGATGGGCCGCGGTGCAAATGTGATCGGTTTGCCAGTAATGGAATCCAGGGAAGGGCAGAAAGATTGCGCCGCCACGTCCATCTGAATATGTTCATGAAGTCTCAGCGTCGGAACGGACGCATGGTAAAAGTGGAGGAAGATCTGAGATCTGTGGTGTGGTCTTCAGGAGTAAAAGCAATCACTGCCGCAGCGTGTAAGCGTGGATCAATAATGATCAGGGGTTAATAGAAGAGCACAAATCAATTCACAGGCCTCATTTCTGACGACATTTACAGCCGGACAAAGCGTTTTAACGGCGTGTGTTAAACTGACGCCGTGCTCGACCACAAAATATGCATTCGTTGTAAAAAGTGAAGAAAATGTGAAGCATTTTCATTTGTTTGCAGTGGTGTGAAGTACTTGAGTAAATGGACTTTGTTGCTTTACTCAAGTATTTTTGGCTGCTTTATACTTGTGCTGAGTATAAAAATATAAGCAACTTTTACTCTCTCCATGACTACATTTGTGATTGAGTATATGTACTCTTTACTCCACTACATTTGTGATTGTCCGCATTACGTTGGTATATTTTTCTACAGCGGCTATTTTATTGAGCGGACAAGGCAATAGCACCATCTGCAAGATTCTGAAGGTACTGGATGCTATTTATTGTGAAAAGAATTAATGTGAAATAGAATTAGTGAATTGAATTACTTTTTGCACATTTGAGTTTGATTTGATTTTGTTCTGCCATTTTGAAACATTGAGGTGTTACATTTAGTTTCTATTTTAGGAAATAAAACCTCATACATAAAGAGATTCTTGTTTTCTCAATCTATAAATAAACAAAGAGATGTGTTGGCATTTTTTTACCCTAAATTCAGTAGGAGTAAAATACTTAAGTTATTTTAAAACTGGATACTGGATGCGACTTTTACTCAAGTCTTCTTGGAATTGGTGGCTTGGAACTTGAAGTACAAGTTGCCAATTTTTACAGTAAGGTAATTTGTACTTTTACTCAAGTATTTTCAGGTGCTCTTTCCACCACTTTACACACAGAAAGGCCGAACCGGGACTCATAAAACGGTGAATAGCACTACACAATCCACGTTAATTTTATTTTCGCTGATTCTGAACAGAAGGATTTGAGAAGAGTGTCTAGATGCGGTCACTCCTCGCCAGGGGTCACTCTCTCCGTCACGCGGGGTGGTCCGTGTCCCTGCTGCTGGGATCAGTGCGGCCCATTGATATTCTGAAGCCGTGTGCTGGGAAAAAAGCGAGAGTTGTCGGTGACACGGCCGCCCAAACAACACACAGCTGATAGACACCGGAAAAGACCCCGTGTCAGAGAGACGGGGGGCTGGAGCCTGTCGAAGAAAGCAATCTTCTCCACTTCAGTTTGTTTTAGAGGACCAGGGGACGGAGAAAATCAATAAGAGGAGTCACTCAGACACGGAGGGAGGGAGGAAGAGAGAGTCAGACCGGGAGAGATGCGTGTGAAATCAGAGGGTGCTTGTGAGAGAGGGCGAACGAAATAGATATATATAGAGAGAGCGAGAGAGAGAGGGAGAGAGAGCGAGACAGAGAGAGAGAGAGAGAGAGAGAGAGAGAGAGAGAGAGAGAGAGAGAGAGAAATGTGCAAAAGAGACACAGAAATAGTGAAGAGGATGTCAGAGGAATGAAAGAGTGTGATAAAGAAGAGATAGTGAGAGGAAAGAGTGACATGAAAAAGAGCGGATGAGTGAGAAAGAGAGAGAAAAAGGAATGAGAATGAGAGTAATAGAGAGAGTGTAAGAGAGGGGGGGTGAAAGATAGAGAGAGGGAGATATACAGTATATGGGGTGAAATGAGAGAGAGAAAATGGTGTGAGAGACTGAGAGAGAGAGAGAGAAAGGAGAGAGAGGGAGAGAGAGAGAGAGAGAGAGTGAGAGAGAGTAAGAGAGAGAGAGAAATGTGCAAGAGACACAGAGTGAAGAGGATGTCAGAGGAATGAAAGAGAGTGTGATAAAGAAGAGATAGTGAGAGGGAGTGACATGTGAAAAAGAGCGGGTGAGTGAGAAAGACAGAGAAAATGCAAAATACATGAGACAAAGAGAGAAAAGAAGCTGTACAGGAAAGCAAGAAAAAGGAATGAGAATGAGAGTAATAGAGAGTGTAAGAAAGGGTGGGTGAAAGATAGAGGGAGAGAGAGAGATATAGTGTATACGGGATGAAATGAGATATATATATATAGGGCGAGAGAGAGAGAGAGAGAGAGAGAGAGAGAGAGAGAGAGAGAGAGAGAGAGAGAGAGAGACCAAGGGAGAGAAAGAGAAATGTGCAAAGGAGACAGAGAAATAGAGAAGAGGATGTCAGAGGAAAGAAATATTCTTATAACAATATATATTAACTTCTTATTCTTATAATTAACAATTAATTTTCTAAATAAAGTGTGGTTTTTATAAAGTGCTACCGAAAGGGTGGGAAAAAGAGAAAGTGAGAGGGAGGAAAAAGAGTGATAGAGGTACAAGAGAGCAAGTGAAGAAATTAGTGCATGAGAGAAAAAAAGTGAGTGAGAGAGGGAGAGAGAAAAAGAGAAAGTGCAGAGCAGGAAAGCAAGAAAAACTAAATGGAGAAAGAGTAACAGAAAGAGAGAAAGGAAAAGACGGGGGAGAAGCAGAGAGAGGTAGAAAAGGAGAGAGATATGGGGTGAAATGAGAAAGAGAGACAGAAAGAGAGAGTTAGAGAAAGACAGAGAGAAAAATAAAGAAAGGGGGAAGGAGATATATACATTTATACTTAAAATGGAAAACAATCTTTTTGTACTTTGCCAGGAAATGTAATTTGGCGAATGATGTCATAATTAATAACAGTGAAATAAGATCAGAGCCACTTAAACACTAACGCTCTTTTATTATATAATTGTTGTTGTTACTTTAAGACGCATTAGTGGGTAATAACGTGTGGTTATCAGATACTGTAATAATCAGTTCACGTGACTGTACAGGAGAGAGATTTACCGGAAAGGATCGTGAGGAATTTTAGAGGTTGGCTCATTTAAAGCCGGAAGTGAAGCTAAGTGTATCATGTGTGTATAAATGTATTAACACGCGCTGTAATTACATCACACACATTTTCCCGCCAATTTGACACCAGACAGCGGCTGATTTCATGAAGAAGCTAAGTGTATTAATAAGAAATGAGTTCTCCTGAGAAACACATTTATCATATATATTTTTGTAAATAGTTTTGATCTTCAGGGGTGAAAAATAATTTTTGGCAGAATTCCATAACCACATTTGGGAAAATGTAATTACCGTAAAAATATAAATGATAATGGACCAGGCATCTTTCTATAGCCTAACACTGCTTTATTATATGCATAAATATATAATAAATACATATATAATTTCACCAAAAAAGAGCTAAAACAAACACACACACAAAAGAAATGAACAAGAAGCCACACGTCCTCTAATCCAGTTTATTCTTTTTCAGCAAAGAGGAAAGGGAAAAATAAGGAAAACAAGAAAACGAAAGAGAAAGGCTACAGAATATTTCATCTTATCCACGTCTTCATTCTTGTAGGTTTTATGTTAAACCTAAAGGGCAAAGTAATGCAGCTCTATGCTAGAATGAGTTAACCAGAAACACAAGAGGTTAAATAAGGATTTTTTTTCTCAAGATACACAATATTCATCTCTTTTCTTCAGCTCTGTCCTTGTCAACATCTCAACAGAAAAAACCAGTAAAAGTAAAAAAAAAAAAAAATCATAATAACAACAACAAAATAAAAGAGCAGGTAAATTGAAACTCCGCCATTCCCGTTCCCACCCGATGTGAACACATCCCTCCATAATGCCAAGACTGAAAGAGAGAGAAATGGAGTGATAGAGTGAGAGAGACGTGAGAAACAAAGAGGAAGATTTGTGAGAAACTTAGTGCGGGATGAGAGAACTAGAAAGAGAGATCTTGTGTGCAAAGAGAAAGAAAGAGAGAGAAAGGGAGGAATAGTGGTAGAGAGAGAGACAGAGAGAGAGTGGAAAAAGAGAAAGAAAGAAAGAGAGAGAGAGAGAGAGAGAGAGAGAGAGAAGAGGCAGACAGAAAATGTCTGAAAGAGAGAGCGAAAAAGAGAGAAAGATAGAGAGCAAGAGTGAGAGAGAGAGAAAAGGCAGAGAGATACACAATGAGAATAGGTGAAAGAGAGAGAGAAAAAGAAAACGAGAGATGAGGAAAAAAGAGAGAAAAAGAGACAGAAAGAAAAGAGAGGGAGAGAGAGAGAGAGAGAGAGAGAGAGAGAGAGAGAGAGAGAAGGCCGAGTGATTCTGCGGGGCTGATGGGAGTCGGAGGAGGTTTCAGAAGGTGTTTACTCCGACCAATCACACTGCAGTTCTTAACTCCCCCGGAGGCCGAGGGCGGTACTGGAGCTCGGCCCGACACACCTCCGCTGTAAGTGCATAAATGTAAGTGAAGACGCGTGGGACGGGCGCGGCTCTGACCAAAAGCTCGGCCGGGGAACGAGGGCGGAGCTAGCCGAGGGGGCAACACTGCGGGATCCGTCCCAGAGTCAGTCTGCTAACGGATCGATCCGGACCAATCGGAGTCCGAGTAGGAACAGTTCTGCCGGACCGGGCGAGTGGGTGGGTGGGGCGGATAACAGAAGATGATTAAGGCGGTGCCTGTGTGTGACCGTCACAGGTCAGAGGTCAAGGGGGCGTGTGAGGGTCCTCTGAGATGCGTGGAAGGAAAGAAAGATGCTCGGGCGAGGAAGTGTGTGCGTGTGTGTGTGTGTGAGTGAGTGGGGGGGTTGGGGGGGGGCGTTCAGGAACACTCTTCTCCGATGCGCTGGCAGGTTCGGCCCACCTTGCGGTCCAGCTTCACCATCTTCAGCACGGCTTCCTCTCGGCCGCGTCCCAGATGGTCAAACATACAGTTGTGTTGCTCCGGCAACCGGTGCAACATGCAGAAAACATAACCTGAGAGAGAGAGAGAGAGAGATAAAGAACATGTTTAATACATTGTATTTATTCCACAAAAATGATCTACAATTTCATTATCTTGTCATTTTTTCCATTCATTAGGCACTCGTCTTACCACTATTATTATTCGTTTTTAACCAAAGAAAGCGCCCAAAATCAACACAACAAATAACATTATTTGACCCAAAATACAGAAAAGTGTGTAACTTTAAAAATATGGTTGACTGACCAAAAAACGATTACTCAACAGCGTCCCCTCGGTACACATATTCACAATTTGAAAATTTGGGGGAAAATGGGAGGGGAAAAATTTAGTTAGTCACAGGCGTACTAAATTGCTGAAAAATTCAAGCACAAAATCCATTCTGAGCATAAAAGCCAATGGTAGCTATGCTGTATTTTCAACTGTGTTGCCATGGCGACCACCAAACTACATCGTTCTTAAGGGCGGAATTTGCTCTCAATCGCGGAAGAATGGTGTATTGACATTGTCACCAACACATTGAGAACGACACCGCCAACCTCCAATAGAGCGCCCCCCTGACGGAAGAGTTGAAAATTAGTTCATACAATGAATCTTAAGTTCATACAAGTTTGTACGATCTTAACTCAAACTCATTGGTTTGATCCGAACTAAGTCATTCTGTGCTGCACACTTATTGGTTGTTGCAACTGTCCTGTCAAAAGGCCCAAAACCAATTTGCTTTAGAGTCACACTAGACCCCGCCTTTTAAACCCTGCCTGCTAACAGTAACGCACCAGATCTAAACCCGTTGAAAATCGTGTGGCTTTGGAAATTCTCGCAGAATCATTTGGATTCTGGATTGCTGACTGGTTTAAACGATATCCCAAAAAGCTTTGATTTACAAAGCTTAACCTAGCGGTCAGGGTTTTTTGGACATATTGTGTATCGACTCAAACTGTCAAAGAATCCAAACTGTATCTGCGATAAATCGGTGAAACTACTATGTATAGTTGATTTCACCAGTTTGATATCACCAAATAAATGTACCTAAATGTACCAAATAAATATGACCTGCAAGTTTTCCAAAAGCTGTGTTGAGTCGTCAATCGTCTACGACAATAGACACAAACTAAATTAGGAATAAGAGATTCAGAGATATAACAGCGCCCCCAATGGCCAACACGATCACTACACATCCATTAAGTCAGAGTCAGAGACGGACAAAATTCACACCAACAAATTCAACATCAACTCACTAGATGAACCCAATTGATAAGGCGTAATCAAATTGTAAGTGAAGAGGCGAGGCGAGGCGAGAAGGCATGACACACCCTCTGAGACGAACCAATCACAGAGCGGGACACACAGACACACCTATGGACACTTTTTCGAAGTATGCTTTTGGGCGTCAAGAACAGTAATGTCCCGTGTAACTATGAATCTAGTCATGTTAGAATCGACCGTAGAACAAGAGATGCGAGTCGCTTAAAGTAAATAAAACCGAGATCTGCAAATGAAGGAGGATGAATTCAGTCTTAAGAGCCTCGTTAAGAAGATCAGCTCGTTAAAATTCATTAATGGACCTGGTGTTTTAATGAGTCAGAGATGAAAAGCTTAGAGTGTTTCAATTACCGCAGCCGCACACTTAATAGTGCGCGCGCGCGTTTGTGTAACACCCCGGGGAGACTGTTTTTAATAATGTGCTGCGTGTCAAAAGACATATTACACTAAACAGTTCCATTAAAATGTTCCAATTTCTTACGTTAACACAATATTGTCCCTGAGTGTGTGACAAAATCCTTATAAATATAATCTACAAAATAAACAAACGGAAAGAAGTTGGAAAACGCATCAACCAAGTAATTAAAATGTGTATAGATCTTTGCAGTTATAAATTAGGCAAATCAGTAAACAATGGTATTAATAAAATTATTTATTCTAACCTTCCGTTACAAGAATGAATGTTAAATGAAAACGTAAACACTTTAAACACCTTTACTACCTGGATCACTCGAGTCACTTTTTCTGTATTTTTCTCTCTTTATTGCATTTGTATCTTTAATTCCTATTTTATATTTTTCTCTCTTCATTGTATTTTTATCTTTTATATTTTATTCATATTTCATCTTATCTCTATTTTCATTGTATTTTATTGCTTTTATCTCTTATCTTATTTCTATTACACACCCCCCCACACACTATGTTTACACGCCGGACGATTGTAAAATACATTTTGCTGCACGTTGTTGCAAAATACTTGTGTATGTGACAAATAAAACTTAAATTTGAAAATATAATATATTAAAAGGGACAATTACTTGATAAGAGGAGAAAAACTTTATCCAATGGTGGGAAAACTAAACAGAAATTAAACAACATAAATAGAACTAAAAAGGCGGCAAAATAAGACTAAAAACAATTAAAACACTGTATTTCACAAATTTTTTGTGTAGTAGAGAGTCCAAAAATGGACTCGCGGATTGGAAAAGATTCCCAAATTCCCAGAAAAATACCCAGGCGCGGTAACAAACACACAATCAGATTTGCCGAGTGTAAGAAGATAATGCGGAACATCGGCAGGAGTCGCGTCTCAGACAAACCCCGGCGGGATAATAACTCAGACGCGAGCTGTCACCAGAACAGTCAGATCCATAAGTGTATTAGCGGAGCAGTGGGACGCGCCATTACGCTGATGACTTACGATGCCACCTTCAGTTTAGCAAAACAAAGCAAAAAATAACTAGCACAGCTGGGAGAGTCGACGCTAACTGCGCAATTAGCCCCAAACGCGGCTTTGTTTCATTACCTACAGCTAGCATCACACACCTACAGCAACGCAGAGTTAAAAGTACTACGGGAACTCAGCAGGGACACTAAAGTACTTTGTGAAATGGCGAAAACATAAAACGAATCAACAATACAATACAATAATAATAATAATAATAATAGTAATAAATAATAGAAACTGGGCCAATAAAAATCAGAATAAAATCAGAATAATATTTTTTACAATTTGATACCAAAGTATACAAAGTACAAAATATATTTGGTTCAGGTGTGATTTAGTTCACAAACAACCGGGTTTAAAAACAGACAACATCCCCGAAATACCACAAGATTTTATCGTGAGAAAGATCGTAAGGATTCCGCAACGGTCTGAAAGCAGAGGCACAATACAGTAGGGCTGGGCAAGTAATCGAAATGTAATTTTTCAAAATCAATTAAAAACATTCAAAACTGATTATCAATCAAACTTTTCAACGTCAATTATTTTGAATACTTCATCTTTAAATCATTTTTAATAAATGTAATCTAAAGCTCTAAATAAATCTTTTTTATACAGTAGGGCTGGGCAGTCAATTGAAAGGTAATCAAAATCGACATTTGCACGGTGTATTCTAGCCAATCACAAATGTCTAACAGGCTTGTGAATGGGACATCGCAGAAGGAAAAAAACAAAACAAAGAAAAACACCTTGGAATGTTGCTCTAAATGAAATACATATCACTAATGATTGGAAATCTGATACAATTAAAAATCAAATCTGGTTTTGTTATTTATGTTTCATAGCAAGTAACAGTTTTGTTTTCATTATCTAAATATTTATGTTATTATTGCGTTACATTTTAGATCTTTTATTCTGTAAAGAGAGAACAAAAGACAAAATCAGACCACATTTAATTCCTTGTTGTCATGTGCACACTTGGCAATTACAGTTCTGATTCTGTTAATGATACCAATGCGCTTGACCACAAGATAAACCATGATTTTTCAGCCAATCACAGGTCAGATACCAACATGAGTTTAAACAGACAGGCCGACACGGATCGGGCCTCGATCTCGGTTCCTTAACAACTGTAGAATGAGATGATGAGCCACTGACCACAGCGACAGGACCCCAGCTCCTGCTGTACCAGCTCCAGCTTGATTTGGCAGCGGTGGCATCGCCGGCGGTTCTTCTGCTTGGGGACTCGTGGAGATCCGTCGGAACACGAGGCTTCTCCCAGCCGAGCGCGCTTCTCCGGGGTCGAGTCGCTCTCGGAACCTGAGGCAGAGGATGAGAGGAATGAAGATAAAGTGTCGGCTGAAGAAAAGCCACGTGAGGTTGGAAAACGCTGTAGTTTAAAGAGTGTGAGAGAGAGAGAAGGAGAGAGGGGGGGGGGGGGTAATTGAAAAAGCGACAAGAAAAAAGCAAGAGAAAGAAAGGAAAATGAATTCAGAAAGGTAGATCAAAAAAAGAAAGAGAGCAATGAGAGACGGAGAACGGGAGGAACTATATGGGAAAAGAATGGAAAAGAGGAAAGGAAATATACAAGTGAGAAACAACTGTAGAGATGGAAACGAGAGAGGGGCGAGAGTCAAGAAGGAGGGATAAACAGGACATAGAAAAGATTAAAAAAAA
>CM051500.1:24371447-24432940 GCA_028031935.1 Paedocypris micromegethes
AAAAAAAAAACACACACAAGTGAAAGACACAGAGAGAAAGAGAGAGGGATGAAGAGTCCAGTGAAAAAAGCAAGCTATTTCAGAAGAAAAAGCAAGATAAAGAAGAAAAACAAAATGGAAGAGGGAGAGATGGACAGAAAATAGAGGGACAAGATGATCAATAAAGAGCAATAGAAATGAAGGAAGAAAAAAAAACATGAGAGGAAGAGAAGTGGAAGGGGCGAGAAAGTTAAAGAGAAGGACGGAAAAACAAAAAAGCTACATGAGAAAGACAGTACAGAGTGGACAGAAAAGGGGGAAAAAAGAGAGAGGGATGAAGAGTCCAAAAAAAGCAAGCTATTTCAGAAGATATAAAAATAATGAATAAAGATAAAAATAAAGAATAAGAATGAGAGCTCGGGAAAAAATAAGAGAGGAAGAAGAAAGTGAGGGTGTAAGAGAACCAGAGAAAGGAATAAAGAAGGGAAAAGTAAAAGAAATGGACGGGAAAAAGAAAAAAGGAAAGTGAAGAAAGGATGTGAGGGAACAAAAAAAAAACAGATCAAGAAAGACGAACGTGCGTGCGTGCCTGTGTGTGCGTGTGTGTGTGCGCGCATGTGAGTGTATGTGTGTGTGTGTTACCTGAGTCGCAGGGTCGTTTCGTGGGAGTGGAAAGCGTTCCCCGAGCTGTGTTTGTACTGGAAACTTCTGCAGGTGAAACACTGGATCATCAGCATCTGGTCAAACTCAAGCATTTATCCATAACATTTTAAATAAATTAGCGTTATTGATTTAGAAGTGGATCTCTGTGGAATCATGCAGGTTGCCTTTATTCTTTTTTCAAAAACTGTCATCACTGTGCCATATCTATCGCAATGCGTGTGTATATTGTTAAGCGAGCAATTTGTCACATGATTCGAACATTTTTGTCCCGTTAATAAACTGTTTTTCTTTAATATTCTGAAACAAAAAAAAAGGACGAGAGGGGAAAAGGAAGAAGGAGGGAATAAGAAAGACAGTGCGAAAGAGAAAAAGAGTGAGACAAGAAAGGGTAAAAAGTAACAATGAAAAAAAAGGAAAGAATAAAGAGAGGAAAATGGAGAAAGAGAGAGAAGAGAGGGTGAGCGAGGTAAAACAAAAAAAAAGATGACGAGAGAAGAAAACAAAACTAAAGAGACAACGAAAAACAATGGAAGAAGAGGAAATAGTATAAAGGAAAGGTATCAGAGAAAAGTAAAAAGATAAAAAAAAAAAAGAAGAAAAAAAAATGGACAATAGGGAAAGAAATAAGATATACAGGAGGAACATATAGAAGTGGTGAGAGGGAAAAAGAGGTTGAGTGTTGTGTGTGTGTGTGTGTGTGTGTGTGTGTGTGTGTGTGTGTGTGTATTATTATTATTATTAACACATTTATCTATGATTTTGTCACTGATACACAAAGGTTTATTCTGTAATGGAATGATGTTGTGATCCTCTTATCAATACCAGATTGAATCACGTCATCTTTTAAAAGCCCTTGTGTCACTCAGGTGTGTGTGTGTGTGTGTGTGTGTGTGTGTGGACAGAAGCTTCCAGAACATGCAGAAGACATGTGCCGCTCCTCACCGTCCTGTGCAGAAAGAGGCGTGGCTTCTGTGGAGGGCTCCTCGGAGCTGGCTGGCGTAGAGGACAGGGTTTGGCTACTGCTGCTGCTCGTCTCGGTACAGAAGACTGCTGATTGGCTATTGCTGGAGCTGGAGGCGGGCTCTGGAGTGCAGTCCTCGTCAGGCTGCTTCTTCTGTATGTCTGTTGGAGAGGAGGCGGAGTCAGACACGCCGGGGTTCACGCGCGCCGCCGCATCAACACACTTACCCGCAAAACACTTGGAGCAGAGGTTCATGGTTTTGCTGGACCTGAAAGAAAAAAAAAAAAAAATTTAAAGTGTTAGTTCAGGAGTTTTAATCATAGTTTTGATCATAATAAAGTTTTTTTTTTTATTATTATTATTACTATTATTAATGCAACCTGTAATGTTAGAAACCGTGAGATCAATGTAGTATGTTTATGTTGCTAAATTATGTATGTTTTCAGAATCAGTGACAATACACACTCTCACACACACACACACACAAAATCGTTCTCTTTCTTTCTCTTCTCTCTCACACACACACACACACACACACTTTCTCTCTCTCCTCTCTCTTACATACACAAACTTTCTCTCTTACACACACAAACTTTCTCTCTCTCACACAAACTTTCTCTCACACACACACACGTTCTCTCTCCTCTCTCTTACACACACAACCTTTCTCTCTCTCTCTCACACACACACACACTTTCTCTCGTTCTCTCGGTCTCACATACACACACACAACACACTCTCTCTCTCTCACACAAACACGCACACGTTAGGAATCGCAACAACATCAACAGACCTTCTCCGGCACAATCAAGTGCAATCATAATCAGCGCCCAATCAAGGAGGCGGAAGGAGGCATGGTGAGAGAGCAGGGCATTGTGGGTAGGAATAATGCATATTAAGAAGACAAGAACATCTGAGAGCATCACGTTACACATCAACACATGAACAGCGCACGGCTTCAGATGGTCTCACTGAGATCTGACGGACTCGGAGTGGAGAAGCACGAGACGACGTCACAAACCAAGTGTCACGATTTTACGTTTGGCCGCGGAAAATAATGATGATGCTGCCGAGTCGATGTAAAGTCAGAGGACACTAGCCCCGCCCTTCACCGCAGCCTCACGCCCAAGAACGACAAGTACGCGGGATAAAAGAAAAAAACAAACAAAACAAAAATAAATCACAATATTAGAAACAGGATTCATAAAAAAGATGCAATCTGATGTGTCACACTTGAACAAAACATTTGCTGTACTTTTGACTAATTTTGACGCATTTTATTTATGTCGATATATTGTTTATGAGCTGGAGCTGTCGACCAATCAGGACTCACTAAAAAATAAATGAAGGCAAATTACAGTAGAAATATTAGGCTGAAAAAGCTCAAACTCTTAAAATACAATCCCTGTAAGTACATTGCAATTACATTTTAATATTTTATTAGTTTGGTTATTAGTTTAATTCTTTTTATTAATGTCAATATAAACACTATGGAAAATGTATTAAACATGTTTACCTTAAACTGTACATGAACAAGCGTATTGATATGTTACTATATTTACATATAATTATCCTACATTGGTAAGCAAATTTTATGTATGAATGCTAAATTAATCGTCTGAATGTTTCCATTCGGACGCCACAAAACAGCCAACTATTTTTAGAATATTAATTATCCTTCTTAATAAAATTATTTCAAAATGTGTCAAACATGTTTACCTTATATTGTGCATAGATAAGCACATTGAAATATATAACTATATTAACGAAAAATGCTGCTTACCAAATGTATAACAATTATAAGAAAGAATGGTAAATTACTCTGAATCTTTCCTTTCAGATGCCACGAAACAGCCAGAAAAGATCTGACGAACCTGAAAGCCAATGGCTAAGACCTTAAAACCATTTACAAGTATTTCCAGAACTTCTCTGCATTTTCCTGAAAGATTAAATCGAACACAAAAGCTGAGCTTTAAAAATGAAATCCACCTCCACCTTTACATTAGCTCCACCTCCCGCCAAGGCAACAGCCAATCGGATTTGCATCCTAGCTCCAACAAACCTTCAAATAATCTAGTAGTGCAAATCCTGTCATTTTATTCACGCTTGGAAATCTCAGTGTCCAGCTCAAATCCGACTCGTCCTCGATTCCACCAATCGCGCGTGTTCGGTGGTCTGTCAAATCACTCCGAGCTAATCAAGCCGTCCCCTCTGCGATTAATCCCACATCTCCTGCTAAATGTCAGGGGCAATTAGGGCTTTCCAAGGAGGCAACAGCCCAATCAAGCCGCGGTGCTGGAGAATCACCGCGTGGGGCTCGTCCCGCTACCCCGATCGCGCCTCTAATCAGCCCCTCCACGTGATGGTGCTTCCGCTGCTCGGGATATTTCCATAGTGATCCTAGTGTAAACACGACACTCGCGCGGGTTCTGCCTGGCTTCGGGAAGATTGAAAAGGGAAAGACCCCCGTGTAAACAGGGATTGGGGGGTAATGAAATGACCCGCTGCCCTTCACGCTTCCGCCGCTCTGACCCGTCCTGCCCCTCATCTACAGCGCGGGCAAACACGGAGCTGAGAGTAAAACCACCAGCAGATGGAGCTTTGAAAAGAATCTAAATAAAAATACAAGTCAAGCTTTACATTACCGTAATGTTGACACTAGAAGGTGCACTACTAATAAGTCAACTACCTATTCTACATTCACTTGAAGTTTGATCCATATTATATGGCGGTCCATTTTTTTTCCACGTTTTGTGATTTTTAAGTGCACTTATACTCCAGAAAATACGGTAACGGTGTTTTTTCCCCACAACTGGAAACCATGGATCTATAATCGTACCTATACGAAACAAGACTGGAAATTCAGCGCTATGATTTACTTTTTGCTAACGTTTAAATTCGGCTTCAAATTGAAGATTAATTGAAAACTAATCGCTACACACTTCAGATTTTCTTCGGCAAAAACATATCAGCTAATAAAATAATAGCAAACCATGATATAATACACATGACAAAAATGTTTTTACACTATTGCACAACCTAATCCTAAAACAAAATATTCAAGCACATCGTAACGAATTAATTTATATCCTGAGAATGCAGTGCGGAGCCAGTACCTAACAAAGTTTTCCACGTCACGTTAAAATGCGCACACTGACCCAGAACCTAAACAGCCAATCAAAGAGCGGCAAGCTAACAGCCAATAAGCTTGAGCAGCCTTAGTTTGTCATCATTTCTAATCTGACGCAGAATAACGGGAATGTTTGAAGCGGGAGGGGGCAAGACGGTGAAACCCAATACGACGTTTAAAAGAGTGATGGAGCACTAGCTTAGCGGAGATGCTAACACCTAGCATAGCTGAGATGCTAACACCTAGCATTGCAAAATCACAAAACAAATTCCACAACGTCAAACTAATGTTCAAAGATAAAAATGTTGATAGACGTCTGAACAATCCACACGTGCGACTCAAGCATTAGAGTGTTTACTGACCGTGAACATGTAACTTTCTTCTTTCTTATACAAAGAAAATGATGATTTTACCAAGACAAATATTTAAAGTGATTTATTAGCATTTTATCTGCATAATATCTATTAATTTACATAGTAGTTGGTGGATTAAACCTAATTTGTTAAATTAAAAAATCTTACCGTTCTTCAAATCCTAACAAAAATAAGAGGTTTTCAATACTGAATATTGAGAATCAATATTATCGATTTGAGGCCTTCAATATGGATAACCTTGTCTTCTCTTTCACCGTCTATATTAATCTAGAGTGAAAGCATTGCAGTTACAGACCATATGTTGTGGATGTCCACGACTTTATGAAAAACGGTACGTGTAAAATAGTCTTCTTGACTTTTTTTTCTCATGCTCGCGAAAGTGAGTTGAGATATAAAGGCTTGAGCCGGTCAAGATCTAACTGGTCATGAAAGTACCTTCTCCAGTCACAGGACGTAAAGTTCCTACGTTTCCCCATAAAACCCTGAAAAATACAGTTTCTAGTAACTTGACCAGCTTGTTCGGCGTGAGATCCGACTGTCATCCACCTTATTAGATACAGTAACGGTTAAACCAGCCCAAGCGTCTCATACGCCTATAGCTCTTCATCTAAGTGGATTATAATCTTACACTGTAATCTCTAGAACGAAACCAGTACATAACACAACAGGAACAGCACAAAAACCTCATCTGCAGACAACTGACTCATTATGGCAGCACGTTTGCCTTTTTAATATGGTGTTTATTCGGTCTCAATGTCAAATTGTGGAATCATTGCCAAATGAACCCAAACTGTTGAGATCAGAGGTCCTTAAACCTGGGGGACAATGTCGGCCCCTCTTGAGTCGTGACCCCCTGATTGGCTCACAGCTAAACAAAATACTTATTATAAACTTAATATTTTTTTGGACCGTGGGGGGAAAATAGTGTCCCTGAGGAGACCCACGTAATTCACTAGCATTGTAAACTAAATTTGTGAATGTCATAATTAATTTTACAACAACAAAAAAAAAAAGTTTTTCTCACGTGTATTTAAAACTAACCCATAATTTTACATGCTTAATGGTTAAAATGGAAAATGGTTCAAATATCATACATTTTGGACTATAAGCTACACTTAATTGTCTGATCGGATGGGTTAAATGCAGAGAAAAAATTTCCCCACTGAGGGACTAATAAAGGTTCAATTATTATTATTATTATTATTATTATTATTATTATTATTAATCTTTTACTGATTGATTGATTTTTCCACTTTGCATCTTATTATCGGTGCAATTTATAGTCCTGAAATTACAGTTAATTACAGTCAATTGTTTTCATGAGGTTGGAGTCAAGAAGAAACGAAAAAATGATTGTTTTCCTGGACAAAAAAAAATGTAACAATCTTTACGCAAAAATCTATATCGTGAATATCTAATATTAGCATCCCCCCAATATTTCAGTATTCAATATGCCAATCTTTAAATATCGCCACCAATTCGAGTGATTCGAAGCGGTTTCCATTTTCCTTTTGAATTTTAACGTGAAGACGTTTGAGCGCGTCAGGTTTCCGCTAGAAAACTAAAGAAACGAAGAAAACATCTACAAAGCTTAGTTGAAATATCGATAAACGGCTAAACTGAAAACGTAATTGTGTAAGTTCAGTAAAATAAAAAAAAAAAAAGTTGAGTCATGCAGTTGCTTCTTCCTGTTAGTTAAAAAAAAAAAAGCAATGCAAATAATTTACAAATTTTGTAAAAACTGTTGAGTCAATTTTCTTGACTGCAAAAATTAATGGGGGAAAAAAACGACTTTGTAAGTGAAAATAGGCAACAACTGCATTGCTTTACCAGTAAAACCGTAGTCAGCGTTCATGCTAGTGATTCTTACTTCCCCGCTACGCAAAGGCCTGTGGTTTAAACCTGCAGAAACACATCTAGTCTTCTCAGAAACCAGCTCCAGTCTTATAAACGTCCAGCTCTTCGTCTTACATCAAGCGCTTCAAGTCACATGCTCTTCTTCACTGGCAGCGACAGTGTCACTTGAATAAATCGTCTAAAATAAACCAGGGCTATTTATGATTCTCCCACCCGCTACAATAAAAAAGGAACCAGTTCTGGACTGATGAATATCACACACACCTTTCTCATGGAGGATCAGTGTGTAGAAGATTAATCACCCACCTGTGTGTGTTTTATCTGACACACACACACACACACACACCCTCGATGTTATTCTAAAGAACGTTCCCACTAATTTATCAAACCACCTAAAGAAGAACGAGAAAAAAATGGGAATTTCCATGACTCGCGTAAAGGTAAACGTTGGAGCAGATGGTCCGAAATTGTAGAAACACATCTAACGTATCAGGGTTGTAAATGTAGATCTGCGTGTAGAATCCAGGACTTTTATTGTGTGTGGAGAATCAGAAGCGTTTGTGAAGCGTTATCGTGTGTGTGATGTTCTGGGTGGCTTCGTGTGGAGATACGGCAAGTTCCTCCGATGTTCCTCGTCGTCTCTTCTGCACAGAGGCTTTTATTGTGGGATTTATTGCACAGGTGGAAATGCTACAGCAGAAAAGTAACTCAGCAGATTACAGTAGTGAGCTGATGCATGCTTTATTTGATGTTTGTTTCTTTTGCTCAATAACAGCATATTTTGAATCAGATATGAATCAAATGAAACTTCTCCATATTCGCTAGAACCAATAGCTGAAAAGGCTTTTAAATGTACCTCTGATTCTTCTATTGCAGTCATTTATTGCTCTAAATGCTATCAAGACCTAGCTAGCAATAACACTTATCACGAAATAATACTGGTGTTAATAAACCTGAAAGGATAAAATAATAAACATAATGCAGCTTCAATGCAAATGTGAACTTCATGTTTCACTAGTTAGCTAGGCTAATTAGCGCAATAGACACTCGCCGTATCTACCGGCAACACCTACAACACTGATCTGATAACAGATGACCTGATTGGCTGATGAAATAATGAATGATTCGGATTGGTTCTGTCGGTTCAATTGCTACGAGACCCATGGGATGTGAGAGCGCTGACCCATCTGTAAATTGAACCACTCAGTTGTTTATTTTTTCCACGTTCACATGAAAGTTGACATGGACAATCCATATTTTAATCTGAAAATTGTTTGGTTTAGAAAAGACAAAAAGCCACGGACTAGTTCAGCGTCAGGTCAAACACAACTTATTGAAAGTTAGCACACGTCGATCATCAGCTAAATGAAAACATAAGATATGTTGGTTCGCTTTTAACCTCCAATTAGTTGGGAAAAACTCGCCCATGCGACTCGCCATTTAGGAAATACAGGCAATTTTTGTTTTCACGCAATTTTTCGCCTGTAAACCCAACTCCTCTCGCGATGAATATGCAAATCAAAAAAACAAACAAGATTCCAGAACATCCCTTAATACCAGCTGATTTTATGTTTGCATAAACACCATTCGACTTATATATCTGATACACAAGTATTGATATTTGATCCGATTCCTTGCCTGATAAAAAAAAACCTGATATAAACGTGTTATTATCAAACCATCAGCCCTTCGTTCTTCGTTATAGTAACTGAAATGGATCATATCTGCGCATTAATAAAGCAAAAAATGTCGACACTTGGCCTGAGAAGCCCACAGCTGTCGTTACCTCTCCATTAATCCACCTCACGCCTGTGAGGACCCAGTGTTCGGCCCCCGACACGCGACTTTGCATTTCGAGCGCAAGTAGGGTAGCCTACTTTGCTTTTTCTGGAAGCCACGGGGAGGCGGAGCGCTTCAATGCACCTGTGCGCCATCATTTAGTCACGTTTGCCGTCGGTTGGGTGACAGTCGACACGCGCTTGTGGTTGAGACCAGGCTGAATCCCTGAATACGCTTAAATAGCTTTAAAATGCAAAAAATATGTCGAAAAAAGGCCTACGGAAAACCCACGTACGCATACGGTGCCTAAGTCTAGGGAGTCACTGCAAAGTGACATTCAGTCAAGTACAGTAGGTCAGAATGCCAAAGTAAACGCCTAGTGATGTTGCACACGCCGTCAATGTAAAGTACGCTAATCTGAAAACGCTTAAAAAAAAATGCAACACCTTAGGTCCCCAAGTCTAGGGAGTCACTGCAAAGTGATATTCAGTCAGGTACAGTAGGTCGAAGAACCAAAGAGTGTGATACCAAACGTCAGCAAAGTTATGTATGCTAATCAGAACATGCTAAAATAGCCTGAAAATGCAAAATCTTTAAAACAAATGCTTCTTACGGTCCCCAAGTCTAGGGAGTCACTGTAAAGTGACAGCCAGGTACAGGAAGTCCAGAAACCAAATAGTGTGATATTAAACGGCCTGTGATGCTGCACATGCCATCAATGTGCTGTATGCTAATCAGAACATGCTTAAATAGCCTTAAAATGCAAAATGTTTAAAAACAAGTGCTGCATACGATCCCTAAGTCTAGGGAGTCACTGTAAAGTGACAGCCATGTACAGTAAGTACAGGTACCAAATAGTGCTATACTAAACGGGCAGAAATGGTGCACACGCCATCAATGTGCTGTATGCTAATCAGAAGCACTAATTATGCATTTATTATTATTCATAATGATGCTTTATGGCCGCGGAAGCGCTACATGGGTAGTAATTCAGCCCATAAATAAAGCCTCGGTGATGGGGAAGAAGACCACCAGCCTCCGTTCCACATGCCTGAAATGTTCCAAGCAGCGGGCAAAACACACACAAATAAGGGCAAAACACACACAAATAAGGGCAAAACACACAATGGCAGGCGAGATCTGAGGGGGAGATCGGTGGGTTTGTCTGTGCACACAAGTCATCTGTCAGTCCAGCTCGGGCCGATTTCGAATCCCCAGATCGGCCGGAGATCCAGCCGTCGGGCTCTGCTGCTTCGGAGGGGCTCGGGTGGGACGGAAATGTGCGTTGTGCGGGTATATTTGAGTGGAAACAACAGCTGTGGATGTGAAAAACAGGAGTGGTTGCTCCCCCACCCCCATTCATCGGCCTACAACAATGAACAACAAACACTCCACTTTTCCTTCGTATTACCGTCGCGTCCGCGTCAGACAGTATACACTAGTATAGCGAGGTGTAAAATTAGTCATCTCACCCCCAAAATCCGCAGGGACAGCGGGGAGGAATAGAGGGCGGTTTGCTGCGTTCGCTTCCCGTATCTCCCATGGCGACGCTGTGAAGGCGGCGGTCTGCTGCAGGAAACACCGGGGATCCGCTCGGGGCCTAGTGGTTGTGCTGGAGGTCCTCGGCTCGACGTCCGCCCAGACGCGTCGTACAATTCAGCCCGTGCTCGAAAAACGCAAAGTGGGACGTTAGAGACGCTGTCGCGAGCAGCCGCTACTGAACACTCGACTTCTTTTTGACAAAATTCGAGAAATCTACGGCCGCGTACAGTCCGACGGACCGCACCGGGAGTCGAGGCCGATCAGCTGGCGAGTGGAAGGTACCAACAGTTGAATGGGGGTTCCAAGTCTTCGTCTGGAAATATATTGCGAGATAAAATACGACGTCTATTGATATAACAATCCACGTTCGTTCAAACATAAGTTATATAAATAATTAGTGTAGGTGTATTTGCCAGTAGCGTGCATTGACCTGCGTAATTAGAACGTTGTGGATCCAGGGTTTCCTAAAAGAGAATGGAACATTCCAAGCTGTATTCCTTGTTTGTAAAGGGGATTTGAGCTTTAAAGCTGTTTAAGTAGAAGACCTGCTGCAGATCACACACGAGATGAACTTAATCCAAATATTAAAAAAATAAACAGTAGAGTTATCAAGCCACTCTAGGAGTCACGAGCTAGCCGATCAAGTGTGGAACGCACAACCTTAAGACGTCATTTTTTATTTTACTCGCATTTTTATTGTTGAATAAATTAATAACGTGACTATCACGTGACAAAAATTGTAAAAACGTTGTGTGTGCGCGTAATATTACGTTACGTGTGTTTACAAAATGAAGAATTTAAGAGAGTTACAGTTGTAAGAATTTTTTCAAGATTATTTGAATATTGAACGTCATGCATTTGTGAATCCTGTGTTCTAGAATTTGCATATACAGTACAGTCGACATTGAGACACGACACAACATTTTAAAGCGGCAAAATGTGGGTTATGAGACTTTACGATTTCTCCAAATAAAGCAGCTGCCTCCTTTAACCTGTTATAATCATAATCATAATAAATGTAATTATAATAATAATGCTACATTTTGTTAATACCGTAGGCGCCTTTCGACATTCAAGGTTGCCATATGATTCACAAAACATTAAAGGTTGTGTTTTTCTTCTGCATTTCATTCACTGGAGTCACACGGACACGCGCTGTTGGCTGATAGATATACAGATAAAACTTGGGAGTTTCCCAACTTTTCCAGTGTTTCGGAGGATTGAAATCCAAGGTTAGCCTTTGTGTGGTTTTCTGCCTAAAGATAAACTGCAATGATAAATATCTCAGAGGTTTGATTGTTTTTCTGGAAGGAATCAAGAGTGCAATGCTGTTTTCTTCTGTATACAGTAAAGTGGAGTAGAGAGAGAAAAAGAAAGATAAGAGAGATAGGGGGAAGATAACAAGAAAATGAGAGAGAAAGATAAGAGATAATGTGAAAGAGAGAAAAAAACAGCGAGAGAGAGAGAGAGAGAGAGAGAGAGCACGTGTGTGAGTGAGTGTGATTGTTAGTGTGAGTGAGTGAGTGAGTGAGTGAGTGAGTGAGTGAGAGAGGTAGAGAGCATAATGAGATAAAAAAAGAATATGGAAATAAAAGAAATAAAAATGTCTTTCTCACAGACAAGAAAGACTAACAGAATAACAGAAAACTAAAAACCAAGGCGAAAAGGTGGGAAAGTTCATTGATGAGAGAATGGACAGAAAAATAGTGCAAAGAAGAGGGAAAGGCTAAAATGGAAAAAAATGAAGGAAAAAAAAAGAGACTAGAGCAATTGAGAGGATGAGAGTGAAGATTCTATAGTTATGTTGCAGAAAATGTTTTACGTAATGTAAGTGAGTTTGTTAATATGGCCACTAGGGACAGAATTGCAATCCTGCTCTGCATTTACACTCTAGTGAAGTTATACACACACACTAACCCGGAGCAGTGGGCAGCATTAAGACGTGGCGTCGGGGTCGTGTGAAGTCTTGATCAGGAACATTCAGGATTCCAACCTGCAATGTCTGTGTGGCAGGTCCTACTCTCCAGTCCTGCACCATAATACAGACACAACACACAAGTGATGATATGAACTTTTTTAAATAACCCTGGTAGATTCCCTGCGTCAGATTTGGGATTAAATAAAGCTGCTTTTTTTTCAATAAATACATGGAAAAGTCAAAGTGAATTAAAGCGGCGTATTATTGTTTGTATCCTCGCATTGTTCATTTGATTATTCTTCATAGTTTGAATAGTTGACATTAATATTAGTACGTGATTATTTTATATTTAGAAAATTACATTCTGGGATAAACAATTATTATTAGTGTCAGATTTATTAAATTAGGAGACAAACAAGAATTCAACGTGCGAAGCAGCATAATGGCGACAACATATTTAATCCTGCTGTATCATTTTTTAACTATTTTACTGTATTTAATGGAAAAAAAACTAAAACAATCAAGATTGTAGTATTTTATTTACTGCACAATATTTTATTTACTGCACATATAAGATTTTTTAGTGAAGCATGTATAAACATCTAACAATGATATAAACAAAAAATATTTATTATTTTATAAACAATAAAATTATATATATTATATATACAGACATCCCTCGCTACTTCGCGGTTCGACTATCGCGAATTCACTGTATCGCGGATTTTTTTTCTTTATTACATATATTCGCGGATTCATTTTTTCCTGACTGTATCTCGGCGGAGGATGCTCGCAGTGTCTCGAGACGGACCGCCGCCGGACACGTCTCACCGCGGAGAAGCGAATCGCTATGTCTCCCCGCGATCACTACCGGGCCGCCAGCTGTGGAAAACGCCGCCCGTGTCTGCACGTGCGCGCTCCCGCCCGATCCTCCCGTTTTGAAATGAATTTGAACACCCTTTGAAAATGAATTTCACCGCGGGGACGACGCGTGCGGCGGAGAGATTGTTAACGTTACGTACTTTAATAAAGAATACTACTTGAAAAAAGTGTTTTAAAAGTCTGAATAAGTGTTAAATAATTATGTAACTGTTGTTTCTCCACTTCGCGGAAATTCACCTATCGCAGTCGGGCTTGGAACGTATCTACCGCGATAAACGAGGGATTACTGTATATTTATATATATATATCTATATAATATAATATATATATGGAAAAGTCAAAGTGAATATATATATATTTTTTTAGATATATATATATATTTTATATATATATTAGGGTTGGGCCGGTATCAGCGGTATCGGCGTTACCGCGGCTAATTTTTTACCGCACGATAAAACCCTCGCACTCCCGGTAATCTACCCTCAATGCAGGCACTGTTCAGCCAAGTCATAGCTGAATCCTCTAGCAAGCCCGGCCCCTTACCTGCCTGTTACTTCAGAGGAGTCCGCTCAGATGATTGACCAGAGCCAATGACCATCACCTGCCGAGGCCAATCAGCACGCCGAGCAAACACTGCAGTCAGACGGAGGTGGCGTCGGAGAAAGGACCGTCCACTCTTTGCTCCACGGAAAATGCAACTTTAAGGTGCTTTTCGACGCTTTCCGGCGACCACTGGACCTCCATAAGCAACGACCTCGGCGTGACTGCCCACCTGATCGACTCCGGCTGGGAACTTCATTCTTTCACATTAGGTGAGTCAGGTTCAGTGTTGTTTAATTTTTTAATTTTTTTATTTTTTTTTGTTTTATTTATTTATTTTTTTTTTTCAAATTGACATTATCACCGATTGTCTGTTCATTAGGCGTGATGAAGACGGAGGAGCGTCACTTTGCCGAAGCGTGCGCCAAACAGTTCATGGACGTGGCCAAAGACTGGGGGATCGTTGACAAAGTCAGCACCATTGGCACGGACAGCGCCCCAAGTATGGTAGCCGCGGGGAGGCTACTGCCCTTCGAGCACATCCCCTGCGTTGCGCACGTCGTGCAGAGGGCTGTGGTCATCGCCCTCCGGGAAGGTGGATTCGAGGCTGCACTGACTAGAGTCCGTAAAGTTGTGGGACATTAGGCACAGTCCGGCCAACTCGGATGAGCTGAACCTCCCAGCAAGCCTCGCTCGGGCAGGACCAGGAGTCCCGTGCAAGACGTTGCAACGTGGTGGAACTCGACGCTAGAGATGATAAGGCGAGTGCTCCGTAACAGGGAAGCGCTCCATGCAACACTGTCTCAACAAAAGCATGCTGACCCTCCCGACGAGCGCCGACTACGACGAGAGAACTGTCCAGGCTGGAAGCAAGTGTTGGAGCTGTTAGAATATTTTTATTTAATTGTAAAACTAATCTTTTTCCATATGAATATTGCGATCTTTATGATATCTACCTGCGTCACCACAGCCAGGCCAAGGCTGAAGGGCTGTTGAATTGTTTTATACTTGTGTCTCCCAAGAGAAATAGATAGTAACTAAAATCTGATAAATAAAATATCAGAAAGTGTTTTGACTATTGTTCCCTAGGATGCTGTGGGGGAATATTATAAGGCAAGATAATTTGATGTTTGACGTAAATCCCAATTCCGGAAACTGCTATTCTCCAGTCCTGTCTAAGTCTTTCAAAAGCAAGGACACTGGAGCCTCTCCAGAGCTAAATCTTTGTGAAAGGTTAAGAAACGTTTAAACTAGAAATCCTCACATTTACTTGACTATTTGTAATATTTATATAATACTGCATTTGTTATTATCAAAGTGATTTAATTAACACCAATAACCAGACAATCAAATGAATAAAAGTGATAATTGAAGATTTAACTTTTAAAGATTTACTTGTTGCTTTGAGACAGTTAAACTGTGAGAAGCTTCTTAAAATAACTCAGAACTCAACTCGGAACTTATATTAATTTATGATTGACCGATAATATTTTATTAAATTTGAAGATAATACTCAAAGTAGTGTTTAAGACTGCTCTCTTACTCCTCGTTCGGAGACCTCTGGAGGTCGAATAGAGACCTATTACATATTACCATAGCAACGCCTATCTTTGTTATTGAATAGAGACCACGTGTGTAAGTCAGTCCTCTGACAAATCTCGTTTCCTGCTGATAGTCACGCGAGATATCTGACGTCCATTTAGGGTATAAAGGATCCGCATTTCTGACTGTGTAGAGTAATGCATTGAACGGCACAATAAACACGTGTTAAACCTCTAACGCGGTGTCTGGCTCAATCATTGCTCCCTGGATCCAGCTTCCGGACAACTCCCTTCGACAGAGACCTGCAATCTCGGCCATGATGGAATGCCTGACCCTCCCGACGAGCGCCGACTACGAGAGACTGTCCAGGCTGGAAGCAGTGTTGGAGCCTTGCAGGTATGCTCCGCGTAAAAGCCACGCGGACCAGCGTGAACAGCGGACCTGCCTCTAGGTACGTCACTGAGCTCCTCGGTGGAGAAAGTACGTCTCCTGCTCTGTGGCACTACCCACCCTGTGCCACCTTCAGCGCACCATGGAAATCTCGACGACGATCCCGCCTACACGGTCGGTTCAAAACTTGAACCTGGAGTGGCTCAAGGTTCTTAGAAACGGACCAGTGCATCCATTGAAGATGTGTACTTTTCTCACTTTTCCTCACTTCTCGTTTATTCACCCAAGGTTGCGACGGCTTTGGATCCACGTTTCAAAGACCTAAGATGCCTGAGTCGGGCAGAGAGGAAGCCAGTGTGGGCGAGGCTAAGAGAGCTAGTGAAGGAGAAAGAACCAGCTCCGCCAACACCCGTGGAGAAGTCCCCCGAGTCCAGGCACAAATTAGCCCTGCTGCTCACACGGTCAGACTCGGACTCGGAGTCAGAAGACATCCCGGAGGACAATACTCTGGAGCGATACCGTCTAGAGCCTGCTGCTGATCTGGATCAGTGTCCTCTGAAATGGTGGCTTTCAAACGCGGCCGCATTTCGTCGCGTGGCCGAAGTCGCCCGCAAGTACCTCGGAACTCCTGCCACAAACGTCCCGTGCGAGAGACTTTTTCGCGAATGTTCAGAGAAGGAGAGCCAATTTGTCACCGGAAAACGTAAACAGATTGGTCTGCCTAGTGACTGGTGGAAGGCCACGAAGTGACTGTTTGACAATAATAAAAAAATAAATAAATCTTGTGCAAAAAATACGAGATTTTGTTGTCATTTATTCCAATAAAAAAAAATGAAAACAAATAAATATTAAGTATAGATTAATGCAGATAAATTCTTAGAGAACAGTGAGATTAATCTAGATCAAGACTTTTGATCTTTGCCCATCCCTAATATATATATATATATATATAAATATAATTATATATATATATATAAATATATATATATATATAATATATATATATATATATATATATATATATATATATATATATATATATATAAGTGCTGTCTAAGTTAACGAGTGATTAATTTTAAGTGCTTAATCGCGTCATTTATTTTTAAGGCCATTAAACAGAGTTGCATTTTTTTTTTACTTGGTGCAATGAATAGAGCCAGGAGAGCTGAGTTGTTTCCTGGAGCCTCATTAAGATCAGCAGCTCACAGTGATTTCAGGTGCTGTCACTTGGGCGCAAAGTGTTTAATTGACACTGACCTACTTTTAACCTCATAGTGAGCAAATAGCTGCTCTGTTCAAAAAGCCAAAGCTTTAGATTCATATGGATTAGATAAACAGACAACACTGTATTTACTTACACTTATTTAAAAAAAAAAAAAAGACATTCTAAGCTTAATGTAGACATATGTTTCATGTTAGAGTGATGAGTATTTATTAAGTTACAGTTTGTTTTCATCTTACAAAAAGAAGGCAAAAAAACACAACGTCCTGTTTTTATTAAGAATGTAACCTAAAAAAAACATGTACTTCGAACTTTCAATTGATGATTAACACTTAAATGCAAGACCAAAATGTACTTTTTACGACAGAAAGAAACAAGTGAAAGACAACAAATAGATAACGTAAAATATTAATCTAGTATCAGTTTTGATCGAGAAATGTTTCTAACCGGTAAGACCAGTAAATAAACACCAGTAAAAACCAACAATCACAAAAAAATATGAATAATGATAATAATAATTAAATAAAATGTAAAATATTGTTTGGCACAGTGGCCTAACAACACAGCAAGAACAACCCAGTCTCGGCCAAGTGTGAGGACCTGCAGTATTTTTAGAACGTTCTCTCAGTGAGTGCGTGGGTTTCCACCGGGTCTCCGGTTCCTCCCACAGTCCTGAAACATGCAGGAGAATTGGAATGGGTGTGTGTGCTGCTCTGTGATTGGTTTGCCACCAAAGCAGGGGGTGTGCCCACCAATCCAGCAATCCAGGGCGTTTGTCCACCAATCCACCAATCAGAGTGTGTGTCCACCAATCAACCAATCCTGGTGGTGTGTACACCAATACACCAATCCAGGTGTGTCCTCTAATCCACCAAACCAGGGGCTGTGTCCACCAATCCACATTTCCAGGAAGTGTGTGGGTGTCTCCTCCAATCCACTAATCCTAGGGGTGTGTCCACCAATCAACCAATCCAGGTGGTGTGTACACCAATACACCAATCCATCTGTGTCCTCTAATCCACTAATCCAGGGGGTGTGTCCACCAATCAACCAGTCCAGGTGTGTCCTCTAATCCACCAACCCAGGGGGTGTGTCCTCCAATCAACCAATCCAGGTTGTGTGTACACCAATACACCAATCCAGGTGTGTCCTCTAATCCACCAACCCAGGGCGTGTGTCCTCCAATCCACCAATCCAGCGTGTGTCCACCAATCCAGGGGGTGTGTCCTCCAATCCACCAATCCAGGAGGTGTGTCCACCAATCCACCAATCCAGGAGGTGTGTCCACCAATCCAGAAGATGTGTCCTCCAATCCAGGGGGTGTGTCCACAAATCAACCAATCCTGGGGGTGTGTCTTGTCTTCAGGCGCAGAGTTGCTGTGATTGGCTCCAACTCCCAGTGACCCAGAAATAGAAAAAGTGGTTCAGAATCTGGCTAGATGTTCTGGATGCAGAGGGCGTGTCAGTGCTGCTCGATCCACGAGGGGCGATTTGAAAGGTGGGACGCTAAAGAAACAAGGCGGTGTGGATTTCATAGGAAATCTTTATGTGTGCATGTCTCTCCATAAAGCAGCGGCTTCCTGATCCGTTTAATTCCTTCCCGAGCTTTATCGACACCGCGCATTACCGCGGATAGAATAACAGAACACACAGACGAAATATTAATCTTGCTGTAGCTCTTGTTGCGGTAATGTAATATCTACTGTAATGTGTAATGGCATCTTAGCCTGGGTGTTTATAGCATTAGCGCCAGGCAGCACGCGGTGGAAACATGGCAACGCTAACTCAACAAACGCAAGGTGCGAGTCTGTCTAACACTAAATACAAAAAGCTTTATTGATTCAAATTCCAATCAAAACTGTTCAGTGACACACAAACGTGCGTTAATCAGGCCGCAGGAACTATTTTTTTTTTCTTTTTCAAATTTGTCAATTTGTTTTTCTCATTTCTTCTGGATAATGACGTTAAATTGATTAGCTTGTATTAATAACTGTGTGTGTGCATTTGTGCAAGTGTGATTTATTAACTTTTATACACAACTATGGGTATACACACCCTGTATAAATACACACACACACAAACATAATGTATAAGCTCACATACCTATACAACATGTAAGTTAAATGTAACTTCTGGTTAAAAAAAAAAAAAAAAAGTATAATCTTTAACTTTAAATTGAATTTGAATTTAAATTTAAATTGATAAATGAATAAATATAAAAGTAATAAAAAGTAATACACAGACACACAACTTGTGTCACATAAAAATGCTTATAATTTCAATTTGGTAGGAATAAAAACAATCTAAAATGCAAATCTAAATAAGAAAAATAAAGCATACAGACAAGATTTGAAAAAAAAGCCCACATAAAATAAATAATGTTTGTGTGTGTTATTTTTGACAAAACCACATTATACGAATTTCCTTCAGGTCTCGTAATTTTGCAGTTTTACTCACATAAACAATTATGACAAACAACGCTGAAGTGATTCGATCCAAAAGAGCGGGATTCGATCCACGTGAGCGTTTGATCGGACACGCACGCACACACACAAACACACACACACACACACACACACACACACACACACACACAGAAGCACGCACGCACACACGCGCGCGCGCTTCTGTGTGTGTGCGTGCGTGTCCGATCAAACGCTCACGTGGCCTTATCTCGCGGCTCGTGGATTCTCCCGCAGCTGATGAAACAGACGGAATCAAACACAGACGGAGGAAACATGTCCGAGTCTGGTCACTCTGGAAGAGCGGGGCTTTAATCGAGCTTCAGGGGGTTAATGCGGCGGCCATGGGAAGAGACAGAAGGCAGATCAAAGCGAGGGATGAGACCGCCACGTTTGGCCAGTGCGATGGAAAGACTGTGGAAAAAGAAGGAGTGTTTGGCTAATAACGAGACAGACGCACGAGGATGAACAAGACCGGGGTCAGGAAGGGTCAACTCAAGAACTCACACGATCGGCGCTGTTAGAACCAATGAGCTTCGAGGAAATTATTTAGACCAGCGCGCCACCTAGCGGCGACTGGGCGGAGTGTCGCAATTAATCGGAAGTCTTTTTAAAACCACAATCGATCTTTAGCTAAATGTTAATGCGGTTTGAAACCGGTATTAGGAAAAAATAGCTAAAATAAATGAGCGTTTGAGTGTGAAAACTTAAAAACGATGTTTCCGCCCGGTTTCGAACCGGGGACCTTTCGCGTGTGAGGCGAACGTGATAACCACTACACTACGGAAACAGATGAAGAAGGCGATTGGCGAAGATGAAGATCAATTATCGAGATGACTTGTGAATATACTGCAATTTTGAGCTTAATTCTGATTTATTTCACGACAACCACATGTACTTTTTTTATTTTAGAAGGTCTGAACATAAAAATGTACACTTATATTGTTTTCAATCCTTTGTGTTTGCAATTCATTCTCCACATTCGGAAACCGTAACTCTTAACTTTTCCCATTCATTCTCTATGGTAGTTCTTAACACTACGGAAGTAATATACTTTTTCCACCACTAGCGAGGTTTTGGAGGCGCTGTTTTCACATTGTCGTAGTATGGAATCAGATTTAGCGTTTTTATGTGCTGTTGCTAACGGCAACCATTTTAAATAACCGTGAAAGTTGCTCGAAATTTATGGAATGTTTGTTTTTGCAGCTCTTTGGATTTGATTTAAGCCATTAAAATATATTCAACTTGATTACATATCTATCTATCCATCCATCCACCCGTCTGATTTGCGGTTTTGCATGTACTGTTGTTGAAAAAAGTTGTTGATGTAAATGAACAGCTGTAATAAATACTTGTCCCCTTTACGTGAGTTTGGTACCAATCGCCATCCCACCTCCGGAGTTATTTACGTTGTCTGATCTCTTAATATTTCGGAATAAATGTTACAATAAAACAAAAAAATACTTTCTTGGTTCTGGATTGCAGAGGCGTAAGGTGAGTAAATGTACTTTGTTACTTTGGCTGCTTTGTATTGAACTAAATATACAAAATATAAGCAACTTTTTACTCCCTACTTGACTACATTAGTTATTGCGTATGTCTCTTTACTCCGCTACATTTGAATGGACCCTTTCCGTTACTCGTTACACTGGGATTGTATAAGTCTGCATCTTTTTCTATTGCGGTTAATTTCCGCGATATACAAATGGTGGACATTATCTCCATCTACAAGATGCTGAAGGTACACTGCGCTAAAGGTATTTCTGCGCTAAATCCCATTAAAGATAATTATTGGTTGCACTTTTTTTGCACATTTCAGTTTGACTTTCATCTATTTTGTTCTGCCTGTTTGAAACATTGAAGAGTTACGTTTAATTTCTATATAAGATATATAGATAACCTCATAGTTTCTTGTTTTTCACAATTCGTTGTGTTTTTTTAGCCTAAAGTTAATACAGGTAAAATACTTAAGCTGTTCTAAAATTAGATACATTATGACCTTTATGGTCTTGACCTCTGGATCTACTGCTGGAGACTGTTGGTCCTCTGGATCATGGACTCCTTGGCTTGAGGATCTGGACCTTGCAGATATTTGGCTTTAACACATGTGATAGTGGATTTCTGTCTGGTGGGTTGTGGACTGCCAGCCTTCGAATCTGTGTGCTGAGGTCTGTCCATCGTGTGATCAGGTGGTAGAAAATGAATGTATGGACAATTTAGAAAGTCCATATTCTACTGTTTTGGACTGTAGAATTGGAGACACAGAGGAAACGTATGAGCACGGGAAGAACATGTAACTCCATACAGAAAGATCTCAACCGGACCACAAACCCGAACGTAGCTTTTAAATCACATATGCCAATATTTTATTCACTGTAGAGCATTGGTCATTTTTTCTACTGCGAATAACAATATTTAGCGTAAAATAAAAAAAAAACATATAGAATAATTAAATAATGTCAAAACTTGATTGAATATTTTAGTTTAATGACAAAAAAACATCCCAAATGTTCTGAAAATGTGGTCACTATAATGTGAAACAAGCTTCCTCAACAACACTTCTCTAAAGTTACTAACGTAAATGTAACTCATAAGACATTGTAATATAATTATTATCCGGTGAAAATGACACAGACACATCACGGAGGCTAATCCTAATGTCTTTGACCAAAATATACAGGAATCCGTCATAATATGAGAAATATGAGACAGTAACTTTATAGCATATTAGGTAATCCAGAAAATAAAACCATTTGAAAAAAAAAACAAAGCACATCCTTTATATTTATTATTCAATCACTTTTGCATTTATCTAAACAACAGAAACAAAATAAGTGCATGTTACGTTCAACCTATGACGTTTTCATTTCGTTATAAATATACAGTTCTTTTTAGCAGCACGTGACTTGACAACGCAAGAGGAGCATCTCGGATGTGTTTCTCATACTTATGCAGTAGCGGCGCGCACACACACACACAGTCTATGTGTGTGAGGAAGAGGACGAGGAGGAAGAGGAGGAGAGTTTCTGAGACGCCAGGCTCTGGGAGCTGGGCTGGTCCAGTCCAGGACTTCCTTCTTTGACCACCACGTCCACTTGGGCCGGACATTCGAAGTGTACGCAGTGAAACACCTGCACAAAAACATGTGAAACGTCAGAAAAAAAAGGAAAAAAAATTAACTACCTTATTTATGCGAATATAAGCACCGCCATGATTTTTCAGGCACAAAATTGAAAAAATAAAATACATTTTTTTTTATTTCTGGCTAAATTGTGTTTGTTTTCTCTTTAAAATGCTATTTCTTCTTTATTTAACAAACCTAACTTGGAACTCGTATCACTTCAATGTCGTTTTACCTAATAATGATCAAAAAAAAAAAACAATTCTAGCGATTGGAAACTACATCTCCCATAATCCTTTGCTGCACAGAGCGATTTGATTGTGTTTGACTCCGGTGTTCTTCATTTTCGTCTTCGAAGTTTTACTTATGGACTTGTTTTCATGCGCTGGCCGTTAGCTGTTAGCCATTAGCGCGGACCTACAGGATGGAATGTCTGTATAAATATGAATGATTGTATTTAGTTTAATCTTGCTTCTTCCAGTGTTATTTTGACCCTGGTAAGTGTCGACTAATTTTTTATTTTTCTGTTAATGAGCTAATAATAACATACATGCATGTCTGACTCCAAAATCATTACTTAAAGATAAAAAAAACGAAATGCACACGATGCATAAAGGCGACTTGTTTCAAATTTGTGATTTTTCCTGACGTGAAATGTGGGAAAACAACGGCTTATTTTTCGCTTATATTTGAAATCTGCGATTATAAGCACCAGGCAAGTTTTTAAGCTGCTAAATTAAAAAAAAAAAAGAAAAAAAAAAACACTGGTGCTTATATTCACTTAAATACATTATTAACTGTATAATCTGAATAATCAACAAAAAATTGAAACCAAATGGCCAGAACAATCTCATCGGAGCATTGCTTCAAATCGACTCCTCTTCTCTCACCTCATTGGCTGTGTTTTGCGTCCCCACGATACGTATGAAAGACGCAGGTTGTCTGTTGAACGTCAGAGTCTGCCAGGACCTGCGGGAGTCGGGCGTGAGAATCAGACACTCTTCTTCTCGATATCGAGGAACATCCGACTGACCTGCAGGCCACTTTAGTGCGGTCGATGACCCTCAGCCAGTGCTGCTGATTGGTGGAGAGCTCCACGTAATAGCTGTAGGTTCTTTCGTCGCAGTCCCACAGGAGCAACCTGCAGAGAGACAGAAGTCAGAAAGTGGTAAATGAGTAAAATGAGATTTGAAGACTGTGAGAACTATATGGAGCAGTAGAACCATGTGATCAGGCATTGTATAGAATCACTAGGCAATGTATAGAAGAATAAGGAGGGCAAATATGAAAACGCGTCAGATTTCACACAAAGCTTGGGCATTCTATACAATGACTTGAAGACAAAATAGCAAGTGTAATGAGTTCATTCACGCTAAAATGTTTCAGCTTCATATTGCTTAGGCATTCTATACAAGGACTTAAAGACAACTCTGTGTGTGGAACGAGCTAAAAAGTTCAGAGTGTGATTCACCAAAAAAGAAGCAAATCTTAGTGAAGCGTTACGAAGATGAGTGGAATGAGTCAGTCAACGTCAGAGATTTCGATGACACTTAAGAAAGAAGTTATGATGGATCTGCACAATTTCTTTTTCAGAAAAGTGTTCATTTTGTATTTCTTCTTTTGATATCAAAGTTTTTTTTTTCGATCTGGGCCTTTCATACTAGGTGTGAATTGTGCTTTGTTATTTACACTGCCTAGGCAAAGTATGCAACGACGCGAACATGTTCACAGATCTGCTGCACCAAAAAACACCAGACGTTCTATACAATGCCTTTGTATTACTCACATTACTCACATGGCCAGTGACTTTTATACAGAGAACGTACATTATTAATTTCTCTTGCTTGAAATAGAGAGCAAGAAAAGATTTTGGGGTTTGCTTTATCTTTAAAGTAACAAAAATCACTTAAAATTGGGGTTGTGTTTACTTATTTTTTGTATAAGCTGTATGGCTTTCCTCAGCCCAGTGATGATTATCCGATCATGTCATTTTATACTTGCTGTGAAATGCGTCTGTTGTTATTATTCACATTGCCTAGCCAAAGTATGTAACCACACATTTTTCACACTCTTCAGCATCTAAAAACACCAGACGTTCTATACAATGCCTGCATTACACACATTGCCAGTGAGTTATATACATCAAACAATATACATTCCTATTTCCTCCTTCTTGAAACAGACAGAAAATATATTAGGCAAGAAAAGATTTTGCGTTATCTTAAAAAAAATGCTTAATAATGGGGTTGTGTGTTTAATTTGTAGACGGATCAAGTCTTGATCTTTTTCTCAATCAAGTGAGACTTTTCCAATCAGGGCATTTCACAAATGGCGTCAAACGCGCCTGTTATTATTTACATTGCCTAGGCAAAGTATGTAAAAATGTGGCATACCTAATACACATATATAAATGTATGTACACATCCCGTACGAATATATATCTATCTAGGGAGTCTGAGGTTTAAAGGCTTGAGGTTCGCACCGCACGGAGCCCAGCATGTACGGCTGAGCGAGCTGGATGACGATGGCGCCGGAGCCCAGCTGGTGGCAGGTGTAGCCCGAGTCCCAGTCGTAGTGGCTGGTGTCGCCGTTCAGAAGCGCGTTCCTGCTGCGACTGACGCCCTCGATCACGCTGGCACAGGCCTGCACCGTCGCCACGTTCTCCGTGGGCACTGCGAGACGGAGACCCATCACGTGATCACCATCGGTACGAAGAAAAGCGCTTTTAATATAAATAATTACCCAGCAGGCCTTTCTCCAGAGTGAAGGCTCGCTGCGTGAACATGGACTCCAGAGCAACCAAGTGAAAGACTTTGTTGACGGTGTTGTGTGTCCCCATGACACGGATGAACCTGACACACAGGAAGTCACGTGTTAAACAGGACACGAGGTGGAGAAGGTGTGTGTGTGTGGATCTGTCCGTCAATCCATCCATCCATCCATCCATCTCATTTGTATGCGAGAATGAAGGTCACAATTTGTATTTAAATTCATTTTTTCCAATTCATGTTCACCGTGATAAGTGTGATACACACGTGTGTTGTTGTGAATTCACTCTCCACACTTTTAATCCATGTGTCCGTCATTCTCACATACAAATGAGGTGGATGAACAGAGAACATGAATTGGAAAAAATGAATTTAAATAGTAATTGCTTGAATAAATTGCAAAAATTCCATAATTGTCAAGAATGGATGGCAAAATAAAATAATCCAATGACTTTATAATACTTTAAATAATAGCTTTTGGCATTCTGATAAATGATTACGCATATAATATAAAATATACAGTGACGAATTGTAGAAAACAAATGGCAAGTAATAAATTAAAAAGCAACACAATCTTTCAAAAGTTTGCACACGTCTCTTTCAAAGCAAAACATATTTAAACAGAAATCATGTAAAAGAAAAATAGAAAATGGATCCATTTAAATCAGTTCGGCAATTTACAGCCCAAGAATTTCCAGTTCAAAGGGAAAATAAATCTCTTCTCCACAACCAAACGAATCCTGGCTCCATCTTTGGAGACCAGATATAAATCGGAAATTCCAGAATAATTCATGGTCAAATCTGTGATTGGCTCAAAAATAAAAACTTGTTCCGAACGTTAGGTCTATCTTAGCTCTTTTCCTTTTTCGTTCGTCTCTCACACCAGTATATGACTCACTCAGCACTTTCAAACAGTATGCGGGCGGGACCTTGCTCTTATTGGTCACCTAGAGTGTCAGTCAGGGTCATGAAAGCTGCAGCTCTACAACATTTGATTTTATTTGTTTTGTCACTTGTTATTTGATGTAAACTACCTGCAGACCCGCGCTGGAAAAAACAGATGCTGCCATGAGCGGCACAGGAACTTGGAGTGATCCACCACACGGACCCAGTCCAGCTCGTCCATCGACACCTCCACATAGTAGGAATAAGACCTGCAGACATGAAACAGAGACACACACACACACACACACACACACTATTTCATTAGCATTTCACACCCTTTTTTTTCCATACAGTAGGGTTGGGCGATTAATCAAAAATTAATCAAAATTGACAGTCAGAACGTATAATCGATCAAAATTTTCCAGGTCAATTATGTCCAAGATTTTTTTTATGTCCAAAAAATAAATAAAATTAATAAAAAATAAACGAATTTTTATATAGTGACATGACAAGATCACCAAGACCACGTTCTGCAACAGTGTGTAATAAAATTCTACTTTCATTAACACAAAAATGTGTTGATGCATTGCGCATTAAAATGTTTGTTGAACATTTAAAGTATTTACAGAAGTTGCAAGAAATGTACAAGATAAAGAAAAGTTATTTTATTTAGACAAGAACTACTTTTATAAGACATTATTAAACTAGTTTGCTATTATTTTAATAAATTATTAATGAATTATAAGAACAACGTGATCGTTTGGTTTCGACGATATGGGCTTTTATTTCAGTTGTTGATGTTCAATATAGTAAGATCTGTGTGTGTGTGTGTGTGTGTGTGTGTGTGTCATGCAGCATTACCGACTATCCTTGTCCCACAGCAGAAGCCGGATGTGGTTGATGATGAAGGGCTGACCCAGACGCACTTGTATTCCCGCGGCCCGACCTTCCTCCTCAATGGGGTGTCTGGAGAAGCCGTGGTCCAGGTCGTAGTTCTGCGTGTCTCCATCCAGGAGCGCCGACTTCAGCTCGCCCTTCACCACCACGGCGCCGTGCTTCATGGTGGCGATGTTCTCCTCCGGGACTGGAGTAGAGGAATGTGTTCAGCGTGAATCACAGCGAGAGGAAGAGGAGGAAGAGGAGGAACTTACCCAGCATGCCGCGGTAGTTGAGGTCCATGTCTCTGCTCTCGGAGCGCGTCTGGATGGCGTCCAGCAGGTCGTCCGGGCTGAGAAGGCCCGAGGGTCGCACCACGTTCAGCATCTCAGAGAGCGTCATGAGGGGCAGACGCACCGCTGACATCACTTCCTTCTCCCCCGGGCCGTCGCCGTTGTGATGACACCAGCGACACAGAGCCTGGAAGATCTCCCTCTCGCTGGCGGCGAAGGAGTCCCTCGTCACCACCGCCAACAGAGCCGACTGCAAAAGAGTGTGAGGGGAGAATTCTTTGTGTGTCTGTGTGTGTGCAGACATTTAGATCAAAGTGGGGACCCCAAAGACAGAATTTTATGGTAAAGTGGGGACCAAGGTTCTCAATTCTTGTGATGTTTTGTTATTGTAATGTGTTGTAATTTCTCTGTGTGTGTCTATGTGTGTGAAACATTTTGATAAAAGTGGGGACCCAAAAAAACCTAAGGTCACTTGTGGGGACCTTTGGCTGGGCCAGACGACTTTGAGGGGCGTTTGAAGGTCAAGATGGGAATTTAAAACTTAAGTTGCAATTACATTTTGGTCAAGGTTTTTGCTACTGGAGTGGGAAAGTCTACAGTGTGTGTGTGTGTGTGTGTTTTAGTTTGTTCTTGTGTGTGAAAATAAGGTAATTTTGTGTATAATTTCAACAAGTGTATTTGCGAATTTCTACACCCGATTTACATTCATTATATATATATATATATATACACACACACACACACACACACACACACATGTATTATATTTACTTTAGTGTGTGGTTTTATTCGTTTATGTTGTGTGTAAATTTGTATTTGCATAAAATACAATGTGTGTGTGTGTACTTTGACGTGTGAGCTAGAATATACGGCGTGCATTTTGTGCTTTTATTTGTTAGTTCTTGTTTAATTTTTGTGATGTTTTGTTATTGTGTTGTAATTTCTCTGTGTGTGTCTATGTGTGTGCAACCTTTATATCAAAGTGGGGACCCAAAAACCAGGATTTTATGGGCCCCCAATATGATATTAATGCAAAACTGTGCGTGTGTGTGTTCAAGTTCTGAGCATTTGTAAGGCGCTTTTCACAGTTTAAACTGTCTCAAAGTACACAAAGTGTGTGTGTTTCAGTTTGTTCTTGTGTTTGAACATAAGGTTTTTGTGTATAACTTCAAGTGTATTTGCGAAATTCTACTTCTAATTTACTTCGAATGTTTACTTTAGTGTGTGGTTTTGTTTGCTTGGGTGTGTGTTTACTTATGGGTGTAAATTTGTATTTGCATAAATACAATGCATTTATGTGTGTGTGTGTGTGTGTGTGTGTGTGTGTGTGTGTGTGTACTTTGACAATTTGTGCTCATTCAAATGTGTGAATATGTTTGTAATAAACCACTATACATATGTTGAGTATCAATGTACTTGCTCCTATATTGTTGTGTGTAATTTCCAATTTCTTTTAGCCCGTATGTGCTTAAACAAAGTGGTAAAATCAGATGGTGTAGTATCATATGTTATATTTAGGGGTGTGTATCATATAGATTCAACATATACACGGGCTTGCGTGGTTAATTTATACTGTAAGTGTATGTGTGTATCAAAAAGAATCGACATAATTATTGAATCATACGCTATATTTAGTATGTATGTGCTTCATATAGAATAAAGATTAATTCTGTATCATAACATCCATACAATTATATACATATATGAACCAACATACATGGATTATCGTTTTTAGGGTAGGTGTGTATCTTATAGAGTCAACACATTCGTACATAGAATAATGTCATCTGTATATATCATTTATAATCAACAATCAATATGTATAATTACATATATGTCTATGTAACATATGGATTTGACAAACAAATAGGATTGTATGCTATATTTATGAATGAGTTCGTGCACAGGCGGTTTACAATTATTATTATTAAAGTGAATATTAAGGTTAAGTCAATTATTAAAATGTAAGTATTATTATTGAGTTAATATTCCTATTATAACAACATACTGCACACGTATCTCCAGACTCACCTTAGAGAGCGCGAGGAAGCTGTCAGACTTGAGCACGTCGGTGGCGTGGCGGTCCATATAGGACATGCAGGCCTCGGCCAGGCCGCTCAGGCAGTACAGACTGGCCACGTCGAACACCAGACACACGTTCCGGTTGCTTAGCAAAGTGCGGAGGAACTCGCAGATGGAGGCCTCTAGTGGCTGGAGGCCGTAGCGGTGCGCCAGGCCCAGGAAGTCCAGCAGCGTCTCTTCTCTGGCTTCGCTCAGCGTGGCGCGGCCCGTGTACAGGTAGCGCAGGAGCATGGAGAACGCCTCCGCGTGCGTTTCCTCCAACCGAACCTCTGCCTGGGGCCGCGACTCTCTCAGACCGCCATACAACAACGCCCTGCAGACAAGGAGAATGTCCTGTTAATAGCCACACACTGGACCGCATCATTTTAGAATCATCACAATTACGTACTAGTGTTCTCCAAAATAAGATGAGACACACACCTAACGGGAAAACGCCATTTTTCTATGATATTGGGTTTGTGCGGTGACAAACGAAGCACACAGAAGAGCTTGTGTAGCGGACAGCAGAATGTTTGCTACAGAGGAACACTACACAGAGCAGAAGCCAATGCAGAAGAACACTACACAGAGTGGATGGTTACTCAGAAGAACACTACTCATGGTTGATGAGTGGAAGAACACTAGATGGAATTGGTGATTAGAAGCACACTACCCAGAGTGGATGGTTACTCTGAAGAACACTACCCAGAGTGGATGGTTACTCAGAAGAACACTACACAGAATAGATGATTAGAAGAACACCACACAGAGATGATGTTTAGAAGAACACTACACAGAGATGATGATTAGAACACTACACAGAGATCATGTTTTGAAGAACACTACAAAGTGTTAATGATTAGAAGAACACTGGAGTGAATGGTGTGAATGGTTACTCTGAAGAACACTACCCAGAGTGGATTGTTACTCAGAACACTACACAGAGTTGATACATTACACAGACGAGAACATTTGGTCTTGTAGAAGCTGCCGATCATCACAATGATCAGAAGGACTTAAGGACCATTTCTCTTGATCGTTTCAGTTGAACATTCTTGAAGAAGCAGCCGCTCGAGGTTGGAATTCGGACCGTTGTCAGGATAAAATCGGAATTCTGTCTGGGAAATTTGTGTGTTGTATTCTCTTTCGTTGAAGCCATTGGGTTGTTGATTTATATCTATGGATGAATTTCATACTTTGTGGGCGATTAATCGAACAAGAAAAATCGAAATCAAGCTAGCATAAAATCTCAAATAAGAGTCAAAAACATGTATGTTAAAAAAAGCCTATTGAACGTATTCCTCACCATATCTATAGATTATTCATACAACTTTAATTAGATTTCCTTTATTCTATAATTTGTTCATTATTAGATGAACGACTAAAAAGGGGAAATTTTGAACATTATTAATATTTAATGCAGCAACAATAACCTGCAGCTGACATTCTACAGTGTCCTACATGTATTTCTGCACCACAATCAAACTTTAATTATACTGATAATGACATTAAACTAAATCTAAAGCTTTCTCAGGTCTGACTTCTCCGGACCCTGACCTGAAGTACTGGCAGCGGGCGGCGAGGATGACCCTATGTGCTGGAAAGTGCTTCTCCTCCACCACGAAGGTGACGTCGCTGTACTCCTCCCCAGGAACCAGTGCGCCCAGCTGCTCCGACAGAAGGTGGAGGTGGTCGATCTCGGACGCCGAGCTCATCTGCCGCAGCGGGTTCGTGTCGCTCATGATTCACATCTGCTTCAGGAACAGCTGTGTTACTCTACACGCCACTCAAAACACAGAGCTTACATTGGTTTTGGTTCATTCTCTCCAACGAAGAAGAAGAAGAAGAAACTCAAAACAGTATTGTTACAAACTCAATATATTTGGACTTTTTGATCCATATTGTGCTAATGAAGCGTTAGATGAGTTTGAGTTGAAATGATAGACGTAGTATAAAGTAATTGATTTAATAAAAATACAATTTATTAATAATTTATTACATAAAATAAAAAATGCTGAACTTAGACAACATTGGCTTCACACCACATCTTGCTGCATGTAATAAATAAAATATATAAAAATATTTTTGAGAGGGACCTAACATGCCTTCAATTAATTTATAGTTGGGAAAATGAGAATACAAGTAATAAGTAATTGCAGATTTTAATTGTTTAAAGTAGATTATTGTTAATAGGATATTGAAATTGCCTCATCTTGAGCCAATCCCAGCAACTCTGGGGCTGAAGGCGGGACACATCCTGGTGGCCAACCAATCACAGAGCTCGACAGACACACGCTTTTTTCCCCGTCATCAGTCAGACTATTAAACAGTGGCCTAATCCACAGATCTTCCATAATCTACAAACTGCTACATGCACCTTACACTTACAGTTCTTTACCAAGCTGCTACATGCACCTGTCACATTCAGATTATATATCCATATCATATTGCACTGTACTGTAGATAATCTGTAAACTGTAGACATCCTGTGTTTCTTTTTCTGTACTATTTTACATTTTTTATGCAAGCTTTATTTTTTAGTTTAGTAATTTTTTTTATACATACTGTGTTCTACTTTATGTCATTCATTCTTTCTCTCATTGCGTCTCTATTTTTACAGCATTCTTGGCAGGAATAAATTTAAGAATTTCATTGCACAGGGAACTGTACAAATGACAATAAAAGCTTTGAACTTGAACACTCACACACCTATGATCAATTGTCCAAAGACACTCAAACCTGCAACTCCTAATTGGCAGGTCCAACACCCTAACACTGGACCACAGCTGCCACTAGAAAGAATCTGACCGTACCCCGATTGGGCCATTTCTGTAGAAATGACCAAAATGAGTGGAGAAAATAAAAGCTGATTGATTAAACGCTGCTGGTCATTGACAGTCCTTTAAGACAAATTTTTGTAGATTTAAACCTGAACATAAATGATCACAGTTGACATGTTTGATATTTTCTAATAATAAAGCAGAAGTCCATTCATATTACATATACATTTTGTGAAGTCTTAATATCGGAGACTCAAACGGACAAAGCACCCGTTTCCAGCATTTAAAATGTAAGATAAGCAGAATGATTGAAAAAAGAGCAAACTAAAACTGTGAAATATGGTAAAACTGCCCACAGGCAAATAATATGAAATAAATGATAAAAGTATAGGAGAGAGAAAAATTAAATAAATAAGAGTACTAATAATACAAATACATTTTAGAATATATAAATGATTAATGTCAGATCGTATTTTTTAAACAGGAAGACAGAAACAACCGTATTCGCACAGCACATTTAACATTATATATTATATATTTAACATTTATACCACGGATGAAAGCATTAACAAGTGTTATTGTGTAAAAATACAATTTCCACACGGTATTTCGCATATTAACCGACCATTATATTCCTGTTAGTGATTAGATTCAATAATAATGTCAAGGACAATTAAGAACAAAAGACAGGCTCTGTCAAGTAGGTATATTATAAACATATAAAATAGACGATGATATATCATTTTATAATGATTGTATAATTTATAAAGGCTAAATAACGCTGGAGTGAAGGTTTTATATTATTTGTATTCGCAGACATGAAACGACAGAAGAACACTCACCAACGCCGGCACGAGTTAAATGTCTCCTTAATCACGCTCGGGAAAAATGAAAAATGTTATAGAATCCAGAACAAAAACAGTTGGTTGAACGTGTTTCGTTCAGAATCCAAAACGACCCATCGCTCGCTTGACTGTACCGACTCTAACCGGATGTTTTCAAAGAGGTCACGGTGCAATGCGGAAAAGTCACAGCGCCTCTAGCGGACAAGAGTCGAATAGCGCCACCGTTCCTCCAGGCGGCGCGCCAACGCCTGAGGCGGTAAAAACTCGTCGTGTGCGCATTGTTTGTAAAGTATTGTTTCTAAATTCTAGGAATAAATTCCACACGCGTTCATAAGTACCGCCAGCACAGAAACGTATAATTATGATAGCAGTCAGTGCATAAAGTTACACAATGCATCACCTGACGTGATTATCTTTACATGGTGTATGATTTATGACACAATTCTATTTTCATCGAATCAAATGGACCTCAGATGTTTCTGTACAGATTCCGTGGGTTTCCTCTGAGACTCCGTTTTACTTCCACAGAATGTGTTTGCGTGTCGCGCTCTGTGATTGGTCGGTTTCGAATACAGGGCGTGTCCCACCTTCAGACCAAGAGTTGCTGAGATTGGAACTAAACTAAATGAACGGAGATTTAAAAAAATGCTTTGCAAATGAACAATGCGGCTAGTGTGAGAAATCAATGTCTCTTCTTTTAAACGATTTGTTTGAATAAGCAACGGCCTGTTGAAACAAGCCAACTATGCTAGAGACTTATTACTTAGAATACCCAATACCAGAAAAAAATAAAGCCATCAAGCAAGTGCTTTCCTACGTTTATTTCAACAAACAATTTAAATTGTGTTTATAAATTAGGCAAAACTGCGTCTAATCCAAACCCCAAGTTAGAACAAATTGCAATGCTAGTGCTCATTTTTAACAAAGCATTTGCACTTATTCACATACAGAACATAATATGTGAACATAAGACACATATGCAGTAATTGATAACATACAGTATATGCCAAAGAATACAAAAACTTTGCTTATCTCTATCTCCGATTACAGTAATTTATAACAAATAATCAGAGAAATCTGAAAACTTTGCTAATCTCAATCCCAGATTACAACAATTTATAACATTTATGGGAAGAAATATGAATACTTTATGAAACAAATCCATTAATTAGATGATTTTCTGTAAACAGGTCTTGTGATCCGACGCTCCTCAAGCAGTGATGGTCACCATGCCGTTGGGACTGAGGATCTCGATCCAGTAACCGTCAGGGTCCTGAATGAAGGCCAGACCTTTCATTTTACCTGCAGACACACACACACACACACACACACACACATCAGCTCCGTGATTGGTCAGTTGGCAACATCAGGACCACACTGGGTTAGGAATGAATGCAGGAAGAGGGCGAGAGAGATGATCACCATCGTCAGGCTTCTTCACAAACGTCACTCCTTGCTCTTCAAACAGTTTGCAGGCGGCGTAGACGTCAGGAACCGCGATTCCAATGTGGCCTGATCAGAACGACATCACACACTCCATGACGCATTACACAACACAAACATGCGTGTGCACACACAAACACACAAATAAACAAAGACGCACACATACGCACTTTTTTCCTTACACAAAAAAACGCACTCTTATACACACACACACACTGATATTTACTCACACACCCTCTTACACACAAACAAAAAATAGAGATGCACATATACGCTCTTTTACTCAACAAAAAAAACACTCTCATTATACACACACATTCATATTCACTCACACACACACACACACTCTTACACACAAATAATTAAAGACGCACGCATACACACTTTTCCACTTACACAAAATAAAATCATACTCTCATACACACACATTCAAATTCACTCACACACACACCCCCTCTTACACACACATAGATAAAGACGCATACATACGCATTTTTACCCAACACAAAAATAACACTATTATACACACATATTCATATTTACTCACACACACACACACACACACACTCTTACACACAAATAAAAAGACACACACATACACACTTTACCCCTAACACAAAATAAAACACTCCGATACACACATTCATATTTACTTACACACACAAACACACAAAAATAAATAAAGACGCACACATATTACTTTCCCACTAACCCCCAAAAAAGCATATCACATTCATTTTCCCTCACGCACAGACACACACAAAATGGTACATAAACACACACTCTCACATATACACAAAAACTCTTGCACTCTTACACACACCATTACATACAAACAGATACAAGCACACAAACACCATGACATACACACCCACTTATTTTAACACACAAACACACACACTTTATAAAGGTACTATTTTGGATCTGTTCTACTTCGTACTCTGATCTGTACACTTAAAATAAAAATGACGCAAGCAATGAAGAAAAAAATTAAAAACAAAACCCAAAAAAATACACAAAAGTAAAACAATAATACACAAACTGTTAGAAAATAGTTTAGTTTTTTTTTATTTTCAAAAGAATTTCTAAGTTTCGTCATTGATGGCTACAAACGTTCTAAAGCGATGAATAGCACAACCTTCATCATCATCATCATCATCATCAATATCCCTAGTAATTAATCCCTTACCGAAGCCCCGGGGGTCAGTGTTGCCGTTGTGGTAGGACTGTTTGTCGTCCGTCTCCGATCCCCAGTTACTGAGGAGAGAAGATAAGAGATAAGAGAAGCGTCGTGGCAGTGTCTCGCGGTGATGCCACACACACACACACACACACCCACACACACACACACACACACTCACTGCGTCAGCTCGATGGTGGCTCGCCGTGAGAAGGTCCAGGCCGATCGCTCCTTCACATCTGCCGGGATCTCCGTCTTATCCTCGTAGCCCAAGAAGTAAAGCGAGAACTTGTTGGCCGGGAAATCAAACTTCTGCAGAAACCTAGAGCAAACACACACAGATCAGTCACAACTCAGATCAGGAGATAATACCATGTTGGACTGATGGAGTAATACGTAGCGTAATACATTAGGGCTGTCAAAGCACGTGCAATTAATTTAATTAGTTTATTGCGTAAAATTTTATTAAAGCCGTTAATCAGTTTTTTTCACCCCCCCACTCCACACACTTCCGTTTTTTTCGATACATTATTGTTATATGCGCTTAATCGCGATTCATTTGATAATCGAAAAATTTCTCAGCAGTCGTTTGTGAGGGAAAAGTGGCCTGATGCTGCCGTTATCTGTAGCTGAATAGTAGCGGTGTAAAGTACTGGAGTAAATTGACTATTTACTTGATTAAATTGACTGTGAGCTAAATCACATGACCGTAAATTAGCGGTTGGCCTTTTTTTGGCGAATGAGACTGACTTTTGGTTCTGTTTTATACATTTGTTTTGCCATTTTGAAACATTGAGGTGTCGAGTCTCATAATCATGGAGTTTCTTGTTTTTCCACATTTCTTGGTGTTTTTGTAGCCTAAATATAGTACTGTACGTGTTAAATACTTAAGTTCTTTTAAAATTAGACACTTTTACAGACGACTTTTACTCCAGTGTTCTTAGAATAGGTAACTTGTAATGGAGTAAGTTTTACTGTAAGTAAGTTAAATCTGTACTGTTACTCAAGTATGGTTTGAAGGTATTCTTTACAGTACATCTCTGCTAAATAGTCACATAAAGAGTAAAAAAAACTATATTTACGTCATTCCCAGGATTCGTGTGTAGAAATCCAGAGATTTCACCGGATCTTTCACCCGCAACATCGTCTGTTGCATCATGAAGTCCTGCGGCAGAATAGCAACACACTTTCTGATTGGTCACGGGTTCAGCGCATTTCAAATTATGTGCAAATAATGCAAATAAACAGACATTTCATTTACACAAAGCCCTATGTTTAGTTTGTGGCCTTTGTGGTCCAGTGAAAGTGGAGCAAGACACTGACCGCCACGGCTTAAAGCTGCCCACTGCTCCTGGTTTGTGTGTGACACAATTTCGATGCGGTCCCTAGTGGCCATAGTGACAACCTCAGCTCATTCACTTTAAATAAATACATTTAAAATACTGGCAAAACAATACATTTAAAATACTGGCAAAAAAAAGTAGCAAAACCACATTTGTAAATGCACTTTAAATAAATACATTTCAAATACTGGTAAAATATGATTTAAAAGTCTCATGTACATGTACAACATTATAATATCATCTATTTTTAAATAGATATTTGTATATTATGCGTATGTGATTTTCAAGTGTGTTTCATGGCAATTCACACTCAGTTTAAGTTCTTACTGTATTTTGACTTATCTACTGATAAAACTAGTTGTTGTGAATAATTTGACTGACACGTTAGGTGTGTTTAGCCTGTGTTTAATCACTATAAACACACACACACGCTTGTAAATGAACGTTAATCGCGGCGTTGAGCGGCAGTTTAGTAGAAACATTCCAGAGTTTGCGTGACAGCTTCCAGGACATTCCTGGAGTTGCAGACTTACTTTGGTGATGGGGTTCGCGTCCTTACACGCGGCCAGAGCCGCTTCGTTCGTCAGTCCTTGCTCCGACATTTCACTCGCGGTTCGTCGGCCTGTGGATCGCGGCTCACGGCGGCTGCTGCTTCTGACGAAGTCCGGCGGAAAGGAAACCCACGGAGACGTTCCTACGTCGTGACGTGCGTGCGTCGTGACGTCGTGACAGGGCTATTATAGTGTATATAATGTTCTCCAGTAGAGGGCAGCAGATCTTTGGACAGTGAAAGCAGCATTATGCATTTTTTTAATTTTTTTTTTTTTTAATTGAACCTTTATTAGTCCCTCAGTGGGGAACTTTTTTGCAAGACAACACATACAGACATAACAAAAAAACGAACAAACAAACATACACTTTCACTGTATAGTTAACAAAACAAAATACAGCTAATAATGCAAATAATCATCACTCGTCAACCTGTGTAGAGAATGGTGTTGGGAGTGTCAATGTCGTTGGTAATTTTAGGCATCCAGAAAATCGATAAAAAAGTTAGCATTATGCATTTTGTTTAACTATACTGCACATGCGATTTTTATTTAGATTAAAGCTATAGAATCTTTAAAAGCAACTCGCAACACACGTGCAGTTTTCAAGTCTGCATTTCACTTTCTCATTTATCACCAACACTTTTGGGCGTTTATTTCATTATTTTATTTCATTATTTTATTATCATTTTATTTTTTCATTTTCAACTTTCATTTGGGTCGATGCTTGCATGATTTCAGCTCGTGCTGAGAGAGACCGGTAAAGACACGATTTTTTACATTTTCATTAAGTTCAAGTTCAAGTTCTGAGCATTTGTAAGGCACTTTTCACAGTTTTAACTGTCACAAATCACACAATTAAGACGTAAATATTTATGGATTTTAAAATGTAAAAAAAATTTAATGGATCTTGCTAAAATAATGGTGACAGGGAAACAGCATTTTGCCGAGGTTTTTTGTAACAAGACAACGGATTTACAGAAGAGAATGTGTTTCTGTCACTGCTAGCCATCTTAAAGAGACAAATCTCGGTCAGGAAGACGTTCCCTCATATTCACACACAACACAAGTACGTAATATTCATAAAACTGGACTTTTGCACTAACACTAATACTTGTGACTGTGTTTGATGTTTTTACAGAATTGAGTTAAATGTGACAGGCATGCGTTGTGGCATAAAATGTGTAAAATTATGAATATTTGTTGACCTGAAGTAGGTGTGTCTATAGGCGGGGCCACCAATTTAATCTATAGGCCCAGACAGTCCACAGGTGGGCAAGGTAGTGGCGTGAGCAGTTTGAGGAAGTGAAGTGAATGATAGCAAGTTCGTATTTTTTTCACATTTTCACAACCCAGTATATAATGTATATATTTTTGGAGATTTCATTTTTTTGGGAATTTTTGTTTGAGTGTTCAATGGTGCACGATTAATGCTGGATTTTGAGGATTTCACACTCCTCAGTCGTTGGGAAGAAGTACCAGAGCATTGGGACCCTATCATTTCACTGTGCTTTGCTCTTTTGTATGTGTTTTAAATAACAAAAAAGCCATTAGTGTTAAATATGTGAACAGGTCGAGACTCAAATAGAGTTTGATGGTGAGTCTTTATTAAAGGAACAAACCAGGCAGCAGATCAAACCAAGACTGGCAGAAACAATGACGGAAAACTGGATACACAGGCAGAGATCAAAACCAAAAAGACTTACACCAGAAACAACGGACATACGGGGAAAAACTAAACAATGATTCAGGATGATACATTGAATCCATTGCATTTGATTGGAAACAACAAACACAAAGTTCTGATTGATGCATATTTGACATTTATTGAGATTTCTTTATTTTACCACCTGGCATTTTTTCTAATTTCTGGAGGTTTTCAAGCAACTCAGTTCTTTAAATTTCCTGTTTTAATGTGAGAAGTAAAGCTAATTTCTGAATTAAGATGCTGAATCTTGGTTTCACCACTAACTCACCACTAGTGCATAACGCACTTTTGTCGCACCAGAAAAGGTGCATAACACACCTCATCATCCTCATAATCATCATCGTCATCATCAGCAGCCTAAAACATAAAAAATATTTTTTTTACATAATAGTAAGTCTGGACGGAGTGAGTGATTTTGTTAATTAAGGGTGTCGTGTCTGTGTCTCATTTTTTGATTCCCTTCTGGTTTTCCCTGTGATGAGTTGTAGTTTATAAAACAGATTTATATTAGTCAATGCGTGTAATTTTAATACATAATTATTTTGTGATAGATTACCAAGTTTCTTCCTACAGATGATGAAGAGGCTCATTACCTTAATATTTACCGTATTACATTAAACATTATTTTATACAACATAATTCCCATGTATGTCAATAAAAATAGTAAATTTCAACTCTCTATATTTTTCAATTAGAAATTGGCTATTCACAAACTTTACTATAGTAACTATATATAAGTAGCTATAGCTGGATGTGCTGTTTCCATGTTGTTACTGCAAAACAATGACAAATATTAGAGATATTAGAAATATTAGAGAAGTCTGCTGAGTTGTAAGTCATTTTCTTTGTCTCATATTTTAAGTTGTGATTACTGTATGTAAAGGGATGTTCATGGCCCCGCCCCTGTAGCCCCACCCCCTATGGGCACTGCACTATACGACGTCCCTTATTTTTTGGTATTAAAAGTGGTAACCGCCAATACTCTATCTTGACACCCCACCAAATAAAAAAAATTGTTTTTAACATTTACAGTGTAAAATACGCAATGTCAAAATTGACTTTACTGCTCGCTTAAATAAAACACAGAATCAATATTCTAAATGTCAAATCACACTAGATAGCCTAAAATACTACAACACCACATGAAAACACAAACTGAAACTAAAATTTGACGCAGCGTAAAATGCATTTACATGAAATAATTAGGAAAACATCTAAAAGCCTATTTAAATGGTGTATCATTTAAAGTGTATTCTGTTTCTGCTATTAGGTTTTATATGAAACTGTTAACAATATATGCATGTATTTGTTAAAAAACACATTTAAAAATGTCCCTTATATTGGACATATTTATTTTGAAAATATATATTTAAATGTAAAAAAAAATGTTTCAGGGATACATTTCTTTTCTGTATAGGGAACACTTTATTTCTAGTCATTTATTGATGACATGGATACAGAGAATGCTGTTGCATACATTTATATTTTGCTCGTTTTTCCTTTTTCTAAATTGTGCATCTGATAGATTTACGGATTTGTAAATCGCCGCTGACTTAGTTTATTTTGGCCGCGGCTTCGTTTTTTGAAAAACGCTAAATTCCTTGTGAGCCGTAGTTCCGTTTTAGAAATACGTATTTCATTGTTTTATTGTATTGTTGAAGCTTCTATTGTACAGTGAAGTGAACACACATACAAACCCGGAGCAGTGGGCAGGCTAAGCCGTGGCTCCTGCGGAACAAATATTTGCTGAATGGTGTTGTCACTTGGAGATCAATGAACCGAGAACAAACGGGTTACACGGGCAATCATCTTCTATAAGGTGACGTTGATGGTCTCAAAAGGCGGCAAATAATTGAATGAATTATTGGGATGTTATTATTTAATTAGTATCGCGTGGTTGTACTCCGGACAGAGAACGCACGTCACGTGGCTCAAACAGATGAAAACCTCTCACGCTTGTGTATGGAATCCACAACAAAGAAGACGTGAACTGTACTGAAGAATTGAAGAGCTCCAGATTTGCTTGTAATTGGTGTTTTTTTTTTTTCACTTCAGCTTCAAGCCTGAAGAAACAAGACAAAGTTCCGATTGATGCATATTTAACTTTTATTGAGATTTTAACCTGACAAGCTTCTAATTTCTGGAAGGTTTTTTAAACGTTTTTCATCCGGTGTTGATGTGAGAATAAACAGTAAAGTCAGAATTTGGATCTTGCTGCTTTTTCTGTTGCTTCTTTCTCTTTGCCTTGTCAACCACTATAGGTGCGTAACACACCTCATCATCATCGTCCCCATCACCCTATTACATAAAGTATAGTTTTTTTTACACCATTTTAATGCAGGAGTGATTCTGATGATTGTGAGAGTCGTGTCTGTGTCTCATACCTTGACTTTAATGCTTCCTGTCTGGTTCTGGCTATGATGAGCTGGAATTTCTAAAACAGACTTTACATTAGTCAATGCGTGTAATTTTAGGACAGAATTATTTTGTGATGGATTACCACGCTTCTTCCTACAGATGAAGAAGAGGCAGATGCAGGTTAGAATAACACACACTGGACTCACACTGAACAACAGCGTCCAGCACATCACACAGTCCCACGCGGCTGAAACAAACACAATCTAGATGCTGAAAGACAAAACTGAGAAGCTCTCGAAGGTTTTCTTACCCGCCAGAGAAAGTCGAAAGGTTTGTGACCCGTAACAATACGTTTGATTTGATTTATTTTCTCCACAGTAGTAGAGCCCCTGGTCAGACTCACTGACGTTCGTAATGATGAGATCGACTGATTCACTGCTGGAGTTGTAGTTAAAGCTGTAACGAGGAAACTGCTTTCGACTCATGGCCATACGTTCCATCACGAGAGTAGGCTGATACTCATGAGAACAATTTTTATTCCAAATCAACCCTGTTCCATTATGAGAAGTTATATCACAGTTGAGAGTGACGTTTTCTCCTTTTCTCACTTCAATCTTTATTTCCCCACCAGAGACTCTTTTCTGACCGAGTAATAAAGCACCTGAGAAAAGGAACAACACAGTTCAATCTGTAAACAAGAATATTCATACTAAAAGCTTCAGCATTAACTAAAACGGTCTTACTAATCAAAAGACGGAGAGCAATTTTGGGCTGCTTCATCGTAGTCGATGGTGTGAGATTCTGCTTCCTCTGACTGTCTCATGCTAACAACTTTACATTAGACGTGTTACATCACCAGTCACAGGAGGAAAGGACATGTTCTGATTGGACTCTTGAAAAGTAACAACTCTGTCAGCCAATCAGAAGCAAGACTGTCTCTCCTGACAAACCCAAAAAGCATCGCTTCAGTCTTATTCAAATGAGTTAATTTAATGAAATAACGATAAACCAATTGCATACAAACTTTTTTTCTCTTCATATACATTTTCCTCTTCTCATGATAGACATGACGCCTTGAAAAAAACAGCACATTTTATGATTGACAGGTGATTCTTTTTAAAAATTCTGTGATAAATATTCCACAAAGCATAATATGTTAAATTATTTATTTTAAAAGTAAAAAAACTGACCATCAAAGCAGCAAACTCACGTCTTAAGAACAACCACCTTAAAAGGCTTCGTTAACACTGGTCTGCCGCGTCAGCAGTTCTGTTCATCACTTCTCAAATGCTTCTGTGGTGTTGTCTTTTAAACTAAAGCCTGTGCAACTGAAGTCTTTGCTAATTAAATCTAAAAATAATATTGTACCATGTTTATAACAACAATATTCATGCATCAATTTTTGTGTGGTTTTTTTATAGCTTCAACACCATAACTCTCCAGAATTCTGCTTGTCCAGAAGAAATTCATATTTACACAATACATATTAATGCAATTTAGCTGATAAAACATTCTATATCTATCTTCTAAATTGATAATTTTGGCACACTATGGTATTGAAAGTAATATCTTCAATGAGGTCTCCAAATTGAAAACGTCTTGGTTACTTGCGTAACCTCTGTTCCCTGAATAAGTCAGGGAACGAGACGTCAGTCAGAGACCTGACTATGGGACATCGGATGCTTTAGCCATTCGCGTTCATTCTTACAACCGGCCAATGAACAGTCAAGTTCAATGGCTGCATGAATTTGCATGCCACCTCTGACCCGTACCAGCTGGTATAAAAGGGCGGTGGCGTGCCACATGCAAATACCTTTCGCTGATTGAAGCCGGTCGGGCCAACGCAGACTTCCAGCGGCATACCCTGAATGTGGCGGCGGAAAGTGACGTCTCGTTCCCTGACTTATTCAGGGAACAGAGGTTACGCAAGTAACCAAGACGTTCCCTTTCATAGTCAGGTCACTTCGACGTCAGTCAGAGACCTGACTATGGGACAATACAACAGGCCACATCCAGGGCAGCATCCTCCGAAAAGACCCCTCCGGCTCCTTAGCCGAGGAGCCAATTGGTGGATCTTCCACAGCATCTAGAGGTGGGCCTAGCCCGAAGGGTAATAGCACTCACCTCCACCGGGGCAACCAAGGAACTTGTTGGCTCTCGACCCGTGCGTGGGGGACCCTCGCCAGGGTTGACGGAGAACACTTCCCACCTCGTGTGAAGTGTTGCGTAGAGGCGACGCACCACGTCACTCTTCGAAAGAAGCCTATTGTCTGTCGGGGACAGAGTGGGCTCGGGAGAGGGAGGAGAACGTAGCCCTACTACTCGACCTCATCCCTTACGGGAACACAGGCGTAATAACTCGGTGAGTATCGCCTGAGGAAGAAAACACAACGCAGTCAGAACTAGGACTCTTCGCTAGTCTGGACTCGGTGGCACCAAGGACCCCTCATTTCGCCTGATTGCCCGTCAGGGAAACAGAGGCCGGGGCTCCAGGGATCTCGGCCCTCCGTCGGCCGCGACCCCTGGTGTGTAGAGCGGACTGGGCGTGTTCCTAGCCTGTCAAGGGTAGAGGAAAACTAAGGGGGAGACTGGGCCCCAAACTGGGGTTTGCTCCCGCAGCCTACACCGTGTTGGTATTGCCTCCACGCGGATAGCACCTGCTGGATCGAGCCTTATCCAGCTCGTAAACCGATAAAGGTGTTGGGTGTAGCCCAGCCGGCAGCTCTGCAATGTCTGCTGAGAGCCTCCCGCCACTGCGATACGGGCCACGCTCCTGTATATTGGGCCGCATACCGCCGGACTTCTTGGGGACCACGAAGTACGGGTAAAGCCCGTTCCCTTCTCGGTGCAGGCACCACTCGATGCGCCTTCGCCAGCAGCGAGGAAACCTTGCCCAATACGAGACATCTCAGACCCACGGGACTGAGGACCCCTCGGCTACCGGAGCCGGTGGGGAACTTCCAAAGGTGCCTAGCCCGAAGGTAATAGCACTCACCTCCACCGGGGCAACCAAGGAACTTGTTGGCTCTCGACCCGTGCGTGGGGGACCCTCGCCAGGGTTGACGGAGAACACTTCCCACCTCGTGTGAAGTGTTGCGTAGAGTCGACGCACCACGTCACTCTTCGAAAGAAGCCTATTGTCTGTCGGGGACAGAGTGGGCTCGGGAGAGGGAGGAGAACGTAGCCCTACTACTCGACCTCATCCCTTACGGGAAACACAGGCGTAATAACTCGGTGAGTATCGCCTGAGGAAGAAAACACACACGCAGTCAGAACTAGGACTCTTCGCTAGTCTGGACTCGGTGGCACCAAGGAACCCCTCATTTCGCCTGATTGCCCGTCAGGGGAAACAGAGGCCGGGGCTCCAGGGATCTCGGCCCTCCGTCGGCCGCGACCCCTGGTGTGTAGAGCGGACTGGGCGTGTTCCTAGCCTGTCAAGGGTAGAGGAAACACTAAGACGGGAGACTGGGCCCCAAACTGGGGTTTGCTCCCGCAGGCCTACACCGTGTCGGTATTGCCCTCCACCGCGGATAGCACCTGCGTGGATACCGACGCCTTATCCAGCTCGTAGAACCGGATAAAGGTGTTGGGTGTAGCCCAGCCGGCAGCTCTGCAAATGTCTGCTAGAGAGACTCCCCTTGCCACTGCGATCGACGAGGCCACGCTCCTGGTAGAGTGGGCTCTCACGTTCAGCGGGCAAGGCAGCTTACGGACGTGATACGCGAACTTAATCGCGTCAACGATCCAGTGCGAGAGTCTCTGCTTGGTGACGGCATTCCCTTTCTGTCGACCACCATAGCAGACAAAGAGCTGTTGCGAGCTTCTGAAGCTCTCTGTGCGCCGTAAGTAAGTGCGTATAGCGCGGACTGGGCACAGTGGGTGACCGGCCAGGTCTTGCTCCCCTGTGGGGAGGGCCTGCAACGTCACTACCTGATCCCTGAAGGGGGTAGCGGGCACCTTGGGCACGTAACCAGGTCTGGGTCTCAGCACTAGGTGCGAGTCTCCAGGACCAAAGGTCAGGCACTGAGGATCTGCAGAGAACGCCTCTAGGTCCCCGACCCGTTTCACTGAGGCCAGCGCTAGTAAAAGCGAAGCCTTCAGTGTGAGCAGCCTGAGACTCGTAGTCTCCAGCGGCTCGAAGGGGGGAGAGCGGAGGGTCGCCAACACCAAGCTCAAATCCCACGCCGGGGTCGGGGGAGGTCTGGAAGGGCGAACCCTTCTGGCACCTCTTAGGAACCTAGTCGTCAGGTCGTGCCGGCCTACCGTCTTCCCCTCGATGAGGTCATGTGTGGCGGATATCGCGGCTACATAGACTCTCAGAGTGGAAGGGGCCACGCTTTCCTCAAGTTTCTGCTGGAGAAACGAGAGAACCGTACCGACGGGGCAACTCAGTGGGTTTTCGTTTTTCTGGCGGCACCAGGTGACGAAGGTCTGCCACTTCAGGTCGTACAACCGTCTTGTAGACGGTGCACGAGCCTGAGCGATAGTGTCCTGTACCGACTGTGGCAGATCGTCTAACGAGGTGACCCGTCCAGCGGCCAGACATGGAGGTTCCAGAGGTCTGGCCGCGGATGCCAGAGCGAGCCCTGTGCCTGTGAGAGGAGGTCCGCTCTCAGGGGTAACTGCCTCGGAGGGGACGTGACCAGATCCATGAGATCTGACGTCCAGGTCTTGTCGGGCCAATGAGGGGCGATCAAGAGAACCTGATGACCCTCCTTCCTGACTCGACCCGGGAAGGCGTACTTCCTCATGTGGTGAGGCCATGGGTGGGCAAACGCGTTTACACCGAGTGGCGCCTCGGTTAGCGCAAACCAGAGTGGACAGTGGGTCGATTCGTCTGAGGCAAAGAGATCTATCTGTACCAGACCGAATTCCTCCCACACCTCTGTCACCACTTGAGGGTTCAGCCTCCATTCGCCAGGGGCGGGGCCCTGCCTCGACAGTGCATCCACGGCTGTGTTGAGGATGCCTGGAATGTGGACTGCCACCAGAGACCTGAGTCTCGACAGACACCACAGCCAGAGGCAACGTGCGAGCTTGTTCAAGCGGTGCGAGCTCAAACCGCCTTGACGGTTGATAGCTGCTGCAACTACGCTGTCTGACTTGACCAGCACATGCTACACTCGGCCTTGCCCGAGCAAGTGTTTCAACCCGAGGTGCACGGCCGATAGCCCGAGCATGTTGACGTGCCACTGGAGGCGAGAACCCGACCGACGGCCGGAAACTCCGCGGCCGTTGCCCACTGCTCCCCACCCCGTGTTGGATGCATCCGTGGATACCACAACACGACGGGAGACCGTTCCTCATGGGACACCTGTCCGTAGGAAACTCGTCTCTGACCAGGGGTGGAGCAGGTGGAGACACTCGGGTGTGACTAATACCCGGTATCTCCCCAGCCGCCAGGCTCGTTTTGGGACCTCGTCCCGGATCCAGAACTGAAGGGGCCGCATGTGTAACTTGCCTAGCGGAGTCAACGCGGAGGCAGACGCCATGTGGCCTTGGATCCTCTGGAAGTGTTTGCACTGAACCCGGACCCCGGGTGTGAACACTTCCAGCTGACTCCGGATATTGGCGGCTCTCCGAGAGGACAGCCTGCCGCACATCAGAACGGAGTCTAGGCCGAGCCCGAGAAAGGAGATCTGCTGACACGGGGTCAGCATGCTCTTCTTTCTGTTGACGCGTAACCCCAGCCGGCTCAAGTGCCTGAGCACTGCGTCTCTCTGTGCGATCAACTGAGCCCGCGATCTGGCTAGTAGTAGCCAGTCGTCTAGGTAATTCAGGATCCTGAAGCCGCGCACTCTCAGGGGAGAGAGGGCAGCCTGCGCTATCTTCGTAAAGACTAGCGGCGACAGAGAGAGGCCGAAGGGCAGGACCTTGTACTGATACGCTCGGCCCTCGAAAGCAAAGCGCAGAAAGGGCTTGTGCCGGGGCAAGATCGAGACATGAAAGTACGCGTCTTGAAGGTCGATAGCGGCGAACCAGTCCTGGGGCTGAACTGCCCTCAGAATGTCCCTCTGGGTTAGCATCCTGAACGAAAACCGTGAAGATAGTCGTTCAGGGACCTCAGATCCAATATGGGCCGCATACCGCCGGTCTTCTTGGGGACCACGAAGTACGGGTGGTAAAGCCCGCTCCTCGTCTCGGTGGCCAGCAGCGAGGAAACCTCTGCCCTTAATACGAGAGCGTCTCTCAGACCCACGTGAGTGGTGAGGACGCCTCGGAATACCGGAGGCCGGCGGGCGAACTGCAAAGCGTAGCCGAGTCTCACGGTTCGGATCACCCAGAGGGACGGACGAGGAAGGGCGCACCATTCCGTCAAGTACCGTCTGAGGGGAATCAACGAGGCCGTGGGGTCCCCGAGACCGGGGTCTGGGGGGGCCGGGACTCTGACGGGAGTCCCCACCGGGGAGAGCCTGAGGCAGGTAACTCCTGGCCGTGAGGCGAGGGAGTTCCGCATCCCGTCTGAGTCTGCAGGCAGCCGGAGGCCGCCTGACAACCGACCTCTCACCATGTCGGGAGGTGCCGGCAAGAGCCTGCTCCTCGACCAACTTGGTGAGTTGGGGGCCTCTCTCCCCCATGACAGAGGAGAGCATGCCCCCCGACCTGGAACTCCGTCGGGCCGAGGCCCTCCGGAGCTCCGGTCTTCTACCGCGCAGGGAGTATCCGGCAGCGGACAACTCGACCCGCGAGGGAACAGAGGAGTCCTCTGTTCCTCGGTAGGAGTGGAGGGAGTGTGAGTGTGGGTGCATCTGTCTTTTACTGAAAAGTTGGCTAGCACCATAGGTGGTAGCCCCACTTCTGTGTCCACCTGTGGATGGACTTCGACAGTGGTGGCTCGATCGTCGGAGCTCAACCATACTCCCTGCTCTGCTCCCTCCACTCCGAACACATCAGGATCGCAAGGGAGGCCGTTTGGCGTCCCTTGCTGATCTGGATTCGGAGCGCGCCGCCCTCTTGCGGCGAGATCTGCTCCTCTGCTGTGGCGGTGGTGCCGGGGGCCGAGGGACCTCAGCCGCAGTCACTGGGCGTCGCCGGCGGCTTCCAGCTGGAGATGCTTTCGCCATGGGCCTGGAAAAGACATGCGAAATAGCTTTAGTCTGCAGCTGGAGGGTGGAGAACTGCTTGCACAGCTGCTCCACCGTGTCGCCAAAGAGGCCCGACCTAGAGATGGGCGCATTTAGGAACTGGTTCCTATCTGCGCTCGGCATGTCTGAGAGATCGAGCCATTGGTGGCGCTCCTGAACCACCCGAGTGGCCATCGACGCCCCTGTCGTGCGTGCTGCGACCTTAGCTGCCCGAAGAATGAGGTCGGTAGTCACACGCACTTCCTGAACCAAATCAGGGGGCGCTGCTTCCCCTCCGAGCTCCGCCAGCAACTGTGCTTGGTAAACGGCAATAGCCGCCAGTGCGTGGAGCGCGGATGCGGTCTGGCCATTGAAGGCGTAGCCCTTAGCGTTTAGCGCATACAGGAACTTCGCCGACTTGCCAGGAAGCTTTGGACGGTCCCTCCAGGAAGCGGCCGTTTTCGGACACAAAATGGTCGCGATAGCCCGTTCCGTGGAGGGAAGGTCCAAATAGCCCCGGGAAGGACCGCCTGTGAGGGAAGTGAGGAAGGAGTCGCTGCCACCACGTGAGCGCGCCACTAAAGGGGCCTGCCACGTCTTGGTCAGCTCCTCGTGCAGCTCGGGAAAGAAAGGAACCCGGGCCGTCGCCGGTTGCTTAGCCGACGGGCGCGCCGGGCACCAATCATCCAGCCGCGAAGGGGCGGGCTGAGGTGGAATCTCCACCTCTAATCCCACCTTCTTCGCGGCGCGAGCTAGCACTGCCACAAACGGGTTGTCGGAACGTGATCGCGCCGGCGTCTCTGCGGGCGCCACGACCATGTCCTCCAACGCCGAGAGGGAGTCATCCTTCGATGGACACTCAAGCGACTGTTCGTCGTCGGACGAATCCAGTAAAGCATCAGAATCTCGTGCTTCACCGGAGAGTTCTAGTGACCGGATACGGTAGTGGATACTACGGGATGGAGACCCGAGATCGTCATCTACCCTATCTCCCCACGAGCGCGCCTCACCGGCACCAGCGGGTCGGGAAGCCGCGGCGTCCCGATCCTCGCCACGGGAGGGCGCTGTGGCTGCAGACGGGGTTTCCCGGAGGAAATCCCGTCTCTTCCGCAGCGTCACGATCGGCATGCGTTCACACACCGAGCACGAACTCGACACGAGCGCCGCATCCGCATGCGCCGCACCCAAACAGCGGACGCAGCGCTCGTGCTCATCCGACGGCGACAGCCACTTACCGCAATCAGAAGATTTGCACAAGCGTGACTCCATCCTTAAAAGGACGTGTCGAACGCTCTGGAGCTCTTTTCAGATAAAAACTCTTCGCCGATGTAAGAAGGAGTTTTCAGCTGCTTCCGGGGTCTTTTCGGAGGAGCGAAAACCAGCTTGGATTACTGCAGAGTTCCAACGAAGAGCCTTATCGAGTTGGTTGCAGAGATGAAACAACGACCTGGCTTCAATCATCTGAAAGGTATTTGCATGTGGCACGCCACCGCCCTTTTATACCAGCTGGTACGGCTCAGAGGTGGCATGCAAATTCATGCAGCCATTGAACTTGACTGTTCATTGGCCGGTTGTAAGAATGAACGCGAATGGCTAAAGCATCCGATGTCCCATAGTCAGGTCTCTGACTGACGTCGAAGTGACCTGACTATGAAAGGGAATTGCATCTCTGAATAGACGACTTAAGAAGTTTATGGGAAAATTTGTAAATCAGGGTTTATAAAGTTAAAAACTACTTTTATAAAGCACAGTCATTGCTAAAGTCATATGCTGACGTGGTTTGTCTTTAATGCGTACATGACCAGGTTGTGAACAAATTCTAAAGACATTTTCTAAATATGGGACATTTAGAGCTATTTATAACTTTATGACATTTAGAACTTTATGAGGCTTTTCATAGAGGTAGCAGAGATACTTCCTCATTCAACTAAATAACCGCATGACATTTGAAAACATCTTGGTGGCTTTCTAAAGTTTCTAAAGGTTGTTTGTTCCCCTTTTATTTTTCCAAAGTAAGCAAACGATGCTATAGTCGAGATGTTTGGGAATCGTCCTGTTTCTTTATGATCATGCACAATTCCAAGCACCAAAGTAACTGTTATTAAACTCTCTGTTAAACTACACCGTGTAACTGTTTGCTGGTAGCGGAATATTGAAGGAATTTTATTTATATATTGTGAAATATTGTGGCACCCAACTATCTGGGCCTGGGTTTTACTGGCTTCATGTTTTGCATTTTCTTCCCATCACCAGAGGTGTAAAGTACTTGAGTAAATGGACTTTGTTACTTTACGTAAGTATGTTTTTTACTATTTTGTACTTGTACTCAAAAATATCAAAACTATCAAAAACAAAAGCAAATTTTACTCTCAATTATGCATTTTGCATAAGCTACATTAGCTGTTAGTTTGTGATGTGCTTTTTATTGAAATTATACATATATGTTATACGTTTCTGTACTAGAAAGCAAAACCTCATGAATAGCTTGTTGTCACATTTTCTTAGTGTTTTTCATTTCTAAATTCAGTGTAAGTAAAATAATTAAGATCTTTTGAAATTGCTGACTTGTTACTAGTAATGGAGTGATTTTTACAGTATGTATCTGTACTTTTACTCAAGTATGGCTGTCTGGTACTCTTTACACCTGCCTATAAACCACCAGAGATGGAAAGGGCACGGATCTTCATGTTGTAGTCATGTTGCATTCACTACAGTGGTACCTCACCTTATGAAACTAATCTGTGGTGAGGCCAGTTTTGTAAAGCGAGCGCGAAAAAAACAAGACCAGCAGCTGTAAAAGCTTCAGAGCAAACAGAAAACAGCTCAAAATGAAGAACACTGGAGTCAAACACAATCAAATTGCTCTGTCTGCTACACAGAGGAAAACTGTTCTGTTCTGTGACTGTTCTAATATTTACGTCTAACGAAATCCGAGCTCAGTCAGCTTTACGCTATGCTCTTTTATTTATCTGTATTTAAATTTATTTTAAAAAAGGCACATTTATTTTGTGCCTGAAAAATCCACGCTTATTTGCATAAATACGGTAGCTTCCTTTCCCTTTCGTAATGGTAAGACGATCCGTGGATGATGATCTCACACTATACTAATACTGTAGTTAAACTAGTAAACTGGTGTCATTTTTATGTGTGATCACACAGGTAAAGGAACTTTTTCGATTATCACTTGCTTGGTTTCTATCAAAAACAGCGCTCTCTTCTTCTTCTCAGCACTTTTCTTCATTACTTTCCTGGTGCTCATGGTGAATACAATTATCACACACATTTAACACTTTGTGCGTTTTGGATTTCTTAAGCTGAGATGCTGCAAATCTTTTTGTGTTTCAACAGCTTTGTGTGATGAGGAGAAGTGGCAAGTCAATTTACCATTTGCAAGTGACAAGCCAATTTATCGTATTTGCTCACTACCATTGCCTTTCATGAAATTAGGGGAGGGACGCTCTTCGTAAAGTGGGTCTTTTGTATGTAGAGGTGCCACTGTGTTTGAGTTTAATCGGAGAGTAAAGAGCTGTCAGTCTCGATGTGGCCTGTGGTTGTACACAGAAAAAAAAAGTAAACGAAATAACAAAAAGCCTCCAAGTGCCAAAGTCAACATCTCAAAACATATCGGCCTCCAAGTGCCAAAATCCAAACGTTCCGTTTCAGTCATCAACAGAATCCATGTATACAAAATGCCACATAGGACTGCATCTTAAAGCTAAAGCTACTAGATTTCTACCCAACTAGCAGGAGAATTAGCCACAACTAGCTCTCAAAGAGGAGATAAGGCAGGGGAATCACATTTCAAAAGGCCGTTTTTTTTGCTTGAAGTTTTGGCTCGGGTTGCCAGATTGTGCCCTTGACTCGGACAGCCCTCGCTGGAATAAAGTGTGACAACAAGAAAATACTTCAGCTTTTCCGCAACACCACAGGAAGCAGCTTTATCGGCCACATCCTTCCTTCCTCCGCCAGATGCAACGTAAAGGTGTGTCTCACCTCCACCAGAGCTGCTGAGATGCGTGCCAGCTCTATGTGATGGAGATGGAAATGGAGTATGCGGTGGAATATGTACGGATAGATTTAATTTGTGGATTATGATGGATTTGGATTTAATAAAATCAGAAATTTCAATTTTCTGCTCACCCACATACATTCAGCAAGATACCAAGAAGAAATACAACATTTAGTAAACAATATAGAGAGGTAGATTAATATTAAGAGAAAAATTTAAATGTGTAAACGAGAATACATTTAAAAAAAAACATGATATTTGGATAAATGTACTGTTTCATACCCGTCAGGGTTATAGATCTTCTTGGCCACCAGATGTCGCCATTTCCCATTTTTGTTGTTGCTTACCATACAGTATTTACAAATCTGACTTTAGACTGTTTTTGGAAACAATTTGGTAATTTGACTTTTGTTATTCTGACTATTGACTATTTAATTTAACATTAAAATCAAAATGGTTTTCTCTTGACAGTTTCTGTATTTTGCTTTCAATCTTTTCCCTCTTGCGTGCTTTGTGTGTCCTGGCTGGTGATGTGTGCGTACCATACTCCTGGAGATCAAAGCAACAGGTCTCCATTCACCACGCCACCTAGGATGAAGTTTCTGCTGAAAACTCTAGTCTGTCATTCTGGGCAATTGTGCTAATACAGCTTTACAACTTTAAGCTGAAGTTCCTGGTTTGTTTATTTTTCATAAGCTTGTTGCTGTGGGCTCCCCAAGACCCTGATGCTTTCATCCTTGAGCATGTCTCTGATTGGTCCATTCAGCTCTGCAATGTTAGTGGAGAATTATCCAATATTATTCACAATGCTAAGAAATCTTGTGACGTCAGTTGTGATTTTAGGCTCTGGCATCTCTTTCACAACTTTAACTTTGTCCGGGTCATCTTGAATGCCCTCTGCACTGATGACTTGAGGCATTGCAAATTGACATTTCTCATTCAGTGTCAAACCTTTCTGCTCAAGGCGATTAAGCACTTTGTCAAGTCTCTCATCATGTTCTTTGTGTGTTGAGTCAAACTGAGAATGTCTTCTGCATGGCACAATATACCCTCCTTGCCCTTGAGCATCCGTATTAAGTGCTTCTGAAAATGTTTTGGTGCTGATGAAATACCAAATATGTGGTGAAAACCGTATCTTCCATAAGGAGGGATAAACGTAGTGAGGGGGACAGAATCTTTGTGTAGGGGAATCTGCTACAAGCAGAAAACATCAATCGAAAAAAAATGTATTTTACAAATGTCTCCATTGACTATGAGTATGATCAGTGAGCAAGCTACAATCAGTGGCTGGGAAAACAAAATCTCTCTGAGAATTATTTTGTTATTTTCACAGGCTGTTCTTTATTTAATGTAGAAACAGTGTGTTCCAAAAAATGACTTAAGTTGGGTTTTCAGAGACATTTTTTTTAATTTGAACATTACATTTTAAAACTGAAATTGTTAACATTATTTAACGATGACATTAAGTACCCAATCAAAAATAGGAAAGGAGGATTTTTCATAAAATTTCTGTCGAATAATTTGCATGAGACACTGTTTAAAAAAATTGTAATAATAAAGGACAAAAACAGTACTGTATTGATACATATATATATATAAATATATATATAAAAAACACAATTCAGTATTTTACAGGTGTGTGTGCGCGTGTGCGTGTGTGTCAGTGTGTAAACTGTAGCTCCAAACAGACAAGCACATTACTTTAATATTTACTAATAAGAGAAATAGACACACATAATTTACAAAGCACGTAATTAGAACACAAATATAAATGCAAAACAGTAAATAAATCAATAAATGCGGTTCACAAGACACAGAAAGTCCTACTCAGTGTAATCTCGCTGCAGTGACCGTCAGTGGCCAGTAGAGGGGGATAATTGACACGTGACGCGTCACTGTGCGAGTGAAGAACTCACCTCACCTGCGTTCCGGTTAAAGAACTCACCTCACCTGCGAAGCGCTTCACGGAAGTAAAACCAGTAAGCATTTTCACTTGTTTTTGGAATTTGTAATTATGAAAAGAAAAATCTATAATTGATTTGGAGGAGTTCACGATCTGACCGTGTTTTGTTTTGGAGTTGCGTGTTCATTCAAATGAAAGTGAAAGTAATTATTTCGAACCTGTTGCGCCATTTTAAACCTGAGAAGAAAAACAATCCGACTCTGAAAAATATGTTTGAAGTGTTTTTAAACTATTTGTAGATTCTTCCACAAGAACCAGATGAGCAGGCAACAGCGGAAAGTGGAGAGTGTATCGAGAAATTTGTATTTACTATTTGATCAAGGTGTGTGTTTCAGATTAACTGAATAAAATAGTCGACGTTATCATGATTTATTTAATTAAATTTCACATCATTTTGGTCAACCCATTGATGTCACAGCGTGTGTCATACAAATCCTTTTTAAATCTAGAATAGAATAGAATAGAATAGGATGCCTTTATTCTCATGGTTACAATGAAATTAAGAATACTACTCCGTTTGGTGCAACATAAGGAAAAGAACACATAAAATGTAAGAAAATGTACATTGAATAAGATAAAATATAAATAGTATATCTAGAATATATAAAATGAGAGCAAAAAAATGCTCCAAATGTTTTCAATAAACAGATAAAACATATAGAAAAGCAAAATTTGCTTATCTACGTTCTGAACAATGTTGCTGATAAAGACTGGAAACCACTGAATAATCCACTCTTAAGAACCAGATGAGCAGTTACTGATCCACACACGCCAAAATAAACATCATCATAATTTATATCATGTTATCTGAAAAATCACGGACATGTTTGACGGGAATAAAGTATTTTGGAGCGTTATCATTTGATCACATTACAACAAACAGTTTTATGTTTTCCTCTATGGTGATAAATGATGGTATCCACATATTATTTATTTCTAATCTGTATTTTTTAGGTTTGTAAATGCAGATCTAGTTTAAACAGTCTGTTGTATTAGACTGAACAGTCTCTGTCATGTTATTGTGATGATCTTCATCTGATGTGTCAGTTCATCTCTCATCAGACTTCAACACATGATGGAGACAGAAGCATCAGGTGGAATCCAGAAGAAGAGATCAAACTCACCAAATGTCAGCCACGTGTCCATGAAGAGTGACGCGTCAATGGATCATCCTTTAACATTTAAGGGAAACCACGAATCTCCGGATCTACAGTAAAATCTTTTTAACTAAAGTGGATTAAAGTTTAAACAGTATTGTCAGGGAACGAGGCGTCTGTCAGAGAAATTGACATTGGGCCATCCGAAGGATTTGATTTGCAGTTTCAGCTTTACATTTTAGTAAACCTTAAGTACATTTTAGGCAAACTTTGTATTCTAACTTCATTTAAAGTAAGAATTTCCGCAGCGAATCCGCAGAGGGTACGTGAATATGCATCTGCCATTTATAATATATTAATATTGTACATCTTTTTAAAGAAAATGGATGTTTAAGTACAAATAAATACTATAATATGTTATATCCTAAATAAAAAATCTGATGTGGGTTGCACGTACTAGACACAAGTGATGACCGTATTTTGGTTTTGTCGTCGTAATTTGATGACATTTAGTTTTTGGATGTGGGATGGAAGAGAAAGAGTATGTGGAAGAGTAGGAGGCAGTGAGGATCTCCAGATGGGATCGGTTCCTGCTGAGGCATTCAAGCGGTGATTGTGTCAGGTTCTGGGAATGCCTTTGGTGCTGGTTTCCAATGCTTTGATCTTGGCCATCTGATAACAGTCTTACAATATGACTTCTGGCTTCTTCAACTCTTTTCTTCCTCTGACAGTGCGAGTGTGAATCCTCTGGAACGGAGTCGAGTGTCTGTGACTGATCAATCTCTCAGTGACTCAACAACATCTGAACAATCTTCAGCTGAACTGAGGTGAATCACTCTGAAGCTTCTCTCACATCAGCGTGTCTCCTCAGTGTCTGAGAATATTAACACTGTCACTCATGCTTCTTTCTTCACATCAGACTGAGATCAAACCTGCTGGAAAGGTTTTCCCGTGTGTCTGAAGGACCAGTGACGAGAGGAAACCCAACACTCCTGAAGGAGATCTACACTGAGCTCTACATCACAGAGAGCGAGAGAGGAGACATCAGTCAGGAACATGAGCAGAGACAGATTGAGATTCAGTCCAGGAGATCAACAGCAGAAGACACGGCCATCAGATGCTGCGACATCTTCACTTCTTTACCTGGACAAGACAAAGCCATCAGAACTGTGCTGACAAAGGGAGTCGCGGGCATCGGGAAAACCGTCTCAGTGCAGAAGCTGATTGTGGACTGGGCTGAAGGGAAAGAGAATCAGGACGTCCAGCTCGTGTTTCCTCTTCCTTTCAGAGAAATCAACCTGATGAAGGACAGACACATCAGTCTTCTGGATCTCCTGCATCTCTTTTTCCCTGAAACCAAAGGAATGAAACTATTCAGTGATGATCGTAAGATCCTCTTCATCTTTGATGGTCTGGATGAATGTCGTCTGTCTCTGGACTTTCACGGGGGCGTGAGGTTGTGTGACGTGTCTGAATCTGCTTCACTGGACGTGCTGCTGATGAACCTGATCAAGGGGAACCTGCTTCCCTCGGCTCTCATCTGGATCACCAGCAGACCAGCAGCAGCAGATCTCATTCCCCGTGACTGTGTCCATCGCGTCACAGAGGTACGAGGCTTCACTGACACACAGAAGGAGGAATATTTCAGCAAGAGGATCAGAGATTCGAGTCTGTCCCACAGAATCATCTCACACCTGAAGTCGAGCAGGAGTCTCTTCATCATGTGCCACATCCCAGTGTTCTGCTGGATCTCAGCCGCTGTTCTGGAGAGAATGATTAGAGAATCAGAGAGCAGAAATATTCCCAAGACTCTCACTCAGATGTACACAAACTTTCTCATCCTTCAGACCAACATCTCACACAAAAAGGGTTATGAGAAGAGTGTGAAAAATGAAGAGACGATTCTCAAACTAGGAAAAGTGGCTTTCCAGCAGCTGGTGAAGGGGAATGTGATCTTCTATGAGGAAGATCTGAGGGAGTGTGATGTTGGAGTGACAGAAGCATCAGTTTACTCAGGGTTGTGCACTCAGATCTTCAGAGAAGAGTCGGGCTGGTTTCAGGGAAAAGTTTTCAGCTTCATTCATCTCAGTATCCAGGAGTATCTCGACGCTCTATATGTTCATCTCACCTTCACTAACAACAACATCAGTGTGATTCACCAGATCAACAAGAGTTTCTTCTCTAGATTATTTAAGCAAATTGATGTTAAGTCATTATCTGATCTGCATCTTGCTGCTGTGACTGAGGCCTTAAAGAGCAGAAATGGACATCTAGATCTTTTCCTTCGTTTTCTTCTTGGTCTGTCACTAGAATCTAATCAGAGTCTCTTACAAGAAACACAGACACAGACGAGACGATTCTCCTACAACAAAGAGGAAATAGTTCAGTTCATTAAACAAAAGATCAGGAAGAATCAATCAGCTGAGAAAAGCATCAATCTGTTCCACTGTCTGAATGAACTTGGTGATGATTCACTGATTCAGGAGATTCAACGTTATCTGACGTCAGGAGCAATGCAGCGAATCAGACTGTCTTCTTCTCAGTGGTCGGCTTTAGTGTTTGTGTTGCTCACGTCAGAGCAGAAGATGGAGATTTTTAAGCTACAACAGTTTATCGGAGAAAAAACTAATGCAGATGAAGTTCTTCAGAAGCTTCTTCTTGTCATTAAAGAAACTTCATCAGTCGAGTAAGTCACACTTACAAATTTACTTACCTGACACACTCAAAATTAAACTTGTGTTTTAACGATAGTGTAAACACAACAGTAGAACTGTAATAGGTATTTTTTTTTCTTCTGTTGATTCAATGTCTTTTACAGAAACATTAATCAGTGTGTGTGCGCGTATGTGTGTTTTTTGCGGGTAGTAATATTACAAATTGCTAATTTTATTTTGAAATAGCATAACATTTCCACTTTATAACCTTCATGCTGTAACCTTCATTTAGTTAAAATGTATCAAATCTTTAAAAAATCTGTTTTATCTTGATGTTTCTGAACGGAGACTGAAGAGTGTCGTTGTTCTTCACAGTTTGAGTCGTTGTGGAGTGACAGAAGAAGGTTGTTCTGCTCTGACTTCAGCTCTGAGATCAAACTCACGTCTGACTGAACTAGATCTGACTGGAAATAATCTGAGTGACTCTGGAGTGAAGATTCTCTCTGATTCACTGAAGGATTCTCACTGTAATCTACAGAAACTCAGGTAATTCTGCTCTCTGAATATTATACAAATTTAAGACAAAGCATAAAAACCATTTAAAAAATAAAAGGATTTAATAAAGAAATTAAATTGTTCAGAAACATTTGTAATTCTCCTGCCAGATGGTTTTCTATAAAGTACTCTCCAAACCAGTTCGCCTTGTGCGTATGGGCTTTGTGCGTTCCACACGAATGGCGGATGGTGTCCACTATGGAATCAGATTAGTGCCAAAAAGATTTACGCGCAAGAAACCTCAAATTGAGCGTGCGCAACCTGTAAATTGCGTGCACCGGTCCGCACTGCCCACACGTGAGTGTACTCTCTTATTCAGCCCCGCCCACCACATTCCTTTCCAGGACTTAAACTGTCAAGAGCAACCAAAACAAAAGTCCATCACTATGAGAAAATCAAATGAACAACTCGAATGTCTTTATCCCCATCGAACACCGGAAACAACAAAAACAGTTTGATATTAAATTAAAATTAAAACATATGCCAACCCAATTAAATTATATAAACCTGAATATAGCGCTCTACACATTGTTTAATAGTCTCAGTCTGCTTATCATAGTTTATGATAAAATGATGGATATGAAAGAATGGCAGAACTTCAGTTTGATAACGCATATTGCAAAAGAAAAAAAAGGAACAAATAGGTAATAAGGGAAAATAGAAAGAAACTATTAATTTATTCAGCATCGCTATGCACATGCGGCAGTGCACCAGAATAGAGTAGAGTAATTTATACTAGGAAAATATGTCTGGAAAACATTAAGTGTAAGTTAAGCCAACAATTACTAACTACAGTAGCAAACTAACTGCAGTAGGACATATTTGTGTGCGGGATAGAAAAAAATGATAGAACACCTGTCGAGACGCACATTAATTCCATAAAAGTGATAAAAACTATTCCGACATTCTTGGAGGTAAAGATAACATGAAAAATCATCATGGTGTAATAAATTATAATTTTTTTTATTATAAATATTTGAAAATTTGGAAAAAAGTTTTGTGAACGCATGAGGGAGCGCGCGAGGCTGTGTCTGTATGTAACGAAGATAATAGCGCGACAAATACAAGGGCCTTAAAAAAAAATTTAAAAAATCCGTTTTATCTTGATGTTTCTGAACTGAGACTGAAGAGTGTCGTTGTTGTTCACAGTTTGAGACGTTGTGGAGTGACAGAAGAAGGTTGTTCTGCTCTGACTTCAGCTCTGAGGTCAAACTCACGTCTGACTGAACTAGATCTGACTGAGAATAATCTGAGAGACTCTGGAGTGAAGATTCTCTCTGAATCACTGAAGAATTCTCACTGTAATCTACAGAAACTCAGGTAATTCTGCTCTCAGAAACTATACCTAATTGAGATAAAGTATGAAGCCAAATTAAAAAGAAGAAAATTGTTCAGAAACATGTTCTAATTCAAGTTCAGTGCGCTTTTCACAGTTACAACTGTCAGAAAGCACATGTGTGAAAATGTAAAAAAGATTGATGCCTTTTATTCATTTGTTCATTGGTTTTAAGCTGATGGCTATGACTATGACCAGTGAGTAAACATATATGCAACAGTGGCCGGGTAAAAAAAAAAAAAAACCCTCGGACAGAAAGGTTGGGGGGTGACCTGGCTCACTGGTGCCAGTCTCCTCTGGTATTCTAACACTACAATATCGGTTGGTTGTTTCGCGCCATTTTGACGATGGTTCCGGAAGATGTTTCCATCCTGAGTGGCGAAAAAGGCGGCTCATCATATCAATCTGGTGGCACTGGCACTCCTCCAGCGCTCAGGAGAGGAGTGAAACACAACAACTAGACTAGGCAGCCTTACTATACAATTATATTAATTTAATCCACGTATTATTATAACAGATCAACATATGCTTCATTGAAGAGACGCGTCTTCAGTCTAGACTTAAATTGACTCAATGATTGAGTCATTGATTGAGTCTTGAATTGTGATTGGCAGAACATTCCATAGTTTAGGTGCTAAATATGCAAAAGATCTGTAGTTTGGAGATTTGCGGTATTATAAGCTGGCCAGAGTTTTGAGAGCGCAGCAGTTGTGTAGGCTCGTAGTAAGTGATGAGCTCACTGAGATATAGAGGAGCTAAACCATTTAATGCTTTATAAGTGATTAAAATCATTTTAAACAGAATGCGTAATTTAACAGGTAACTAGTGTAGCGTCATATACACTGGACTAATTTGGTCATACTTTTTTGTTCTGGTGAGTAGTCTAGCAGCTGGATTCTGAACTAACTGAAGTTTATCTATTAGTTTGTCAGGAGAACCCAAATTGTCCACATCAAAGTGGTCCGTGGCCCATTAAAACTAGCCAATCGAAATCATTATTTAGGTCATATTTAATAACTATATGAAGTACACTTTGAACCAGAGCCGGCCAGAGCCATACGCGAACTAGGCGACTGCGTGTGGCCCTGCGAGAACCAGGGGGCCCCCAAGAGTACATTAATTATATCAGAGATTTTTTCATTTTAAATATTATTCTATAGGCAGGACGTCGTTAAGCGGGCGAAAGTTAGAAAGCTTTTAGGAGCCCGTGGGCATCATAAACACCGCTTTTCCGAGCATTAGACACCCCTCCACTAGTTAACAAAGTGGTACAATCCATCTGGTGCGCGTCAGATTGATATTTGAAAGTTAGAAATGCCTTTGCGCTCGTTTACAACAGTTAAAGCTGCAACGTTCGCGCGCGAG
>CM051500.1:24432996-24456571 GCA_028031935.1 Paedocypris micromegethes
GAGAGAGAGAGAGAAAGAGAGAGTGTGAGAGAGAGAGATATTACAGTTTTTTTTTAACTAAGAGTTGTTTTGTTTCTGAGCTCTTTCCTAATGAAAACACTGCTTGCTTGCGTTTTTTGCGTTTGCTTGAGAACAATTTACAACTAAAATAATTGTTATCTTAATCTATGATTGTTCTTTGACTGAATACTGTCATAATTCAATCAAAATAATTAATACAATGTTAAATTAAACCAATACAATATTCATTTATTAATTAATATGACAAAAATGCCAAAAATACTTGGAATTACATGAGTTGGTTATTCAGCCGCTAGGGATAGTATCTAAATTCGGTTCGGCATTAAGCTTTCTGCAAAAATCTGCTTTAAAACAAAGCAAATAATTTTTTTACACAGTTAAATGTCTAACAAAGCTGTTTACATTTTATTGTTTTGCTCTGATTAAAAGCAGTTTTGCAAATCCTTTAAAACAATAAACATTTTGTAGAGGGGGGTAATAATGTTGTCCTCAACTGTAAAGGTATAATATTTCAATAAATATCATATTAGTATTGAAATCTATTATTCCATGAGGAAACAACAAGCGGAAGAATTAACTGGAAGAATTGAACACATCTTTTCTGGACTGTATAGGTGATAATCTTTTGGGTTAAAAAAGGTGCAGGATCGGCTGTTATAAGCTGCTTTTGTCATATAAAAAAAAACCTTCAGACTTCACTCTACTGCAGGAGAGACGCCTGACGTGACCTGCGTGGCTGCTTCAGATTACAACAACTTGATTATTGTTGTTGTTGTTGTTGTTGTTGTTGTTGTTATTATTATTATTATTATTATTATTATTATTATTATGTGCTTTGTCCAGTTAGCAAGGGGCCCCCAAGCAAATTCTGCCTAGGGCCCCCTGAAGGCTTGGGCCGGCCCTGCTTTGAACTTACAAAGTTTAAGAAGCTAAAATTTAGTTATATACAGTAAATATTGTATATAACAAAAATTGATATTTTTGCCATTAGTAAACGGGTCTTAACTTTCATCTTCATTTGTTAATTTTTAAGAATGTTTCCATTAGGGATGCACCGATACCACTTTTTTGGAAAACGTGATTTTCACGTTTTAATCTTGATGTTTCTGAACTGAGAGACTGAAGTGTCGTTGTTCTTCACAGTTTGAGTCGTTGTGGAGTGACAGAAGAAGGTTGCTCTGCTCTGACTTCAGCTCTGAGATCAAACTCACGTCTGACTGAACTAGATCTGTCATGGAATTATAAACTGAGCGACTCTGGAGTGAAGATTCTCTCTGATTCACTGAAGGATTCTCACTGTAATCTACAGAAACTCAGGTAATTATGCTCTCAGAAATTACACAAATATCAGAAAAACATAAAAAAAACTTTTAATAAATGAAACGAAGAAAAGAAGTCTCTGTTGTTTTAAATATAGAATAATTGTGGGAAATATATGTCACGGATAACAGCGCGCGACGTCTTGGACTTTTATGTTGAATCATTCAAGGACTATTATTTTGAAGTTCATCGTGTGGCCGCCATTTTGATGAATCCACATGCCATTGAGATCGTTTGTAACACAGGTGTTCTATATTCACAATTATTGATCATTATCCTGTGTACTTAAGGACGAGTGAATTCCAGTTTCAGTTGCCAGATCGTCTGCGTCTTGTACCAGTCATCCAGCCTAATTTCTTGTCAAGTCTAGGTAGTTATTTCTCGTCTTGTTGTCTTGTCCCGTTTCCTCGACCCTGCTCCCGTTTAATTGACCACTGCTCTGCCTGCCGATTCGGATCTTGTTTTGGATTACTGTTGACGACCTTTTGCCTGCTGACCCTGATTAAAGCTTTGTGGACTTATACCTGCGGTGTCATCTCCATCCTGTGCACGTGGTTCCTACACACCTCCGATCTCTGACAATATATCTGTGAAGTTGAACTAAAGTGCAACAATCTCAAAATAAAATAAAAAATTTCAAGATTTATTGGGGCTTCATTAAATGTTCTTTTTATTATATTTTTAAGTAAAAATGTTCTTGAAGGTCTTGAAGTTTCAGTGATTTGTTCTTTATCATCTTGATGTTTCTGAACTGAGAGACTGAGGAGTGTCGTTGTTCTTTACAGTTTTAGAGATTGTGGAGTGACAGAAGAAGGTTGTTCTGCTCTGACTTCAGCTCTGAGATCAAACTCACGTCTGACTGAACTAGATCTGTCTGGTAATTATAATCTGAGAGACTCTGGAGTGAAGATTCTCTCTGATTCACTGAAGGATTCTCACTGTAATCTACAGAAACTCAGGTAACTATGCTCTCAGAAATTATACAAGTATAAATGAAACCATAAAATAATCCAAGAGGAATAAACATTTAATTAGAGAATTGTTTTAGGGTATATATATATATATACACACGGTATATATACATATATATATATATATATATATATATATATATATATATTTATCTTTGAAGTTGCATTAAATAATTTCATTGTATTTAATTTATTGTCTAAAATATTTTAATAGTGGGAAAAGTAATACGTATTTTAGGTTTATATTATGAAGATGTTGAGGTTCTCCTTAGGAGTGACGAGGTTGGACAGAATAAGGAACGAGCACATCAGAGGAACAGCTCACGTTACTTGTGTTAGCAACAAAGTCAGAGAGGCCAGACTGAGATGGTTTGGACATGTGCAGAGGAGGGATAGTGAATATATTGGTAGAAGGATGTTGGAGATGGAGCTGCCAGGGAAGAGGGCAAGGGGAAGACCAAGAAGAAGATATATGGATGTTGTAAGAGAGGACATGAGGTTGGCTGGGGTCAGAGTAGAAGATACTCAAGATAGAATGAGGTGGAAAGGGATGACTCGCTGTGGCGACCCCTGATAAGGGAAAAGCCGAAAGAGAAGTAGTATTTTAGGTCTATATTTTAGTCCCAGTTGAAGCTGAAAATAGAAATTTGAAAATGAAAGTTTCAAAGTGTCAGTGATTTGTTCTTTATTATCTTGATGTTTCTGAACTGAGAGACTGAAGAGTGTCGTTGTTCTACACAGTTTGAGATATTGTGGAGTGACAGAAGAAGGTTGTTCTGCTCTGACTTCAGCTCTGAGATCAAACTCACGTCTGACTGAACTAGATCTGTCTCTGAATAATCTGAGAGACTCTGGAGTGAAAATTCTCTGTAAAATTAAATATGAATAATATGAAGCATTGGTGAGTTGTGTATGCAGTTTAACATTTTTTGCAGTTTCATTACTTTTTATTTTACTTTGTTTTTATTATGATTTTAAGGATTTTTCAGTCTTTATTTCTGTCTTTATTGTTAATGTATTTAATAGTAAAATCACCCACTTCAATAATTGTTCAACTAAATAGTCTTAACCAACATCCATTAGTTCGAACCCAGTTTGAAAGCCCTTTCATACATTTAAATAATCTATTACTCCATGGGTGATCTCAGACCATTGGTAATAAATTGCAACTTATAATAAGTTCCAAGGCAAGTATGGAAATCTGGGCATTTAAACAAACTGTAGAATTGCAGTTGAAATGTCAATAATGACAACAATTAATATTTAAAGACCGAAACAAGTCTAATAAAGTGTGACTAACTACAAAAACAGACTTTGAGTTGTGATCTTGTGATACGTGAACCACAGTTTAACAACCTATATTACATTAACAGATTCAAAACATAAAGTTAAATATTTTACTTATATTCTAAATTACAATTGGAGAAATATAGAAAGTGCACAAACGACAAAGGAACCTTTCTCAAGCAGCAGTTGAGCAGAACTAATAGTGTGTAGTACCGGAGCAGGTCAGGTTTACTTTCTTTTGTAACAGACAAAAAATATATAGCCTATTAACAAAAAAGAAAAAAAAAACAAACACACACACACGCACATATATATGTGTGTGTTGGGTCCAAAACCCTTTATTGGTTCGTTGCCTGAGCTACTGTAATAATTAAATAAATCACACAACACGTAGGTAAAGTTAATCAAAATTACCAGTAAAAGGCCAGATTCCAAAACCATTCTGCAATTCTTTTCCGTCAGGTTTCTAGAGCTTCTGCCCCCTTTCCTTGGAAGTAAGTTTATTTATGTCAGAAGAAGATGGAAAGTTTTAGGCTGAGAGTTACGCCCAGAGAGAGAGAGAGAAAGACAGATCGGCCGATCATCACGTTGCAGTTCAGAACAACATCTCCTGTTTAGTCCTTGAAAAGTTACACACTAACAATCTCGTACGGGACTGGCATGCGCGGGGCCATCTCGCAAGGTTCCGATAACACTTCTAGTGACTGCACCAGACTACCACACACACATATGAAAACATGTCAAACTGACCTCTCTTCGATTTTTGAGGCTTATTCAATATTAAAGATTTAATTATTAAACCTAACAATTATATATATATATATATATATATATATATATATATATATATATATATATATGTTGTTTTCATCTTCATTGATTTGTTACAGCTAGCGCTTTCTGGTCACTACAGGTTTTCATATCACCAGGCAATGAAAATGCATCCAGTTGGTTTAAATGACTTATTAGAAAAGTTAAATGCAGCATACTCGCTACTTCCTTTATGGTTGTTAAAGAAAGGCGTGGCCCTTCTGTCAGCCATTTTATAGTTTGGGATGTTTCCATTATGGGTAGTGGGTGGTGGTGGTTTTCACTTTCTTGTTTTTATTGCAGATGTTTGAATTTTGTATTGTTTTGCATAATTTAAATGTATTCCTTATTTATTTAGATTTGGGTTGCTTTGCCTTTTTGTGTCAAACTAATGTACATTTTGTAAAGTGTACTTTTATTTTCTTGTTACCCCCTCCTGGTAAAAATAAAAGGTGGTTTAACCTAATCTCGGCAGAAAACTGGGCCATAAAAGCCACTCCAGTTTTGATTGAGGGGAGTTTGGTTGGTTAACCTTTCTCTTGCATTAAGGAGAATATAATTGGGTTTCTGAACACAAGGCACGGTGACGGTCTGGTTACCATTACTCCGGCTTGGAGGAGATTAGTCTTTTAATTTTCTTTTTTGTAAAAGTCAAGAAGTTGGCATCTGTGTGGCTCATACCACTTTCTCTTGGCCCAGCACAGGGTGCGTTCACGACAGACCCGTTTGGGACTCGAGGTTCAAGTTTGAGGCTCTATTGTGGCCATTTTGTGTGGAGGTGCACGTTCTTCCTGGTGCTTGTGTGGGTTTCCTCTGGGTCTCAGGGAAATGAGCATTGAAAACTAGATTATAGGTGCGAGTGAGTGTGTGTCTCGCCTTGGGCCCAGAGCAAGGTAAGAACAAATACAACACTTAGTAAACAAAATATAAAGAGAGATTTATATATTTATTATATATTATAAATGTATTTATATGTAGACAAAGAAAAAATCTGTAAAAATATAACTGAGGGTGCTTTCACACCTAGTTTAACCCTTTCAAACGCACTCGGAGCGGTTCGGGGCATATATGTGAACACACCAAGTGATCTCAGACCCCCCTAAACGGTCCCAAATGCGATCCATCCCTGGTCCACCTCCGGAGGTGGTCTGAGAGCGGTTTGTTTGCGGGACCGTTTGTGGTTCGATTACTTTGTGATATGTGAAAGCGAAGAGATCTCGGTCCACTTCGTTCCGCGTGCAGCACCCGAAGGTTTTAGTTACCCGCAAATCTGCCACGTCACCGTAATACCGGAAGAAAACTATGGAATCAGATTAGTGCCAGAAAACCAAATGAAAAGATTCATGTGTGAACAAGAAAGGGTCTGGGATCTCTTCACTGCTGAAGAGGACCGAAAACAGAACTGGGTTCTCTTCTGAGTCCACTAGGTTGTGAACAGCAAGTGGACTGAGATCACTTTCCGCTGGTTCTCTTTCTGGCTCACTTTAAACGATCTGGGTTCGGTTCGCTTAAAACGAGCTATATGTGAAAGCACCCTGAAAGAATGTACAGTGTTTGGATACATTTATTTAATATCTGTCAGGGTTTTGCACCCATTCAGTCACTAAATGCCGTCATGTTTCCATTTTTGTTGTTGCTTACCATATTTGGGAATTTGACTTTTGTCAGTGTATTTTTGTTTGTTTGTTTGTTTGCTTTTAAACATTCAAATCCAAATCCAATAGGTTTTCCCAATGCGAATTCTAACAGTATCTCCTCTCTCTTTTGTGACAACCTCTCAGTAAAGTGTGTTGAAAACAATCAGTTTATCATAAAAAAGCATACAAGTAGTCACAAGTGCTAGAAAAAGTACACGCACTCAGGAAACACAAATGATGGGACAGAAAATGTTAAGAACATGACACTATTCCCAGATTACCATAATTAAAAAGCAAAAGCCTCAAAACCCTGCTGTGGCTGATTGCAGCTATATATTTGTGTTCACCCGTCCCGAGGGTGTGTCCCGCCTCAGGCCCGGAGTTGCTGAGATTGGTGCCAGCTCCACGTGATCCAGAAATGGAGTGTATGACACCTGCATGGTGTAGAACAACGGTCACTAAATGGTGGACCGCGGTCCGGATCCAGACTCTGCTGTTGTCCCATAATGACCTGGAGCTGGAGACCAAACCGACCGTTTTGATTTAAAATCTATCGACCTTAAGATAGGAACGTGAGATTTCATGACATGACTTCACCTAGCCAAATCAATTCTGTGGGTCACAAGAGGTACAGTTTGTGACTGAACATTTGGCAGATGAAAGCAAAGAAATTGAGAACAATTATAGTTATTAAAAGTTATTAAAAAGTAAAAAGTAAAAAAAAAAGAGAGAAACAGAGAAATACCGACGACAGAGGAGAGCTAGAGAGACGATAGAGTGACTGAAGAAGGTCGTTCTGCTTTGTCTTCAACTGTGAGACCAAACTAACGTCTGACTCAACTAGATCTGTCTCTGAATGATAATCTGAGAGACTTTTACTTGTACTGAATTTAGGCTCAAAAGTACCAATAAATGTCAAAAACAAGAAACTCTTTATTTATGAGGTTATATTGCCTAATATAGAAATGAAATATAACACCTCACATCTCTCGCATCTGCACGCCACGGTCCCCACCTGTCTGAAATCAGCCACCATTGTCCCAGTCCCCAAGAAAAACACAGTAAGCTGTCTTAATGACTGTCAACCAATCTATCGACTGATCCCTAGGGTGACCATGTTTAGATTTTCAAAAGTGAGGACAATCGGTCCGGTCTCGAGACACAAATTCAGACAGGCTTCTCTGAGGTTGATGAACATGCTTTAACATGCTTTAATGGTGCAAAATTACCTCTTGTAAAAAAATAAATAAAAATCTGTAAAAATACAATAGTCTTTAGCACAAATTATATATATAATTTATAGTTATTATATATATATCATTTTTTTGAAGCTTCAATATCAAAATATTCTGTATTTACTAGCTTATAAATCGATCCGCTTAAAGGTCCCCCAGTTCAGCTGTGAGATTGTGGTATTCTGCTTAGACCCGCTTATAAGACGGGGCAAAGAAATGAGAGAAAAGTGATACAATAGAAATGAGTAGAAACCCAAATTTGTGTTTCATAAAAAGTAAATTCCGGTTATTTGGGGCCCATCGGGATACTAAAGCGGCGCCGGACACGCACCCCCTTCCGAAATAAGACGAGAAGTAACCCTTAAAATATCATCACTTTATTTTTTACAACTTAAACGACCTGTTCAGATGCTCCTTCAGATGAGAGAGAGAGCAGAGCAGCCAGCACGAGATGTGGAGAGCTTTTGCTTGTGCTCTGCTCGCGCACTGTTCTGAGTATTTTCTATAAGTGGAGCCCCCCACTTTAAGCCCGAAATCTTTAGAAAAAATCCTCGACTTATAGTCAAGTAAATATGGTATATAATTTTAGCTTTTATATTCTTCAATTGTGCAAAATGAACTCCTGTAATACAATAAAGTTACATCTCTAAAAACGTGTACCAAATATTAGTCTTGGACTCATAAAATCAATGAATAAATAATATTATTTAATAATGTTCTAAATATTAACTATTGTGTTATCAAATCCAGCTTCAGCAATATCTCTTGATAAAAAGAATAATAGAGAGGTTCACAAAGATACAAAGCTTTTAGATTTTTATAATGTGAGCTTTGAGATGTCCAACACCTGACAAAGAGACATATATACAGCTTTACACTTGTACCGATCTGGACGTACGTGAACTTGTGTATGTGTGCGTGCAAGCATTTAGCATAGTTTCAATGCGCAAAAAAGTAGTGCCGTGTTTTTTTTGGGTTTCAATTTACCTACACACATAATGGTCCAAAAAGAGTGAAACACTGACATTTTCGTGAATTTATAAAACTCATCCAGACGCCCCGGACAAGACGTAAAAAGAGGACATGTCTGAGAAAAGAGGACGGATAGTCATCCTAGTTAAACCTCATTATCACAAAATGCTTTGAAAGGCTCATCCTCTCTCACATCAAATCCTCCATCCCTGCTGACCTCAACCAACTCCAGTTTTCCTAGACTTTTGGATTCTGGACTTCCTGAGCACCAGACCCCAGCACGTCAGGATGGGAGATCTCACATCATCTACTCGTCCAGAGCACCAGCACTTCACAAGGGTGTGTTCTAAGCCTCCTTCTTTACTCACTCTTGCCCTGGACTGCTTTCAATTCACGCTGAGCAGAGCTTCATTCCACAAACGGTCTCCGTGTCTAACTACACCACATGCAAGCCTTTCTTTATTTAGCAGGAACGGGAATTTAGCACCAATTTAGTCACTGTCTTCATTCTTCGAGTTTGGCAACATCATAATTTTTTGATGAAGAGGATAATTACAATAATAATTGGACATATTTCTCTAAGAAGCCTGCATACTCTCTAAAGTGTGTGTGCAGCAAGATAATCTTAACTGTGTACTGTTATAGAATAATGCTACTGTTTGTATTGAAATCAAATGTAAATCAGTCATAAACACCCGTTTATGACTCGAGGTGACAGTTTGAGGCTCAATTGTCGTATTTCCGTGTGGAGATGGACGTTCTTCTTGTGCTTGCCTGGAATTCCTTTGTGTCTCCCACATTCCAAAAACAAGAGATCGTTTATTTGAAAGTCAGCTTTATTGTCAATTCTACAATAAATACTGGACTCACAGAGAATCAAAATTGTTTTTCTGCGCACCCACATACATTCAGCAAGGGAAGGACAAATACAACGCTCAGTAAACAAAATGTATAGAGAATAAAACAAAGAAAAATTGTGTTAACAAATGTGTAAAATAGAATAAACAAAAAACAAAAAGGTATGATAAAATATATACGTATAAGAACGTACAGCACGCATTTGGACATTGTACAAATTGTATAAATGTTTCCTTTATTTCATGCCATTGTTTTTTTTCCTTTTTATTTACTTTATTTACATATTTATGTTTTTATTTCCAAAAGAGGGGAAAAGACGGAGTCAGTCCAAACCCAATTCCTTGTTGTCATCGCAACTTGGCCAATAAAGTTTTCTGATTCTGATTCTAAAATAGCTGTCAGAGTTTTGAACCCGTTTGGCCACTAGATGTCGTCATATTCCAATTTTTGTTGTTGCTTACCATATTTGGGAATCCATCTGTCAGTGTTTTGTATTTGCACATTTGTATTTTACTGAATGTTAAAATCATTATGGTCAATCTAACTATAAATCATTTTGCGTTCAATCTATCACGTCAGTAAACTTTTCAGTACACTTCTCAAACAAAAGTAAAGTACGGTGAAAAACTTCAGTTTATGAAAAAACAAAAAACATACAAGTAGTCATCATTGCTGATTAAAATACAAACACTCGGGAAACACACGTACTGGGAAAATAGAACATTTTAACACTTTAGTCCCAGATCACCATAATTAAAAACCACAAGGCTCAAACCCCGCTGAGGCTGCTGGCAACTTTAAATGTGTTCACTTTAAATGACTAATAAATAAATACTCAAAACAGTCACTTGCAGCATTTGCGCTTGTGCAGAGAGAGACTGTAGGTGTAACGTAAGGTTTTCCCGCAGGTGGGGCAAGTGAACGGCCTCTCGCCCGTGTGAGTACGTATGTGTTTGGTCAGCACGCTGCGCCGCGCAAAAGCTTTTCCACACAGTGTGCAGGAGTAAGTCTTGCCCGAATGACAATTCCGTATGTGTCGCTGCATATTGATCTTGCTGAAGAAGGCCTGTCCACACAGATTACACGTGAAGGGCGTCTCGCCGCGGTGCTTCATCATGTGGTACTCCAGCAGAGGCAGGTCCTTGAACTTCTTGTCACACAGATCGCAGGCGTATCGCAGCGGACGGGGTTGTGTTTTACCCTCGTGGATCAGATTGTGAGACTTCAGCCGGTCAGGCCGGGTAAAACTCTTCCCGCAGAGCTTACAGACGAATGGAGTCTCTCCGGTGTGGATGTGCATGTGGTAGCTGAGGGTTCCACGATGTTTGTACTCCTTTCCACATAACGGACAGAAGAATTTACTACCTGGTTTATTTTTTTGGGTCCTGATGCGAGACGCAGGTTTGATGCTGATTGGAGGATCTACAGGACTCGCATCCGGGGGCTCTGAAGGGGCTTTTGTGCAATATTGCATTCGTCTACAAAACAACTCAGACGATTCAGTCTTGCTCAAAAGCAACGTTTCGACTCTCTCCATGGCTCCTGCCAACCACTAAAGTGCTGGGAATAACACAAATACGGTCACAAATAGAGCTAAACAATTTTAAGATGTACTTTTGTCCTACTCGCTTTCAAGCCTGTGACATGGGAATGAACGAGATGATCGTTGTTATGACACATGTTGTGTATAAGTGCTTGAATGAATGAATAAAACAATTTACGAGACGTACTGAATGAGAGTAACATTTTGAGTAGATATGTCATTGTTACATTTAAATACGTACACATTTTTTACAATATACAATTTCGCTTTTTTGACCTTTTAAAAATGTCCGCTGTTGACGGTGTTTGGAAACCCGTTTCTGCCACAAAAAAAGGCGTATTGTCACTTTGTTTTTTTCATAGCTGTGATTTACAAAGTCACAATTGCGTGTTATAAGTTTATAATTCCTTTTAATTGCCAGTTATAAAGTCACAAAGGAGTCGCAAAACAAAACATTTTCGTGGCGGAAACGGGCTTCCATTAAGACGGTGAACGTATTCTTGTGCAAATAATCGTAGTATGTATCCCAATTCACTGAAATTAAAGTCAGTCTTTTAAGTCAAAGTTAAAAAGAAGTACTTACTGCTCTCGAGATGGAAACTAATCAAAGTTATGTTTGATAATGGCGGTTTGGTCCCTTCGGGGACTCCATGGCGTATGAGAAGTGAAACCAGCGGAAGGACTTTTATTTTGAAATCGTGTTTTGAAATATACAATGTCCGGGGAAAGCAGCGATAACATGTCATCGCCGATTTTACCTGTACAGTGTAGTCTCGGGTGTTGTTTCTAACATAACAGCAGATATTTAATTCAAACAGTCCAGTTAGAACGATGAACGATCGCGAGCTTGATCTCACGGACGCGCAAAAGGAAATAAAGTCGAAATATCCTTCTATTACCAAGAAATATGAGTGTAAGTGGAATCAATTCCGCCGGTCAGCTGTATTGCCGTAGCTGTAATGAAGTATCAATATTTCCTGTTTTAATATTATATACATGTCTATGTAAATCCATGTCATATGAACCTATTTGTAATATTATAAACTGAATTAAAAGTATGAATAACTTTCAGTAGGAAGTAACACGTTAAAGAGACCACGTGACCTGACGCAATAATACGTCACTACGCAAACTGCGTTTATAAATACGTACCTGTTGTATTTCAATTTTTTATCAAGTGTGTTTTTCTCTTTCTGTAAATGAACTGTTTTAGATATTTTCTTCTCTTTTCTTTTTATAGATCTTGACCACACTGCAGATGTGCAGTAAGTATTCTCATCTTTCATCCTTTTGGTTTCAAATGAATTGATTAAATAAAGTCGCTTGTAAAATAAGCAAAACTAGTTTTATTGTGCATAACCTGAAAACAAAAGCCGTAAACATAACTCCAGTCTGTCTCTTCACATGTAAATATACCCATCAGTCAATTTTCCAAACCGCTTTTTCCATTTCTGGGTCACTGGGAGCTGACAGACACTCTGGCGGGACACACCCTGGATTTGTAGGCAACCAATCACAGAGCGGGACACAGAATCACACCAAGCCTCTTGTTAAATTGATTCCACGTTATTTTAGTCCTTTTGTTTTCAAATAAATGGGAAAAATCCTGTCAGTCAAAAATAATCATTTGTTATATAACATACACACTTTGTATTTTAATACTGTATAACAATGCATCATAAATATGTTTTTACACATTTTTATACTTTATACACACTCGCAGAGCTGCCCTAAACATCTGCGTTTTTCCCTTTCTGGGTCACGCGGACATGTAGCCAATCCCAGCAACTCTGAGCCTGAGGGCGGGACACCCCCTGGTGGCCAACCAATCACAGAGCAGGACACACATTCACACTCACACCTGTGGGAAATTTGGGATGAAACCTCAGATCTTGAAGGTTCCCCCGAGTCTTGAACGGGTTCTTCTCGTGTTGATTTACTCGAGATTAACTCGCGTGTTTCTTCTCTCTGTCTTGAGCGGGTTCTTCTCGTGATGATTCACTGGTCTCTTCTCTCTGCAGGATCCACTCATGGGGCGACTCGCTGGAGGAAGCGTTTGAGCAGTGCGCGATGGCCATGTTCGGCTACATGACGGATACGGAAACCGTGGAGCCCATAGACACTCTTGAGGTGGAATCAGAAGGTGCTTTTCCCAGAAACCTCGACTGGACCAGATTTCCCCTAACAGCTGCCAGTTATGACTTAGCTCGTGTGTGTGTGTGGGACAAACTGTGTATTTTTCCAGACATTCCGGTCAAACGTTTGCTTGTGCTAAATTTAACATGTACAAACAAATCACTTGTTTTTAGGAACGTCATCCATCACAGTTTTGGGCTTCCTGATCCAAGTTTTTTAAAATTGGTCGCATTCCTAAACCATGACTTTTATTGAATTGAAAATTGAATGGAAATGATCTTTATTTGTTTCATTAGTGGGGAAATTGCATCTTACAATAGCACAAAGAAAACTGTATGTGGAAAAATTGAGAATTTATTTATAAACAGGCATCTATATAAAAATAAATAAATAATTAAACACCCATAAACATAACCATAAATTACTTATATAAATTATTGCAAAATTGCAATATGTCCGAATATTTGCTAAAAAAACTTAGTAAATGTGGTGACCAGTTCATATTAATTAGAAATATATTACACACACTCTTACACATCTGTGTGTAAATATTGATAAATTATGCGTTTTTTTTTATATTTTTTGTATTGTGTAGATTTCGTGATTTATAAAACACACGCACTCTTCTGCTCTAAATTACATTTTAATATTTAATAAATTTATTATTTAATATATAATCAATAATAAAAATGTAGTTATGTGTAATTTGTATGCTTTTATATGCATGAATATGGTGAATATGTAACTTGTTTCCTAGGAATGTCTTTATTACCTGTTATTACAAGCTGCTTTTGCTTTCATCACAGGAGATGATATGGAGTCACTCTTATTCCATTTCCTAGACGACTGGCTCTTTAAGTTCAGCGCAGACCTTTTTTTCGTCCCCAGGGTAAATGAAATACCAGACGTTTTTCTTCAGAAAGTCTGTTTTCCCGGTTACTGACTGTGTTTGCTGTGCTTCAGGAGGTGAAAGTGCTGCACATCGACCGGACGCGCTTTACAATTCGCTCTATTGGGTGAGTTTGGAGTAAATGCCAAAAGAATCGGAACAAATGAATCTAAGAAGATCCTATGAATGGGTATCCATTACCTTCCAGTAATCAGTAACCTTTCAGCGGATCTATGTGACAATAAAGGTCGTACAGGAAAGCTGACAGAAAGTCCGTACAGGAAGTGTAGCAGTAGATAAGAAAGTCTAAGCTCATTGGTTAGTGAAGGTCAGATTATGTGTGCACACGTACTGTAATAAAAGTGAAAATGTCTTTATAACCAAAAACGTGTGTCCGATTAAACGTAATCTAATCTGGAATTCAGTAATAAAACCGGAATTCAGTAATATAAATTGAATCTAAAAACATGAGAAACAAACTAGAAACAAAATATATAAAACATGAACAGACTGTACGCTCAATCAGTAGGGCGAGGGGTTATAAGGTCAATTCCCAAGAAAAACTGCGAGTGAAAGATCAAATCAATACAGAAAGAAGGAGAACAATCTAGATGCCTGAACAATAGAAAACTCCACTTAACGGGAATAGTGTATAAATAACTGAGGAAAAGACCTTTAGGACACATGGGATTTTAAAAAAAACAACGTAGAAAGTGAAAAAGTCTGGTTTTAGAATAATCAGATGTGACGTGTTTGACAAGTGGATAAGTGGATGGATGGACAGACAGGAGGATAGACGTATGGATGGATGGACAGACAGACAGACAGGAGGATAGACAAGCAGACAGACAGATGGACAAGCAAACAGAGACAGACAGACGGAAGGATGTATGGACACAGACGGACAGATAGAAGGACAGACAGACTGGACTTCTTCCTTGACAATGAGACTCAATGAAATACTCTTTTTAAGATGTCGAATGTTCTGAGAATTTCAAAAATTGCCTTTTTAAAAAACGACAACTACACTGAACTGGAATGCTGAACGTCGTCTTTTGCCAAACTCTGCAAAACTATTTTAAACTCTTTCTAGATCCAGACATAAATGGTGTGCGAGTAGAATACATGAGACTGCTGGAGTTTCTTTTGTTTAGTCTATACACAAACGTAATACTGTATTTATTGGACTATAAGACACCAGCTCAAGGTATTTCCATTTCCTGAAGATGTTGACAACAATATCTCGTGGTTCTTTGGTTAATCTACCGTGATAAACTCAGATTTGGGTTTGTCTGTATTGGTGAGACATGCATGAAGATTCGAGATTCAAAATTACTTTCTCCATCCCAGGTGGGAAATTGCTTAAACAGCCAAATTTGATCCTAAATGGCTTAAACTTATGAAGTTGCTGACTTGAAGACTCTGGCAAGCCAAATTAACATTAAATCCTCCGCAGCAACTCACTGGAAAAAATATTTTCCAGAGCTGACACAACCTTTTGTTTCACACTAGTAATCGTGACTAGTAACGAGTGATTTGGATTAGTCACGGAGGATTAAATATTAATGAGGCTTGTCATAACTCCTTCTTCTTGTGTTAATTATTGCTCTGAGTCATCGTAACGCTCCGACAATCATCTTCACACCAACAGAAGTGAATCACACATGACACACTTTATTAAAGGATTAAAGGATTGTAAGTGCACCTTATATTACAAAAATACAGACTATTGTGTACTGAAATTCTTTTTGAACCACCCTGTAGTATTACACACTCACACACACACACACACACACTGTGAGTCACACATGACTCACACACACAGGGATTTCCTTTCAGACTGACCACAGCTGTTAGAATGGCCGACACGGTGAAGCGTTGGATTGTGTTTTAACAGCTTGACTGGAGTGTGTTCTAGCTGACAGACGTTTGTTTTTCAGGTGGGGCGAGGAGTTCAGCGTGTCCAAGCACCCGCAGGTAAGTAAACATGCCGGAGTAGACCACCTCCTCTTTTTTTGGCTATTCCGGTAAGTTCTCACAAGAAAAATTGTTCTCCATTTGGCCGAAGGAAGATGGACGTGTTTAAAGTGAGGTGTAGATTTGAAAAAAAAGTTCACTCATTTTCAGAAAAACCAATTCTCAAAAAATATTACTCATTATTTTTCGTTGTTATCTAGTACTCAACTCACCAGAGACTTTTTACATTGATTTAGTTATTCGATCTCGGTTTAAGAGACTGAGTTGAGCTTAGGCTGCCCACTGCTCCGGGTTTGTGTGTGTGCGCACTTCACTTGGATGGGTTAAAATCACGCCTCATCCACTTTTATTCTTTATCCTGCTTCCCTCTTTCATCTTATCCGTGCGTGTCCGGAGATCTTCATTTCCTGTAGGAGTTTCCTGAAAGCACCACTTTTACCGTAGTTCTCGGAATAAAAGGCGCACTTAAAATCCTACATTTCCAAATTTTGGACTTATGTGTTTGAGAATGAAATTATAAAGTAATAATATACATTATTATCATTTATATACTGTATATAATATAAGTTCAAGTTCTGCGCATTTGTAACGCGCTTTTCACAGTTTTAACTGTCTCAAAGCGCACAATATAAATTGTTAATATAATATAAATTGTAAAATGCTTGTTATGAATTGTCTGAACACTCAATCATGTCCAACTTCTGTGATAATGACTCACACACACACACACACACACACACACACACACACAATTTTGTGTTCTTTGGATCTGAAAGTGTCACGCTTGTGAGTCTGTGTGTGTGTGTGAACTTTTGGTGGGAGTGAGCAATGACATGAACTGGATTGGACTGCACCCCACATCCTTTTATTCTGCCAACATTACATTCCACAGCCATGGGAACTTGTGTGTCGGACTGATGTGGTTCCAGTCTGCTTTTTTCATTTGCATTTCCAGTTGGGTTTATTTTTGGTTTTACACTTGGCAATGTCCAAATTTCATAATAAAAGTCTCCAAAGTCGTTATAACCAAAAGGTTGTAGGTTCGAATCTTGTACTGATAGGTTCCAACGTCCAAGTGTTTTGTAGAAAGACTAAACCAAACTTTCTGTCCGGTGCCACGGCTCAGCACTGCCCACTGCTCCGGGTTGGTGTGTGTGTTGGTGAAGTTCACAGAAAATGCCGGAATCATTTGTTGTTTTTTCTCTCTCACAGGGAACAGAAGTGAAAGCGATCACGTACTCCGCCATGCAGGTGCATCAGACAGACACGCCAGAGATCTTCGTCATTATCGATATTTAATTTATTACAAAAACAACAGTTGAAAATTCCGACAATGGTTGAGGGATGAAAATGGCAAGTTTACGCTTGTTTAATGCTGTAAAGCTTCGTACTTGCATATAAATAATACAAATGCTGCTTGATGTAAAAAAACGCATGTTAAAAATATTTTTTAAATGGAATTTTCAGAGCCAAATAAAAAAAAATAAAGATCTGTATAGCACGTTGTCATTCAGCTTCTGAACTCACGCATAAAATAAACACAGTCACATCAGTCTTCAAGGTCACACGGGTCAAAACACCAGATGAGCCATTTGCAGACCACATGGAGACATTCTTTACAGTCCAATCAGAAAGCATTTAAGCCATCTGCTGTATTCCGGGACTAGGGCGTGTCGCTTTTATAAAAGCTGTCTATTGGCTGTAAATAAAAAGTGAAGTGCACATGGAGACAAAGATTGTGTGTGTTCCGTGAAACAATAAAAGCAGTGGCCATGTTTTCTGGGAAGACGTGATTGGGCCGAACACTGAGCCTTGTGGTTCCCCACACTAGACTATTTCTGGCAGATTAGACTCCGTTTACATAGACAAGGTCCAAAACATATGAAAAATATTCTTTTGTGCCCTGTATTGTGGAATGCACCAAGCTCGAGTAAACCTAACAATGAAAGGGTTTCGTTATCACAGGTTGTTAGAAAATAACTTGTGACTCAGATTAGTGTCGTTTCTATGGTGTGATCTTGAAAAAATTGCCATTCCTCACAAGAAAAGCATGGAGTTGATAAGAGAATACTTTTCCAAGGCTTTCCAGAAATAAAATATAGATAAGCGTCTATAATTAGTAAGTTCCTCATCTGTGGCTTCTTGGTGTGAAGTGGCTTTATCTCTGCCAGTTTAAATATGGGATGTAAGATATTTATTCCTTATGTAGGGATGCCATGTATTTGCAAATGAAGCATTTAACAATATTATTTATGTAAAATTCTTAGTGCGATGTTTAGGTATGATGTGTCCCTTTTGTTATAACACGAAAGATCGATGAAAATAAGTACGTGTTTAGTAATGACTTATGTAATATCTCCAACACGTCATGAAAAAAGTGACACATTTTAACACTTATTGCGCTCCTAAGAGCCCAATTAGTAAAGCAACATTTAAAAACAATATAATACAGAACTCGGGTCTCAAGAGGTTAAAAGAAGTGCAATTTCTCGTGACTGTGATTGGTTCAGACTGGTCCAATCACGAGGCTGCAGTAGCTCATTAGTCGCATTCAGCTCTGAAAGTAAAGATGAGCGACGTTTATGTGACCAGAGTCTCTCTGATTCGCTGAAATAAGTCGACCTCGTACGTTGCGCTTTATTGTAAAGTGCATTATTATTTTAACCCACGTTTGATTATCCATATAACTACGAGAACAAGTGTCTTTTACATTTTGAACCAGATTAAAGAGGAATGTAATGTGTCTCAGGACAAGCTCTAATCACACGAAATAACCACAACGTCAGCAGAAAAGATCGAGACGTCCATATTATTTACGTATAATCAGTGGTGTAAAGTACTTGAGTAAATTAGACGTTATTACTTAAGTATTTTAAGCAACTTTGTACTTGTACTGAGTATCAAACATATAATCTAGTTTTACTCTACTACTTGACTACATTTGTGATTGAGTATCTGTACTGAATGAACTTATTGTTTTCTTTTTATCTATTTTGTCCTGCCATTTTCACTCGAGCTTTGCTGACCTTTCCTCCCACAGGCGTCTGTTCCGAGACGTACAAAAACATTCAATTAAAGGCTGAGCTTCTGCTGTGCGTGTGACTTGCCTTCAAGATTTGTGAGTCCTTGAAATAGAAGCAGCAGTTTAGCAGTAAACAACTTGTCACATAAATACAGGCCTCTTTACGAAACCACTGCCTGGACTATGGCATGTCGGAAGCGCCGCGTGATGTTAAAATCTACCTCGTTTATGACTAAAAGTGCAACAGTGGCTTTCAGGTGGAGCTCAAGTTCGTCTTCCACGAAAGTGAAGGTACAGCAGCGCTAGGATGACGCACAGGAGAAGCGTGCAGGATATGGAGAGAGTCGCCACCATGGTGCATGATCCCGAGAGCTCGTCTGAGGAACAGAGAAGAACACGTCACCAACACCTTTCCACAAACGAAACAAACCGCACTTCTGTGCCCTTTTACGACAAACGTGGTTTTTAAATTACGCCTCTCCATCGTGGATTTCCATTCCGCACTTAAATTGTTTTTCCTGGAAGCCAGTCATCGAGCAGATGGAATTCCACAATGACATTAGTGCACAAAACTTCTTCGGGTCGGTCCGTGACCAGAAAACAGCGCTTTTTATTTAAATAGTCATTTGTTTGCTGTATACGCGTTTCGTTTTTTTATTTAATGTTTATTTAAATGAACACTTGAAATCTGCATAGTCTAAACTGTTTTGGTCATTTTTTTTCCTCTATCACCTTTTGGAACATCAAAATGAAGGAGGAGAAAAATTGGAACCCAACACATACACACACACACACACACACACACACACACAAGACAGAAAGTCAATCGATAAGTCAAAAAAGAAATGAATAAGTAAACAAAAAAAGTGAAATGTGATACAATAAATCAAGAGAGACAAAAGACGCACCTATTTTTGACACCTAACAAAGACACACCTATTTTAAAGAAAAAAAAAGTGTGAGTCACTTGGTCAGTAATCTGAGAAGATCGAGACTAAACGCAGCTGAAGAATCACAATACACTGATTCAGGAACAAAGAACAGCTCTGGAAACATAACCTACACAGTTTCGGTAGCGTGTGACAACTAAAGGAATTTGCAGACTGGAAAAAAAACCAGAACCAGGTCTGTACTAAACCATATGGCCCGGCCCAGCTTTAGTTCACTCTTGTACAGTTGTGGAACCTGCGATTCGAGTCTACAATCCTTTTTTTTGCAAGTCCAATTCTTCAGGAGAGAATTAAAAAAATCCAAAGGAATTGATAATCTGACGGACTATCAGCACAAAAAAAATGTGTAATATTCAGTCTAATTCGTGACTTATGGGTTTAACTATTTGCTGCCAAAAAAGTCTGACCACAACAAGACGTATTGTGCAGAACGTTCCGGCATTTTTCGTTTTATTCAAAGTACGTGCACTTTATCAACGGTCCCTTGGCAGCAGTTGTCCGACGAACTGACACAATTTAGCGAAAATAAGACCCTGCCAGTCTAACCTGAAGCTTATCTCACAAGAAGTCGTGTAAAGCTCACCAAAGCTGAGGGTGACGTGTCTCTGGAGCTCCTGACGGGCCACTGGGTTCTTCAGCATGAAGGTGACGTTGATATCGGGACGCGGTGAGACGTACGACGACTTCAGGAAGAAAAGTCCTTCGTCGTGCGACTCCTCCAGCCGGTCTGTGATGATCTGACCCCCGGACCCCAGCCACACCACCTCTGGTTTGGGGTAGCCCTCCGTCTCATACTGCACCCTCACATCAGTGGAGTTCAGGAGGACGCTCAGTCTCGGCTCGGAGAAAAACGCTGAAAACGATTGGAAAGTCCTGAAAAACTGTAACGTTCACTCGCTTCATTCAGCACTACATTACCCAGAGTTCCCAGCTCTAGGGCAACATGGAGGAACTGGAAAGTGCTTGGAGTCTGAAGAGTATATAAGATTAGTGCCAAAAATATCTAACGTGATTGGATATACAATGGATGAAACTGTTTCACATTTTCAAATCGTTTTTTTTATTTTTTGTTCAAAACATGTCAGCTTTTCAATTGAAGCTTTTTTTTTTTCATTCAACTAACGATTTTTTAGTTTTGACTGCTGCCACTATTTTGTCTTACTCTGATTGGTTGTTGAGAATGTGATTGGCAGCTCCTTGACCAGGAAATGGGGGAGGATTTTTTATTCGGTTGTGTCTGTTTTACGTATACATTTAAGTTTGATATTTTTGGCATTATTTTGACACACTTGGGCTGAAAAACCCTGCAAACTCGCAGAATCTGTCAAGCCACCTCCCACTTGCCACTTTGGGCTTAGAAAAGTTTAAATAAAGCAGATTATGACGCAATATTAATAAACATCCTAATCTTTCACACACCTAAGCCACTGGATTACAAGCTTTCAAAAACAACCTTTGTTAAACTCGTTCAAAGTAACTCAGTGTTGTTTTCCGGGTTCAGATTTGAAGACTCTGGCAAGCCAAAATAACATTGAATATCTCCTTATTCTTCCCGGTGTTAAGTATTACTCCGTATCACAAGTCTTTTAAGCGTCTTGAAACACAGTTGCACATTTCTGAAAATAATTTAAAGTGCACCTTATAGTCCATAAATTACGGTATAATTACACACCTGTGATTCAGGGCATGACTGATCAAAGACCGGGACTTTTCTCCCAGTCGGGAACATACTGTATCTCATCCACATTGTTGCTTCTACCTACAATGTCTCTTATCTCGGCACCTGCTACTTGTGGCCTTGACCGACCGATCTTCTCATCTGGGAACGTTTCTCAACAACAAGTCCAAAACAAAAGCTGCAGCAAGACGCCTACTTTTTGAGGAAACTCATCAATGGGTTTGACCGTGGTCACCAAAACCGAAGCTGGAGACTGAATTACAGTTTGCCCTCCGACACATCAAGGCCTTCCGGAATGTCCTCGACCGCTCATTCTCTCTGAAGTTAGATTCATAGCTCCAGACGGGCGTGACAGTAATTACAGTAAATAAGTGCTTTGACGTACCGGCGTAGACCAGCCGCACCTCCTTGCTGTCTCGCTCTTTGCCGTTGTCCACTAAGCACAGGTAAGTCCCGGCGTCTCGCAGCCCGAAGTTTGTGATGCTCAAGGTTGCGTTTCCGTCTGAGAGCTGCAGGTGGTCCAGAGACGTGCGGTTCCTGTAAGCCGGGCTTTGGGTCTGAAGCTGGTCAGTCTGGTAGTAGTAGCTGTGGACCACGCGCTGGTCTTCCTGCCGCTGCCAGGTGACCACCAGGGACGACCCGTCACCGTTCACCTCAAACTCACAGGGCAGCGTAGCCGTCGACCCTCGGACCGCCAGAATGGGAGTGGACAGAACCGTGACATCGAAGGAGTCTGGAGCAAGAGACGAATGGGGGCGTAAGAATGTGTGTGTGTGGAGTGTGTGTTTGTTTTTGTGGACAATTTGAGGACCATTGAAGCATTTGAAGGTATTTTGATCTTATCTGAGCGTTTAGCCACGTAAGAGTGTCTCAGTCGTTCCAAAGCTTCTGAAGGTTGGAAAAGTCCCTTCTTGCTTAATGTTAAAAATAAATTGTAAGGCTACACACACACACACACACACACACACACACACACAGCTATAATCCTACATACAGGAGACTCTGTTAATTGGGACACATTGGGTCACAACATTTTCTCCCTAATAAAGCAGCACAAATTTGTCTTTAAAAAGTGTCAACTTTTGCAAGGAAATGCTATTATGTAAATAGTGGTACATTTGAATTTTTCCAAATAAAACATTTATTGTAAAGCTACACACACCGACACACACACACACACAGCTATAATTCTACATACAGGTAACTCTGTTAATTCGGACACATTGGGTCACGACGATTTTGCCCTAATAAAGCAGCACAAATTTGTCTCAAAATGTCTCATGAAATGCACAAAAAGGTCTCAAAATTTGCGTTGACACATTTTCCTCCATGTTCTCAGATTGGGGTGAAACCAGAGATCAGGAACGAACTCTGCACAGAAAGTTTTTGACCTTGAACCTGAGCATGTCCTTCTCTCTCTGACGCATCTGCGCCTTTAAAAAGTGTCAACGTTTGAAAAGAAAATACTAAATGTAAATAGCTTGGTACATTTGGACTTTTCAATTAAATCTTATCATCTACAATTTAATTTTACATGAGTTCTCATTCCTATGATATTTTAATGTAGCTTGTATTGTTTTTTTTTTTTACCTGGCCACTGTCGCACACGTGCTTGCTCACTGTTTGTAGCCATAGCTATTATCTTAACAGCAACGAACAAATGAACACAATGCAACAATATTCTATTTCTTACATTTTCACACATGCGCTTTGAGACTGGTTTCTTTTTATACACACAGACTCAAACACAATAAACTAACAATCCAGTCAAATGTGAACCAACATGACTACAACAAAAAAACGTGAGCTTTAAAGAGACAAACACATGAAAGAGACTAGAACAAACACAGGTGTGAGAAATTATCTAATTAAATATTAAACACCTGAACATTAATGATAAGCCCATGAAATAAACCGACAAAGCTGCTGATTAACTACCAAAAGTAAAAAAGTAACTCTTATCAGAAGTAAGAGGGTGGGTCAAAAAAAAGACACAGGACAGAATAAAAGTCCCCCAGTACTGCTACTGAGTGATCCTGACCATCCCATTTATAATATTGTTTGTGCAAAGCTTCAAAACAGTTTGGGATTCCTGGTATTTTCTATAAACTTTTGGTATGTTCTCTATGTTTATTCCATGATAGATTAGGCACTCCTTTCATGACTGTAATAAGATAAAGTACATTCCTCTGGCAACAAATTGAGAATTATTTTGCCAGACTTATTTTGCTAGACTTTGCCACACACACACACACACACACACACACAC
>CM051500.1:24456582-24470683 GCA_028031935.1 Paedocypris micromegethes
ACACACACACACACACACACACAACCTAACAACCTAACTTGTGACTAGTATTGTTTTAATGACGTTTTACTTGAGTATTAGATAACAAAAAGTCGATTCTAGTGGTCAGGTCTTCATTTCCCAAGATCCTTTGCTCCAGTCAGGCTCACACTAGTTTCAAGCTCTCAGTTTTGTTTCGACTCTTTCTGCAATGGCACATTGGATAGTGCATTTACTTGTCGTACCACCTGGTGCATTTACCATTTTTCTAAAAACACAAAAGCTTGTTCTTCCGTGACCCACTGGCATGGTGTCCACCTGTTTGTGAAGGTCCCAAGTGTTTAGAGAAACCATCTGAATAGGAATAGGCGTTTAAATGAAACTTCAGGCTCTATTTATTAGTCGTGTTTTCTTTGAGCAAAACGTTTGGCCAGTAAGAGTATTCAGACTCATTAAGAGTATTAGGACAAACTCAGACTTTGCATACCATAAAACCTCTATTAGAAGGTCATGGCGGTCTATTTTTCACCTCTTCCATTACGGTGGCCTTATATTAGAGGTGGCTTTCTATTAGACGTTTTACGGTAACTTCAGACAAACTTCAAAAAAGAAACGTTGTTCCTAAGCCACTTGGAAACAATGAATCCCCATTTCACTGGACTTGTCACTTACTTTACACAAAGTCTCTTTTTCTGCTCTGGGTTGGGCAGTTCTTCCGGAAAAGTCTTTAGCAACAGGAAGCTGAACATTGGAGCTTTCATGGCTTTGTTAAAACACCGTCTTCATTCAACCAAACCAGCACATAAAGCTGGATTACATAAAGCCGGAACGTGCCCCCTGAGTTACCCTGCCAACATCCCACCAGAGCAAACAGCTTCTGAGGCTTTTATTATGTCTTGAGTAATGACAAACTGTCTGGAATAAACGCGCTGGTACGAAATGGACTGCACTTGGTAGAAAATACTGGAATGGATTAGTGCTTTTTACTGACTAAATTGCAAAACTATCAAACGTACATTTCTAAATGATCCACATTTTCATTTGGGATTTAATTTTTCGCCTGTAATTTTCATATTTTCGTTCGAAACTTTTTTTTTTTCGCTTCAGATATTTTCATGTTTCGTTTTTTTGGCACTAGTTTCACGAGGGGGCGGCCCTTACTCTGATTGGCTGGTGAGAATGTGATTGACTCGAAAAAATATTGGGACGACAACAATGTCCCACAAGAACATCTGACTTCTGAAGCAGGATTCGCAAGAGATTCAAATACGTGTTTCCTCCACGAAAATGATAATTCCGGTACTTTTTTGTATAATTGCTTTTAAATGAGCCTTATTTTTTTGTAAGGAACTTTGATGTGTTCATGTCTTCTACTGTTCAAAAAAACCTCCGTTCGGTATATAATTAGAATTGTCAGTTATACTGCAATGGCTCCATTATGAGGCGACTGCGAACAAATTGTCAATAGAGAGACTTTTAGTTTGCCTGATACATGTTACATCACGTTACAGGGTTTACACACAACTCTCAACTTGTGGTCAATCTGTTAACGACGATCAAATGAAAAACTTTTGGATTTGTTTACTAATATGGCTATTAGAATAATGATCATTTGGAACAAAATGTGCTAAGACGAACTACATGAGCCAGAGAAACAACTTAATTGCAACAATCCGATGCATCTAATTCACCGTTACACTAACTACTGATCATTACTAACAAAACAAAACAACACATATTGTTCATAAACGCAAGGCAAAATGATCAAAATGATCTTTCTCGCAAGCCATGACACAACACAAAGTACACACACTACACAACACAAATACATGAAATTAAGAGAAAAAAAAAAAACACACATTAAAGAAAAATACATAGTGGGCTAATATGAATATGAATATAAACTATATAATATACCAGTGTTCCAAAGTGATATTTGATGTACATATAATTTTAAATATAAATACAATATATACGTAAATATCGATTCACACATATGCTACTGTAGAGGTAAGAACTGTTTGAATGATTTCAGCAACCATCCCAAAGTCTGGATTATGAAAATACAGATTTCATCAATTTATTTTGTTGCAACGTTTCTACTGCAATACTGCCGATAGCGACAACATTGAGAAACAGTGGTTCTTGTCTGAACAAATGTTCTTTGCTAAATCAAATTTAAATTCTTTAAATTCAATTATCTGTGTAAGTGTGTTAAAGGTGTTTATAGCACAACTCTGTCTGTCTGCATGTGTTTTTATAACCATGGCAACCTGACTTAAGCGTTTGTGCAAGGTCGATTATATTATATTCTGTTATATTCTTTGCTTAAGAGTATTTTATATTTGTTTACTTTGTTGATGACCATGTTGTGGACTGTCTTATTGTTTTTGTAATAAATAATAAATCATGTTTTCAACATTCCTTTGTAATTCCTGTCTTCCCGTCTCAGTTTTCAATTTCAAAGGGATTGTGTCCCCCTGCGAACCAAAATCTTCTTATGTAATCACTTGCTTTTGTGATTTCAGTGCATTTAGGACTACAAGATGTAAAAGTTTTGAAAGGCTAAACAATTGTAAAGTTAACACTGCTAGTTTACGTCATAATTATCTGTTGAAATTGATATAATGTAGAGATAAATACATTGTGTATAGTTTGTGTGTGTGTGTGTGTGTGTGTGTGTGTGTGTGTGTGTGTGTGCGCGCGCGCGCGCGTGTGCGTTCAAGTTCAAGTTCAGAGCATTTGTAAGACCAAGATATTGTGTTTGGCTTCCAGAAATTAAATAAGCATTTGCATAAATAAGATAAAAGAATGGATGTACACATGTAGAAATAAACGGTCTCATTTCTCAGAAAAGCATCTGTGACACATGAACAACTCATCGCAATGACGCTTTTTGGCGCCACTATTGCTTAGATTCACTGAACAAAAATTACAAACGGAGTTGATCGCTCTACTACACTGACCAAGCGTGGCCATCCCCGCGAAAATGACCGCCGTTCACTCTTTTCCCCGAAGACGATTACGTGCGTGCGTCAGTCGTGCGCTTTGCACACAATACGATACGTACATGGATCGTACGACGATAGTACGTACTTTGACGTAAAGACCTGCCTGTCTATAAATCGTCATGCGCGGACAAAATGCGATAACAACACGAAAGACAGTATTCAACTCTCCAAACTATAATTCCTTCATCCATCACTGAGCTGCTTGTTCTGAAGCTTTCACGCGCTGTACTATTATCCCAACTGAATAACTCGTGGCGGGAGTTTGTTTATTGTTTCGCGTCACGTGGAACCGTGTAAAGATCAGCGAGTTTGCATCTCGTATTTCTGATTTAATAGCTCCTCATCGTAAAGAGCACAGCTTTGATCCTGTTGTAAGGATGGTGTTTCCATGTGACCTTTTCAACGTGGTATGAGAGGTAAAAAAACAACACTAGCACCGACACCGTTGTGCAGGAAAATCGCACGTTAAACCCGTGTTTAACTTGATAACTGTATAATTGTAAGCGCATTTACTGACCTGCTGCGCTGAGCGTGAAGACCAGGAGAAGTTGAATACACATCGTCGTCGTGGATCCGTTGGTGTTAAAAAGCGACACGAGAGTCTTTGGATTTTGGAATGAGACCCACTGAGAGGGTTTCGTTTTTTCAGTAGGCAAAGTGGAAAAAAAGAGCCGAAAATCAGCGAAACAAAAAGCAGCTTGATACAGAATATTAAAACAAGAGGACTGCATATAATAATAATAATAATAATAATAATAATAATAATAATAATAATAATAATAATGAGTATTTGTAATGCGCTTTTCACAGTTTTAACTGTCTCAAAGCTCACAAATATATCCACTGATGTCCAATTATATGTGTGGAAAAATGCACACAAATCTAAAATAATTGACTCTCGGTCTCATCTGTTTGACAAACTTAATTGAATTCACTTTCGAAAACGAAAAAAGTAAAAACGGAGGGAGAGGAGGAGCAAAAGGCAATACGTGTGGGTGTGTCTCTCTCAAGAAGGGAGCAGCCCCGCCCCCGCCCGGGCTAAACTAAGTCTGTGATGGGCGGGGCGCGGGGTTCAATGCATCACTCATTTATTAAGGATGATTTAATTTATTTAACTCATTTACGGAGGAAATTTTTACAATATTCATGTAACATATTTCGTACGAGGACTGTTTTTGTAACTTTGTTTATGTATACATTTTTGTCATATATATTTATATATACACACATATATATTAAAAATATATATATATATATAAATATATAGTTACTACCAAGCAACTCTTATTTTTATCGCTCTTCTCCATATTTGTCGCGTTATCTCGTTATCTACAGACGCAGCCTCACGCGCTGAGTCACGCGATTTCCAAAGCTTTCACACCTATAAACACTTTTAAAATAATTATTTTCCACTAATGTGATTTATCATACTAGAATGTCTGAATAGTTTAATCAGTTTTATGGAGCGTCTGAACGTGTTCTATTGTTTTTTTCCTATTTCCCCCACAAATTACACATATTTCTTAACGTTAACCAGACACATTTTTTAGTATAAATATTACTCTATCGACTTGCGCACTGATGCATGCGCTAAGTGATGCAGAATAATATGAACCATTTTTTGTCCCCATCTTTTTTTGCTTCTTCACATGTGCGTCATCAGACTGATCAGTTGGTGTTCTATCATTCTTTCCTATCCATCAATTTATCATAAACTACGCCGATGAGTGCACAAGTAGATGTTTATTCTGTAAACAAAATATATCTTACTATTGTTACGTTAATGCAACAATTTGTGACTGCGATAGGACGGATGTATTGGAGGGACCGTTAAAAAGAACATGACGTGACTGTTTAATGCGCATGCGCACAGCGCGATTATACTTAAAACTATACAGATATAGAATAGCCTTTATTGTCACTGTGCATACATACAATGCAAGTCATATACATGTACAATGCAATTATAGAAACTTCCTATCCAGCAGTGGAGAGGAGAGAAATTGCGGAGAGAGGTGAGTGGCGTCCATCATCTGGTTTCTCACAATGTTCACATCATCAGCATGGGATCTGGCCAAAGGACGTCCACTTCTAACACCAATCTCGATATATTTGTAGACCGGCTGAAGACACCTTGACACTTCAAGCTCAGTGGCCAAATCAATCGATCCAAAAGCGTAAATATCGATAGTGTTTTTTTTAAATCAGTGATTAATATTAATTTTAAGAATATTATATTTGCATGAATTCTACTATTTAAAATGAACTTGTACACAGCGCTTTCTCTTACGCAGCTCCGCTTTCTCGCACGTCACGCACGTTGGACACCTTCGGCTGCAGACATGATTCATATTGTGATGTTTTTTTTATCGATATAGATGTAAAATTATGAAAACAGTGAATTGCGACGTCTGTGAAACATGCTACTGTAGTAACACCAACTTTCACATACACGTATAACGGGAAAATGTAAGCATGTTTCTGAACAAAAACCTGAAGAAAAAACTTTTTCAAAAGGATGGCAGAGAATAAAAAGGAGTTGTCTGTCATTTGGCGTACAAAACAACAACAAACTAAACGAAGAGTGAATCATATCACAAATCACAGAGGTATTCAGATTGAGCAATATTATGCAATCACTTTATAAATTGTGACATCCCCACATGCAAGAAAGTAAACGCAATTTATATTGTGTGCCAAAAAAACAAAAAAACTATGTTGGCCTGTATTTACCTGGTGTTGAATCAATAAATAATTTTGCAGAATCGCCCACCATCGTCTGAACTTCTTGTCTTAAGCATCAATATGGCGGAGAAGTGTAGATGTAGTACTTGAGTTATACGATAATATACAAAATGAACAATACAATATATACATATACAATATGTATAATACAATTCATTCTAAAAAAAAAAAAAAAAAAAAAAAAANNNNAAAAAAAAAACTGGAAAAAAACTCTTTAGTCATTGAAACACAGAGCATAGTATTTTTACTTGTACTTTATTGATTGTGTGGATTAATTGGGACTGCGTGAATTAAAACGTTGATTATATTTTTGATACTTGGTACAAATTAGCCAATAATACTAATAAGACAAAAAAGATTTACTATATTTACAAAATGTACTAAAATTCCTTAAAAAAAAAAAACCTCATGTACTTTACACCTCTGCGGGGGACTGTTGAAAGAGCATTTTAGGTTAATGGAATTTCAACCAACAGCTGAATATCCCAAACCTTTATTTAAATTCTATATTTTTTATAGAAAAAAAATATGGTCTGTATGTCTAAAAAAATAAACATTTGTTTAAAAGTAAAGTGCACAGTTTATTCATCACCATTATACAACTCCCTCAAAAATAGACATTTTTTTTTTAGATAATTTTACATTTTTCAAAGTAAATGTAGAATATTTAATACATTACTACTAAAACATGAGCTAAATCTAAAGAAAGCATCAGGCTGCATTTCACTGATAGTCAGCGAAACTGTCCATTCAAATGTTAAATTAAATGCTTGCTTAATTAGATTAGATTAGATTCAACTTTATTGTCATTGTGCAAAGTACACGTACAGAGACAATGAAATGCAGTTAGCATCTAACCAGAACGTCTTGGTTACTTGCGTAACCTCTGTTCCCTGAATAAGTCAGGGAACGAGACGTCAGTCAGAGACCTGACTATGGGACATCGGATGCTTTAGCCATTCGCGTTCATTCTTACAACCGGCCAATGAACAGTCAAGTTCAATGGCTGCATGAATTTGCATGCCACCTCTGACCCGTACCAGCTGGTATAAAAGGGCGGTGGCGTGCCACATGCAAATACCTTTCGCTGATTGAAGCCGGTCGGGCCAACGCAGACTTCCAGCGGCATACCCTGAATGTGGCGGCGAAAGTGACGTCTCGTTCCCTGACTTATTCAGGGAACAGAGGTTACGCAAGTAACCAAGACGTTCCCTTTCATAGTCAGGTCACTTCGACGTCAGTCAGAGACCTGACTATGGGACAATACAACAGGCCACATCCAGGGCAGCATCCTCCGAAAAGACCCCTCCGGCTCCTTAGCCGAGGAGCCAATTGGTGGATCTTCCACAGCATCTAGAGGTGGGCCTAGCCCGAAGGGTAATAGCACTCACCTCCACCGGGGCAACCAAGGAACTTGTTGGCTCTCGACCCGTGCGTGGGGGACCCTCGCCAGGGTTGACGGAGAACACTCCGCACCACGTCACTCTTCGAAAGAAGCCTATTGTCTGTCGGGGACAGAGTGGGCTCGGGAGAGGGAGGAGAACGTAGCCCTACTACTCGACCTCATCCCTTACGGGAAACACAGGCGTAATAACTCGGTGAGTATCGCCTGAGGAAGAAAACACACACGCAGTCAGAACTAGGACTCTTCGCTAGTCTGGACTCGGTGGCACCAAGGAACCCCTCATTTCGCCTGATTGCCCGTCAGGGGAAACAGAGGCCGGGGCTCCAGGGATCTCGGCCCTCCGTCGGCCGCGACCCCTGGTGTGTAGAGCGGACTGGGCGTGTTCCTAGCCTGTCAAGGGTAGAGGAAACACTAAGCGGGAGACTGGGCCCCAAACTGGGGTTTGCTCCCGCAGGCCTACACCGTGTCGGTATTGCCCTCCACCGCGGATAGCACCTGCGTGGATACCGACGCCTTATCCAGCTCGTAGAACCGGATAAAGGTGTTGGGTGTAGCCCAGCCGGCAGCTCTGCAAATGTCTGCTAGAGAGACTCCCCTTGCCACTGCGATCGACGAGGCCACGCTCCTGGTAGAGTGGGCTCTCACGTTCAGCGGGCAAGGCAGCTTACGGACGTGATACGCGAACTTAATCGCGTCAACGATCCAGTGCGAGAGTCTCTGCTTGGTGACGGCATTCCCTTTCTGTCGACCACCATAGCAGACAAAGAGCTGTTGCGAGCTTCTGAAGCTCTCTGTGCGCCGTAAGTAAGTGCGTATAGCGCGGACTGGGCACAGTGGGTGACCGGCCAGGTCTTGCTCCCCTGTGGGGAGGGCCTGCAACGTCACTACCTGATCCCTGAAGGGGGTAGCGGGCACCTTGGGCACGTAACCAGGTCTGGGTCTCAGCACTAGGTGCGAGTCTCCAGGACCAAAGGTCAGGCACTGAGGATCTGCAGAGAACGCCTCTAGGTCCCCGACCCGTTTCACTGAGGCCAGCGCTAGTAAAAGCGAAGCCTTCAGTGTGAGCAGCCTGAGACTCGTAGTCTCCAGCGGCTCGAAGGGGGGAGAGCGGAGGGTCGCCAACACCAAGCTCAAATCCCACGCCGGGGTCGGGGGAGGTCTGGAAGGGCGAACCCTTCTGGCACCTCTTAGGAACCTAGTCGTCAGGTCGTGCCGGCCTACCGTCTTCCCCTCGATGAGGTCATGTGTGGCGGATATCGCGGCTACATAGACTCTCAGAGTGGAAGGGGCCACGCTTTCCTCAAGTTTCTGCTGGAGAAACGAGAGAACCGTACCGACGGGGCAACTCAGTGGGTTTTCGTTTTTCTGGCGGCACCAGGTGACGAAGGTCTGCCACTTCAGGTCGTACAACCGTCTTGTAGACGGTGCACGAGCCTGAGCGATAGTGTCCTGTACCGACTGTGGCAGATCGTCTAACGAGGTGACCCGTCCAGCGGCCAGACATGGAGGTTCCAGAGGTCTGGCCGCGGATGCCAGAGCGAGCCCTGTGCCTGTGAGAGGAGGTCCGCTCTCAGGGGTAACTGCCTCGGAGGGGACGTGACCAGATCCATGAGATCTGACGTCCAGGTCTTGTCGGGCCAATGAGGGGCGATCAAGAGAACCTGATGACCCTCCTTCCTGACTCAACCCAGTAGCTGGGGAGTCAGGGTAACTGGCGGGAAGGCGTACTTCCTCATGTGGTGAGGCCATGGGTGGGCAAACGCGTTTACACCGAGTGGCGCCTCGGTTAGCGCAAACCAGAGTGGACAGTGGGTCGATTCGTCTGAGGCAAAGAGATCTATCTGTACCAGACCGAATTCCTCCCACACCTCTGTCACCACTTGAGGGTTCAGCCTCCATTCGCCAGGGGCGGGGCCCTGCCTCGACAGTGCATCCGCGGCTGTGTTGAGGATGCCTGGAATGTGGACTGCCACCAGAGACCTGAGTCTCGACAGACACCACAGCCAGAGGCAACGTGCGAGCTTGTTCAAGCGGTGCGAGCTCAAACCGCCTTGACGGTTGATAGCTGCTGCAACTACGCTGTCTGACTTGACCAGCACATGCTACACTCGGCCTTGCCCGAGCAAGTGTTTCAACCCGAGGTGCACGGCCGATAGCCCGAGCATGTTGACGTGCCACTGGAGGCGAGAACCCGACCGACGGCCGGAAACTCCGCGGCCGTTGCCCACTGCTCCCCACCCCGTGTTGGATGCATCCGTGGATACCACAACACGACGGGAGACCGTTCCTCATGGGACACCTGTCCGTAGGAAACTCGTCTCTGACCAGGGGTGGAGCAGGTGGAGACACTCGGGTGTGACTAATACCCGGTATCTCCCCAGCCGCCAGGCTCGTTTTGGGACCTCGTCCCGGATCCAGAACTGAAGGGGCCGCATGTGTAACTTGCCTAGCGGAGTCAACGCGGAGGCAGACGCCATGTGGCCTTGGATCCTCTGGAAGTGTTTGCACTGAACCCGGACCCCGGGTGTGAACACTTCCAGCTGACTCCGGATATTGGCGGCTCTCCGAGAGGACAGCCTGCCGCACATCGGAACGGAGTCTAGGCCGAGCCCGAGAAAGGAGATCTGCTGACACGGGGTCAGCATGCTCTTCTTTCTGTTGACGCGTAACCCCAGCCGGCTCAAGTGCCTGAGCACTGCGTCTCTCTGTGCGATCAACTGAGCCCGCGATCTGGCTAGTAGTAGCCAGTCGTCTAGGTAATTCAGGATCCTGAAGCCGCCACTCTCAGGGGAGAGAGGGCAGCCTGCGCTATCTTCGTAAAGACTAGCGGCGACAGAGAGAGGCCGAAGGGCAGGACCTTGTACTGATACGCTCGGCCCTCGAAAGCAAAGCGCAGAAAGGGCTTGTGCCGGGGCAAGATCGAGACATGAAAGTACGCGTCTTGAAGGTCGATAGCGGCGAACCAGTCCTGGGGCTGAACTGCCCTCAGAATGTCCCTCTGGGTTAGCATCCTGAACGAAAACCGTGAAGATAGTCGTTCAGGGACCTCAGATCCAATATGGGCCGCATACCGCCGGTCTTCTTGGGGACCACGAAGTACGGGTGGTAAAGCCCGCTCCTCGTCTCGGCTGGGGGCACCACCTCGATGGCGCCCTTCGCCAGCAGCGAGGAAACCTCTGCCCTTAATACGAGAGCGTCTCTCAGACCCACGTGAGTGGTGAGGACGCCTCGGAATACCGGAGGCCGGCGGGCGAACTGCAAAGCGTAGCCGAGTCTCACGGTTCGGATCACCCAGAGGGACGGACGAGGAAGGGCGCACCATTCCGTCAAGTACCGTCTGAGGGGAATCAACGAGGCCGTGGGGTCCCCGAGACCGGGGTCTGGGGGGGCCGGGACTCTGACGGGAGTCCCCACCGGGGAGAGCCTGAGGCAGGTAACTCCTGGCCGTGAGGCGAGGGAGTTCCGCATCCCGTCTGAGTCTGCAGGCAGCCGGAGGCCGCCTGACAACCGACCTCTCACCATGTCGGGAGGTGCCGGCAAGAGCCTGCTCCTCGACCAACTTGGTGAGTTGGGGGCCTCTCTCCCCCATGACAGAGGAGAGCATGCCCCCCGACCTGGAACTCCGTCGGGCCGAGGCCCTCCGGAGCTCCGGTCTTCTACCGCGCAGGGAGTATCCGGCAGCGGACAACTCGACCCGCGAGGGAACAGAGGAGTCCTCTGTTCCTCGGTAGGAGTGGAGGGAGTGTGAGTGTGGGTGCATCTGTCTTTTACTGAAAAGTTGGCTAGCACCATAGGTGGTAGCCCCACTTCTGTGTCCACCTGTGGATGGACTTCGACAGTGGTGGCTCGATCGTCGGAGCTCAACCATACTCCCTGCTCTGCTCCCTCCACTCCGAACACATCAGGATCGCAAGGGAGGCCGTTTGGCGTCCCTTGCTGATCTGGATTCGGAGCGCGCCGCCCTCTTGCGGCGAGATCTGCTCCTCTGCTGTGGCGGTGGTGCCGGGGGCCGAGGACCTCAGCCGCAGTCACTGGGCGTCGCCGGCGGCTTCCAGCTGGAGATGCTTTCGCCATGGGCCTGGAAAAGACATGCGAAATAGCTTTAGTCTGCAGCTGGAGGGTGGAGAACTGCTTGCACAGCTGCTCCACCGTGTCGCCAAAGAGGCCCGACCTAGAGATGGGCGCATTTAGGAACTGGTTCCTATCTGCGCTCGGCATGTCTGAGAGATCGAGCCATTGGTGGCGCTCCTGAACCACCCGAGTGGCCATCGACGCCCCTGTCGTGCGTGCTGCGACCTTAGCTGCCCGAAGAATGAGGTCGGTAGTCACACGCACTTCCTGAACCAAATCAGGGGGCGCTGCTTCCCCTCCGAGCTCCGCCAGCAACTGTGCTTGGTAAACGGCAATAGCCGCCAGTGCGTGGAGCGCGGATGCGGTCTGGCCATTGAAGGCGTAGCCCTTAGCGTTTAGCGCATACAGGAACTTCGCCGACTTGCCAGGAAGCTTTGGACGGTCCCTCCAGGAAGCGGCCGTTTTCGGACACAAAATGGTCGCGATAGCCCGTTCCGTGGAGGGAAGGTCCAAATAGCCCCGGGAAGGACCGCCTGTGAGGGAAGTGAGGAAGGAGTCGCTGCCACCACGTGAGCGCGCCACTAAAGGGGCCTGCCACGTCTTGGTCAGCTCCTCGTGCAGCTCGGGAAAGAAAGGAACCCGGGCCGTCGCCGGTTGCTTAGCCGACGGGCGCGCCGGGCACCAATCATCCAGCCGCGAAGGGGCGGGCTGAGGTGGAATCTCCACCTCTAATCCCACCTTCTTCGCGGCGCGAGCTAGCACTGCCACAAACGGGTTGTCGGAACGTGATCGCGCCGGCGTCTCTGCGGGCGCCACGACCATGTCCTCCAACGCCGAGAGGGAGTCATCCTTCGATGGACACTCAAGCGACTGTTCGTCGTCGGACGAATCCAGTAAAGCATCAGAATCTCGTGCTTCACCGGAGAGTTCTAGTGACCGGATACGGTAGTGGATACTACGGGATGGAGACCCGAGATCGTCATCTACCCTATCTCCCCACGAGCGCGCCTCACCGGCACCAGCGGGTCGGGAAGCCGCGGCGTCCCGATCCTCGCCACGGGAGGGCGCTGTGGCTGCAGACGGGGTTTCCCGGAGGAAATCCCGTCTCTTCCGCAGCGTCACGATCGGCATGCGTTCACACACCGAGCACGAACTCGACACGAGCGCCGCACCCAAACAGCGGACGCAGCGCTCGTGCTCATCCGACGGCGACAGCCACTTACCGCAATCAGAAGATTTGCACAAGCGTGACTCCATCCTTAAAAGGACGTGTCGAACGCTCTGGAGCTCTTTTCAGATAAAAACTCTTCGCCGATGTAAGAAGGAGTTTTCAGCTGCTTCCGGGGTCTTTTCGGAGGAGCGAAAACCAGCTTGGATTACTGCAGAGTTCCAACGAAGAGCCTTATCGAGTTGGTTGCAGAGATGAAACAACGACCTGGCTTCAATCATCTGAAAGGTATTTGCATGTGGCACGCCACCGCCCTTTTATACCAGCTGGTACGGGTCAGAGGTGGCATGCAAATTCATGCAGCCATTGAACTTGACTGTTCATTGGCCGGTTGTAAGAATGAACGCGAATGGCTAAAGCATCCGATGTCCCATAGTCAGGTCTCTTGACTGACGTCGAAGTGACCTGACTATGAAAGGGAAGTGCATATAAGGTATATTTACAAATGAGATATAAATAAATATAGAATATAGAAATATAAAGGTTCAAGGAAGTAGACAGTGCAGTAATGACGTTATAGTAACTTAAAAAAAGTAATTTAAAACGTTATAGTAACCATTTTAATTAGAAAACTGCCGAAAATTACGTCTTTATTAAAAAGACAGAATAAACAAATGTTCAGAAACACACACCATTTATGATTGCTAAATTAGGCTAAAATACAAAGGGCAGAGAGCTAATTTAAGAGTTTCAAAATAATACTAGACAGTATTTCTGTCCCATGAAATACAGCTTCATAATATTTGGATTGTGTCTTTTTGCACAAAGAGCAGAACATTACAGGTTTTGCAATTTCATCTACATAAAATTCATGTAATTTTAAAATGGACGGCATGAAACAGGAAAACAAGGTAATGAAGTAGAAAATCATTTAATCGGAACACATGTATAAAAAGCATCAATAAAAAAAAAAATATATATATATAGTAAAACACAGAAATGTAAGACATTTTTGATGTAAAAAAAAATATCCAAGCCTCCAGTCTGCCATTCCAGGTTTCTTTTCCCACAAAAAAAGAAAAGAAAAATCTGCAACAGACAAACACAGTGTGAAGTGATAACATTTAATTTTAGGAAATCTGAATTAAAAACAAAAAATGAAACTCTGTTTTTGTAATAGCACTATTATATCGAAATGCCAGTCGACTTTCATATTGGCTAAACATATTGACAGTGGACTAGACAAATGAACAAATTCAAGAATGACTCGAAATTTTTTGTTCACTTTATTGTTCAAACGTTAAAGACTCATCTTTGCCATGTATTTACATACAAAATGACATGTACTGTAACTGTAACAAGAGAACTAAGATTAATAAACTGATTTTTTTTTTCTTTATTACCACATTACTAATTTTAAATGTTTTTGAATGACAGATATTACAATATTTAATCATCATATTCAATAAAATTGTGTCTGAATTTACGGGGGCTTGGAACTTATTAGGGCATTTACATGTTAATTGCGTCCTGACTCCCGATTTATCTAATTTTTGCCTTAAAACTGCTGTCGGCACAGATTAATTTCTACCCCTGTATTTGTTTGTTGAGGAATAAGTATAATTAAATTTAACCACTTCATTTAAAATTCAAGCATTTTTAAGGCCTTGAAAACACAATTGAAAATTCAAGCATTCCAAAAACATGCAAAAAAAAAAAAAA
>CM051500.1:24476718-24492967 GCA_028031935.1 Paedocypris micromegethes
AAAAAAAAAAAAAAAAAGATCGCTCGCAGAGTCAAAGTTTTATTTTCTTTGTTGGTTCAATTTAGCACCCAGTATTGAAGGTTTGAGCGCTGGTACGGTCTTAAACGCAGCATTTGTGCACTGAAGAAAATCAAATCTGAAAGCTCGAGCAATCGCTTTGACTGTGACTGCTAACACGTTTTAGAAAACAGCGCCACCCATTGGACATAAAAGTAACTGAATGCGTGTGATGTCAAAATCAAACCAAGAAAAATGATCGATTTGGATCAATTACTTTATAAATATATTTCATTAGTACTTTAATATTTATCAGACCAGTATAAATCTGAAATGTGTCTTGCTTGGGGAAAATAATGAGCAGCGCAACTTACATATTCTTCGTATCCTTCTGGTTTGGGTGCGAGCTGCTGGTGTGAGAGGGCGGGGGCAGGGGTCATGCGCTGAGCGGGGGCTGGTGGTCTTGACCTGGACGCGGCTGCTGTTGCGGCTCCTCTGTTTGGGACGGCAGATGGAGGACCGCCCCGCCCGACAGGAGCTCCCCTCACAGCAGCCCCGCGCCCAGGCGCTCCTCTAGGGGGTCCTCCACGGGGCGGTCCACCACGGGGTGGCATTCCTCGGCCACTGGAAGAACAATTGAAGAACGTTAAGGAAGTGCCTTTGATCTTTGAGCTTGGAAATGGGATCTTTAAAAAAAAAAAAAAATTTGAAAAAATAAAACAACGGCATTCGGTAATCCCCCCTCCCTTAGACTGATTACAGGACTTTTACTAAGAAGAATTAAACAATCATGTTTCTGTCATTTATAGATCCCCCAGAGGAAAATACAACGACAAATATAAAATATATTTTATTACAAAATAGTGCGAATAACACGCCGCCCCCTTTTTTTCCTCAATGCTGATTTGATACTTACAAAATTCAGAATTCAACCAATACAAAAAAAATTTTATATTATTATAATAAATTAGTATAAAAAGAAAAAAATGTGACGTTTTTAGAGAAGCTTAGTTCTCTTCTTTAGTTTTTTTTTAAATTTACGGTCACAAACATAAGTTGACGTTTCATTGTGACTTTAAAAAAAATTGTCAGAAATCAGCAAACAGGCTTAAACCTTTAATCACAAAAAGGATTAATTCAGTCAAACGCGTGAGATAAGAAACATCAGCAACACTGACCGAATCAAATGTGCGTCTTTCATAACCATCACAAATAAATTTGAACAAACGAACGAAAAAAAGAGCAGTTTTTTCCTTCTAGAAACGTCTTCGAATATCAACCGTGCACTCACCGAGCGACCATCGGAGGCGGAAGACCACCGCGGCCCCTGACCGGAGGCATTCCCCGGCCCATCATGGAGGGGTCCTGGCCACCGTTCATGAAGCCTGGGTTCATGTAGGGGTCCGGGTGCATGCCGTCCATGTCCTCCACCTGCGGAGATGGACGGTCAGTCTCTGCCCGGTCAGCAGCAGAGGAGACGGAGGAGCGGGTGGACTCACAGGCATGAGGAACTTCGTGACCTCGTCCATGGCGTGGGCCATGCGCAGGTAGCAGTCTGGGATGGGGGCGAAGACCTCGATGAGCACGTGCAGAGGCAGCGCCAGGTGGGCGTACTTCACCTCTCCTCCGGTCCTCAGCTCCTCCTCCTGCACATCACAAACAGCGCATAATAAACCTGTTACTCCTTACATTATTATCTTACTTAAAATGACTGTATGAGACGTCTCATCTTATTGTGGCGAAAAGCCAGTTACTAGAAGCAACAAGGCCCTAATGTGATTATCAGAATCGACTGCATTTAGTTTTTTATAAAGCGTAAAACTTCAAACAATCAAGGAAAAGCCAAACTTCCAAACTTTGTCAGTCTTGGAAAAATTCCAACGCTCATGTTTTGGTTAATGATAAATTAAACTGGGAGAAAGACGTTAGGACTGTATATTAATACAAAACAACACATTTGAATGACAAATGATGGTATTAATTTGTTCTTAGTATAAAAATATTGTTCCTTCACTCAAACTATACTTAAAATAAATTAAATGTACAACAACCAAAGCCGCCAAAGACAATCAACCGTCAATCCCATTGTGGTTTACCTTGGTCTTATCTCGCATGGAGCCCTTCCCCAGCACACAGATCTTGGCTCCGGTGTCCTCCTGCAGGCGCTTGATGGTGCTGCCTTGAGGTCCCAGAATCTTGCCCACAAAATTAAACTACAGGAAGAAAACCCCATTTGTATTACATTTCTTCTTCAATATTAAATGTAGATCTGCTTGTATTGTAATTTCAGCACTGGTAGCCATTCAATGGCAAATTGAAAACAATCTTTACCAGTTGAAATACTAATATAAATAAAATGCATATAGTAATAAAAAAAAAACTAAATTCACATTCTTCATAATCCAAAAGATATAAAAGGAAACAAATGTGACCTTTAAAAAAAACAACAATAAATATTTGTTTTAATTGTATTCAAAATAAAAAATAGCACTACATTTGTTGTTTTTTTTATATGTATAAACTTTTTAGTTAGCAGCATAAAATGTTATCATTCTGTGTGATTTTAAAAACACGAGACGTCCCACTGTACTTTAAACTATAATAACATACTAAACATTAATTTATACTACAAGAAAATATAAAACAAAAAGTTTGTAAAATACTGAACGTTACATTATTGTTGCTTTAACTCTGAAAAATAGCAGTTTAATATATGTGCACAATACATCAGCAAATTTTCAAATTTAAGTTTGGGAAAGCCAGACGTCCCACTGAGACTCACCCGAGGATATTGTTTCACAGGAATCAGCACTCGCTCTTTCACCCGAACGTTCTTCGACGCAAACAGATCCAAATACGTCTCGTTGTCCTTCTTGATTCCCTTCTCAACCCGCTCGATCTCTACAGAAGACGAGAAAACACAAGGTCATGAATCAGCAGCATGGACATCTCACCATAGAACGAATTCTTTGTCGAATTTCCGTTGCTATTTGGATGTAAAATTCTCATTGATGGGACAAATAAAGGTTTTACTCTACAAAACCTCTTAAAAAAAACAGAAATTGTTTAGTTATACAGATATAGGCGTAAAACATTGTAATTCTCTGTGTATCTCTTACTATAGTGAGAGGCTGTGATTGGCCAGTGACTGACAGAAGCAACCAATAAGAACACGCTTCCTCAAACATAACAAACCGGTTCAAACGCAGAAAAGCCTGAATATTTGCTGCACGCATTTGATTTCTAGGCAACTGTCGCGATTGTTGCTGCAGCCAAAGATGGAAACAACTGGAAACTACTAGAAAGTGAGAGAAAGTTAAAAGAGCAGCGCTGCATCAACAAGAATCAATTCATCTTGTTATTAGCGTTGAATTTTGGCCCCCTAGTGGGCGTCTAATCGGTAACGGCGAATCTCTCAACTTTCTAGTTTGGGCTGCTGGGAGCTGCAGCGGCGCCTAGAGGCGGAACACTGTACTGCACTATAAGCGTATAAGATTTTTTTCCATTTTAGATATCAATTAGAAGAACGCAACTTTATTAAAAAATTTAATTTTTCCGTCTGTAATATGACAATATTGTAACTAGACACCATCCTCGGTTTGAAATGTAGTTAATTTAATTATTTTAATTCTGTTAATTTCCAATCCCTCTTTAGCGGTTCAATCACTTAAATGTACAAATGGAACGTTCCACTGGACTCCAGCACGGGTTAAGCCTCTCAGCGCACGGTGGCAGCGGTCACTAACATGCCAGTCACAGACGGAGGAAGTCTTCTTTAGTGAGGAAGATACCAGTCATTCATGCTTAATTTGACCAGTAAGCTCCTGCCTTCATTAAGACAAAAAAAAAAAAAAAAAAAAACAAAAGCACACCAAGTACAGGTAACATCTCAAAAGAACGCAAAAACCACAAGATCAACCTTATTATCAGGTTCATTAACAAACGCTGAAGAAACCGATGTACGGTGTGCGCGCACTAGAGCAGTAGAGAAATACGCCGCCATAGAGTCGTTACTCCCTGACGTAACCACAAGTAAAATGGCTGTTTTGATTACATGAATAGTAGATTTACCAAAAGCTCCAGGGATCAAAGAATTGGAAAACGAGTCATGTGAGTGTGTGCAATTAACATTCAAGAATCTGCATAAAACCATTATTTTGTCATTTGCAATCAAACACGTTAAAAAAAAAACTAGTGAATGGCGACGTTTTCTTTCAGGGTGTCAAAAGCGAAACAACTTGCCAACAAATATTACTACAAACAAAAATGCCGCTCTGTTGCTGCAGCAAAAGATGGAAATGACTAGAATGCGTCAAGCACATTCAATCATTACGAATGATGCAAACTGTGCGAGCATCACAACCATCACAATGTGAAAATATACGTTTCAATAAGTTTCCAATATCACAAACGGTGAGCGGGAGCTGAACGAAACAGATCACCAGCCACTGTTTGTTGCTATGGTTACAGAATGTTTCCACTCAAAGCTAAAAAATTTAGAAAGAAAAAAAAAAAAGTGTACGGAAGAGACAAGTAACCATACATTTTAATAACCGAATGCCATCACAACAAAAAACGACTGTCACATCAGACAAAATGACAAGAGATTCACAACTGTAGATCCTAACTACAGTAAAACAAATGCATTTCTTTATCCACCAATCATTGCCAAAACGGGGTTTGTCTTGATTGCAGCTTTGTGCATTCTTATGGTATTCAAAATACACATTCCACCAATACTCAATTACAAAAAAATATGACAACTCCACAATGCTCAATCGTCACACCAAGTCTAAAGATCTAACAAATCCTCATTTTGTTCAATACGATTCTCGCTAAATCACACGCTTTCAGAGGAACTCAAAAACGTGACTGTGTGGAAATGTACATGTTGCATTGGGAGAATTGGTTGAACAGGTGAAAAAAAAAAAATCGAATTGTATTCAATTATGCATGAAAAAAAGCTAGATAGGATACTTCACATAGAATAGAAAAATAAGAGTGTAAAAAATAAATTTCCACCGTTTCATAATTCTTATAAGTGTCATTTCAAAAGTATGGGTTTTGCTATAATAAAAACACTGAATAAAAAAACAAAACAAAAAAACAAAATACATATTATTCACTATACTAATGGGGTAAATAACACGCAACGTAATGCGCATGTCACGTCGACAGAACTCTTAAGTACGCACGTTCTGAACCCTCGCGCGTTGCATTCTGGGATCCTCGTCCGCAAACAAAAACCACGTCCTGCCTCTTTCGAATAGGCCTAAACGTTGTAAAGACATTAACAAATGAAACACCTTAGAGCAAAAAAGCGAAGAAAATAAACAATTAACGAGGCGCTAATGAAAACAAAAGCGAATAAAGGACGCACGTGACTCCATCACGTACCAAGGCCTGAAGACGTGCACGTGAATTATTTAAGCGCGCGAGCACGCGGAAACAACGCAATCAACAGAAACGCACGCAAGCACACAAAACGCACTTATTTGGAAACAAGAAAAGGCGAGATGCATAAATGTGACCGCCATTACAATCGCACACTGACCCGCGCTGATGAGCTTCATTGCGTGGGTGAACGAAGAGTCCAGACTGTCTTTTTCGGCCTGTAGCTCCGGCAGATATTTGCCGTTTCCGCTGTTGTTGTTCCGCATGGTGTTGCCGTTAAGGTTGTCAGTCATGATTCCGGTGGATTGTGTGTAAAAATGCGCAAACGTGGCGAGGAGATGCGAAGAAATGCGCTGCTGCGTCGATGCTTCTGCCCAACAAAGAAAGCGGCGGCTAATGGCGGAGGCGGAAGTTGCGTCGTCATTTGAGCGCTGTTTCCTGTGTTAAAAATGACGTACATTTTAAAAACGCTTCTTTTCTCTGATTTATACTTGAAAAAGACTCGCTTTTCAAACATGTTTATAATAATAATAATAATGAATGAAAATAACTGATTCACTATGATGACACACTCAAACTAAATTTTGCTTTCATTGTCGTCTCAGATTTTATTTGTTTATTAGCATTTTAAGATTCTTTCCGTCTTTATTGCATTCTATTTTCCTTTGGGGAACAGCTTCTCTCTTTGAAGATTAACGAAACGTTCGAAATCAAAATTTTAAGCAGCGCGACTGCATTTGAATGTGTCTGAATGTATTTATATCGGTTTTAAGTGCTTGTGGTTTTATTACTAGCGCCCGAATCGTGCACCAACAACATTAAATGATCAATGCGGCAATTTGCACTAACACGCACGCGCACACGAAATACTCGCCGATGGTGTTTCGCGACTAATTAGCTCCGCCCAGTGTTCATATAGCTTATTTGACACTCATATTAACACTTGCTCAGAGTTGATGGAGTAAATCGACACGGATCGCGCCGCACTGACCGCTAAAATGTGAAAACTAAGTGACCGAAACGTGACAGGATTTAGAATACAATTTTTAGAGCTGAAAGACAGACATGACTGTTAAACGACGTTTCAACGTTAAAAAGTTTCTTTCTCTTTCTACTTGCTGTTATTCTGTTTTCTAGGTGTATTTTGATCTCTCCATTTCTTTCTTGCTTTCACTGTTTCTTTTTCGTCCCCTCTCGTCTTTTTGTTGATCTGTTTTCTTGTTTTTCTCTCAGTGGTTAAAGAATAACTGTCATTTACAATTTATTAAGGATAAAACTTGGCCACCTGTCCAGAAATATCGGTTTTGTGAGGTTCTGTAAGGCTGCCCACTGCTCCAGTACGGTGGGCAAACCCAATACGGTCCCTAGTGGCCATATTGGCAAACTACGCACACAAAACTATCTAGTTACGTCTGTAACTCCGGTTCCCTGAGAGATGGGAACGGATGACACCACAGGTGGGGAACAACGTTTCCTGACAATTCAAGTGAAGCAATAGAATGACGCAGTGACAACTGCAGCCAATGGCGACAAAGCACCGCCCCTTGGGCGTGACCCACACGCCCAAGCGCCTGCGCGTGCCGCCATTTCCTCAGTACAATGAATGAACGACAGGTGAGCCTCCCCAACCACCCCTACTCCCATCGTTCCCCTTGCGGCAACCTGTGTGGTGTCATCCGTTCCAATCTCTCAGGGAACCGGAGTTACAGACGTAACTAGATAGTTCCCTATCGAGCTGTCCACTACTGACACCACAGGTGGGGAACGCAATACAATCCCCGCCGCAAGGGAATGGGCACCAAGCCGACTGGCGACTCACCGAGACCACCATCACGCCTGCGCCCCAGCCACCATGTGGCCCCAGGCCCATCCCTGCTCCGGCCTTCCGAAGCAGAATCGCCTTCCAGTCTCTGTCGCAACACATGCGGCGCAAAAGAGACAACATCAAGGTTATAGAACCTCGCGAAGGTGTCCTCAGACGACCAGCCGGCTGCCCTGCAGATGTCCTGCAAGGACATGCCCCTGACCCAACCCCACGACGCCGCCAGCGCCCGTGTGGAATGAGCCCTCACGCCATCCGGGCACCGCTGACCCCGCAGCACGTAAGCCCGCTTAATAGCGTCGACAATCCAATGGAGAGCCGCTGTTTCGACAGCGGACCCCCTTTCTTCGCCCCCGAGTGACACACAAACAACTGGTCGGTCGACCGAAAAGCCGCCGTCCTGTTCACGTACACACGCAGCGCCCGCACCGGGCACAAGGGCGAGCCCGCCACGCCGAAGGCACGGACAGTCACTACCTGATCCACAAACGGCGTGGACAAAACCTTAGGGACATAGCCCTGTCTAGGAACCAGTCTCACCACACAATCGTCGTGCCCAAACGATAAACACGAAGGGTCAACGGAAAAAGCGTGCAGATCGCCCACGCGCTTCCCGCAGGCCAAAGCCAACAGGAAGGCCGTCTTGGCCGACAGCAGCGCCAGGCTACACCCCGAAAGGGGCTCAAACGGCGCTCCGGACAGCGCCTCCAAAACCAGGGACAGGCTCCACAAAGGGGCCAACCGGGACCGGGCCGGCATCAGCCGCCTCGCGCCCTTAAGAAAACGGCCACCAACTTGTGCCTACCCAGCGAGCGACCCTCGATATCGCCCCTATGCGCCGCTATCGCCGCGACGTATACCTTCAACGTGGAAGGGGAACTTCCCTCCTCCAGCCGGTGTTGTAAAAACGACAAGACAGTAGGAATGCCGCAATCCCACGGCCCCACGCCCGTCGCCTCACACCAACGGACAAATACGCGCCACTTCACACGTACAGTCTACGCGTGGAAGACGCCCTCGCCTCCTCGACCGTCTCAAGCGCGCGGCGCTCCAAAGACCGGACTAGGACGGGGCCACCCTCCACACATGCAACTTCCACAGCTCGGGCTGAGGGTGCCATATCGACCCGCCCGCCTGCGTGAGGAGATCCGCTCTGATCGGGACCTCCCACGGGGGGCCACTCGACATCCCCACCAGCTCTGGAAACCAGACCTGACGTGTCCAGTACGGCGCCACCAGCAAGACCACGTCCGACTGCATCCGAATCCGCTCCAGCAAAACCGGGATGACCTTCACCGGCGGAAAAGCGAATTTCAGACCGCTCGGCCAAACCGAGGAGAGCGCATCGCCCTCCAACGGAGCGTCCGTCAGAGAGAAGAACAGCGCGCAGTGAGCGTTCTCCCTCGAGGCGAACAGATCCACCTGAGCCTCTCCAAAACGCCTCCAAATGAGGCGCACCGTCTGGGGATGGAGCCTCCACTCCCCGTGGACGATACCGCCCCTCGACAAGAGGTCCGGCCCCACGTTCGATTTCCCAGGGACGTGGATGGCCTTCAAGGAGAGAAACTCCCTGTCGCCCACAGCAGGAGCTCCCTGGCCCCGCGGTATAGGGCCCTCGACCCAGGCCTCCCTGCGATTCAGGTAGGACACCACCGAAGTGCTGTCCGACCGGACGAGGACGTGCCGCCCACGCACCTGCGGCAAAAACGCCCGCAGAGCCAGGGACACCGCCGCAGCTCCAGCTGGTTGATGTGCCGATTCGCTAGGTGCTCCGGCCATCGACCCCAAGCGGGGGTCCCGTTGCACACTCCGCCCCATCCCGATAGGGAGGCGTCCGTGGAGACGACGGTCCTCATGGTCACCCTGCCCATGGGCACCCCTCTCTCCAACATCTCCCCATCGTTCCATGGGACGAGCGTCCTGAAACAGCCCCGTGACACGCGTATGTCCGCCCGGCCCAGCCAGTCCCACGCGGAGCTGCGACGTTGTCGCGCAGCCACCACTGCAACGGACGCATGTGAAGCAGACCCAACACGCACACTGACGTAGCTGACGCCATGAGGCCCAGGAGCCTCTGGCATAGCTTCAGCGACACTCGGCGTCCCAGCCCGAACGAGGACAGCGTCTGTCTGATCGCGCTCACCCTGGGTTCCGAGAGGCATGCCTTCATGGACCTCGAGTCCAGGTCCACGCCCAGGAACCGAGTTGTCTGGGCGGGGGTCAGTCTGCTCTTTTCGAAGTTGACGTTCAGGCCCAGCGTTACCAAGTGCGCCAAGAGCTGCCCCGTCTGCCTCCTCAGAGCCTCCGGCGACTGTGCCATGATTAACCAGTCGTCTAAGTAGCAGAAGATCCTCATCCCCTGCTCTCTCAGCGGTCTCAGGGCCGCCTCCACGCACAGGGAGAAGGTCCTCGGTGCCAGCGAGAGGCCAAAAGGCAGCACCTTGAACTGAAAGCCCTGCCCTGGAAGAGAACCGGAGGAACTTCCGGTGTCTCTGCGTCATCTGGACGTGAAAGTAGGCGTCCCGCAGATCGACTGTGACGAAGTAGTCCCCAGCCGCAACCATCGCGAGAATCTGTTCAGGGTCAGCATCCCGAACGGGCGCGAGACCAGCGCCCTGTTCAGCGGCCGCAGATCCAAGATCGGTCTCATCTCGCCGCCCTTCTTCGGGACCAGGAAGTAGCGGCTGTATAGCCCACACTCCCGCTCCGCGTCCGGGACAGGCTCGATCGCCCCCTTGGAAGCAGGGCCGCTATCTCCCCCCACATCAGCGGAGCGTGCGCCTCGCTCACCTGCGTCTCGAGCACGCCGCGGAACCTGGGGGGCCTGCGGCCGAACTGGAGCGTATAGCCCCTCTCCACAATACCCAGCACCCACCGCGAGACGTGGGGGAGGGACCTCCACTGCTGAGCGCAGTCGGAGGGGGAGAGTCTTACCTGCAGGCCCGTTCGGCCTGGGACGGGGGGCGTGGTTGTGTGGGTGCATGGCAGCGTGTCGCGATAGTCGCGCTCATGATGCTGCACTCGTCTAATGCCTGACCGAAAGGCCCTACGGCACTTACCTCTACCGAGGGAGGAATGACACACATGCGTTCCAACACAACATTCTTTAATAATGGCCTGCAGGGTACCGAAACACTCGGACAAACGCTTGCAGACTCCAACACAACCGGCGGAACAACCGGTCCCGCCGGCGAAACAGACTCGGCGCCTCTTCGCCCGGAACGTAGCGACCGGAGGCGCGGCCCTCTTCGCGGCTGGCGGACAGTCAGGACCGCTGTTGCGGCTGTCCCGCGCCGGGACGGGGGCGGTTGTCCTTCCGCTGCTGGGGAGCGTTGCCGCGTCTCCTCTGCTGCTGTGAGCCCTGAGGCTGGCGGACCGGCGGCTCCTGCGCTGATCTCGGCGGAAGTGGTTCTCTGGACCAAGGCTCCGCCCGGCGAGCCGACGACCTCGAGCGCCCCCTGTCTGCCGCGGCCTGCGGCTGCTGCGGTCTGGGCTCCCGCCGCTGGAAAATGCGGCCGAAGCCTTGGCCTTCTTCTGGGCCATATCCACGCCGTCCACCAGCGACTCGGAGCGTCGCCGAATAAACTGCCCGGCACGATGGGCGCGTCGAGCAGCTTGCGCCTGTGCTCCTCCCTCACCTCCGCGAGGTTGAGCCACATGTGGCGGTGGATGACCACTAGGCCGCCCATGGCCCTCCCCAGGCCTTGCAGGCCTTAAGCCTGCGCGAGGCCTCGAGCGTGTGGTCCAGCACCCGCAGCAGACGATCCAGCAGCTGGGAGTCCTCTTCACCCGACTGGAGCCGACGGGCGAAATTAGCCGCTAGCACCAGGAGGGCCGCCTGAGCGTGCAGGGCGGCCGCCGCATGGCCTCCTGCGGTGAAAGCCTTGTCCGCGGTCGCGCGGCAGGGCTTTGATGGCAGCGACGTGTTGCCCCAATGCGCGTTGGGGCAAAGCTGCGACGCCATGGCCGGATCGATCCGCGGGATCCGGCTGTAGACGGAGTCGTCGGCCTTGTCCACTGTCGTCAGCATGGGGAGCCCGGCGGGCGCGTGCGGGCCGAAAACGGGGCCTCCACAGAGCGCGTCAGCTCTTTGTGGACCTCAGGGAAAAACGGGGCCGCCCGGAGACTCGCGGCTCGGGCGCCCAACCTGGTCCTGTTCCCGTCCAGCCAGCAATCCGTCGGCGGGGCCGGTGCCTGCCAGTCGAGGCCCATGAGGGCCACGGCCTCGGACAGGCAGTCGGTGAGGTCCTCGTCGGAAAGCACGCGGGCGGCACTCGGCGCCGCGTGCTCCGGGAACCCCGACTGCGACGCTGCCGTGGAAAGCGTCGTCATCGTCGTCGTCGTCGTCGCCGTCGTCGTCGTCGCGGCGCCGGGTCGCGCTCCATCCGCAGGCGGGAAACGCACCTCACCACCTCACTCACCTCGTCCTGCAGCGCCGCACCCGCGAGCTCCAGCTGCGAGCCCCAGGAAGAAGGCGCGGTTCCCTAGCCCGAACGCTGGGAAGCGGAGGTGAGGAGGGGCGGCCGTCCGTCTGTTTGGCGAGGTCGATCCGGCGCCAAAGGGTCCCCATCGACAGCTCACGGCAGTCGCGACACGCGGCGGACCGGTCGAGAGCTAAGGTCGCGTGGTCGGGCCCCAAACACGCGATGCACTCCGTGTGGGTGTCCTCCGCCTCGATGGGACCGGAACACTTCCCGCATCGCCGTCCCCCGGGGCGAGGCTTCTCCCGGCTAGGGACAAAGACTCGAGCCCGGGGCCAGAGCTAGCTCTAGCATCCATAGCTTCAAGCTAACAAAGGGCTAAACAAAGGCTAAAGCTAACAAAGAGACAACGTGTCTCGCTCTAATGCTCACTCGACCGTGAAGAAAATTGTACTGAGGAAATGGCGGCACGCGCAGGCGCTTGGGCGTGTGGGTCACGCCCAAGGGGCGGTGCTTTGTCGCCATTGGCTGCAGTTGTCACTGCGTCATTCTATTGCTTCACTTGAATTGTCAGGAAACGTTGTTCCCCACCTGTGGTGTCAGTAGTGGACAGCTCGATAGGGAACCACAAACCGTACGTACATGGCACTTGTGTTTATTTCAATCAAACCGTACATTACATGTCTCATTCACTCCGTAGACGCGGAGCCTGATCACCATAAAGCAACTGACATTCAAAACCAGGTAATTTTTCTTAGACATTGAATTCAATCAAAAGCTCAGAATGATGTGTATATATACGTATATATAAATGTACACAGACACGCAGACACAAGTCATCTGAAAAAAACAAAAAAAAAGCACTTTGTTTGAGACGTGAGCCTGGAAAAACACAGGCCATCGCAGTGATAGTTTACAACCACATAACACACACACAGACAGCGTTTGAATCAAGCGAGACTCTCAGCGGACATTAAGCAGATTAAAAACTCAAGGTTTGGAGCTAAAGGCTACGACATAATTCACCATAAATGCATTGGCAGTCATTTCTGAAGCAGTGAATCCAGTCGAGAATTTATTGATTTACAGAAACGATTGTTCGATTCCACGACAGTGGAACTGACGATTCGGCGGCAGAACTTTTGGTGAAACATCGGCGACTTTAACAGCTGCTGTGATGCTGAAAGACGCAGAAAATTATTTGTTAGAAAAAAAAAAAAAAGAAATTAATTAAGGGACAGTAGCAGTGAGAATAAAATACACGAGTCATGGGAAATTAGAATGACCTTGAGTGAATGAAAAGGTCAAAAAAAGGAAAGAGTGAGAGAAATGAAAAGGAAACCATCGTAGGAACGTTGAGGTTTGCGTCATTTAAATAGACATTCAGTTCCGACTCGAATAAAACCCGATACGTACATTAAAAACAACGAAAATCCAACCCGGTCCAGAAAAGTGCGAAAGTTCCTCGATGTTCTCCAGAGAACCAGCACAATCATTCGGTTTGGCCTTTTGATTCGCAGAACATTATTGCAGATTATGATTCTCGGGAGGCGTCACAAATTTGAGGAGGGAATCCGCCGCGACTTTCGAGCGAGACGAAGGCACTCGGACGTTTCCTCCAGCACGGTGAAGATTGATGGTCGCGAACGGGAACGAAAGATGGCAACCGGAAGCCTGGTTGACCACAGTTCAGGGTTTTGGTCTTTAGTGCAGAAAGCGGATGCTCATCTTCTGCTCCACGTCCACTTTCTCCAACACCTGGGGTGAAAAACGAATAATCTGATGTAGAGAATGTGGATTGTATTTTGAGGAGAAGTTCAAGAAGAGTGAGAGAAGGTTATTTTTTATTGGTTAACCAACAATGTAAATAATAGTACTTCATTTTTTCCATTTAAAATTAAGGCATGTAGCTGCATTAAGCCTCAAGATGGCAGCACAGAGGCGGCTGTAGATCAGAGCTCAGCTTCTCTTCTCGTTCTTCTGGACCCTACAGCACAGAGTCGGACTGCGTGTTGCTACCCGTAGAAGAAAAACACCCGTTTTATCTGCGGTACACCACAGGGTTCAGTTCTAGGTCCAATCATTTTTCATCTATCAGCTGTCTTTATGCCACATCATTACGCCGTCTCAATCCACTATTTTCAGATTTAAATGTGAGGCTTAATCCTCACATTAGTCCTTTCTCTGCAAACATTGCTTAAAACTGCATAATGTCACACAAGGAACATTGCCAAGCCTCGTATTTCCATCTCTCGTTGGTGCAGAACGTCTATCTTGTGGTGGAAAATTTTCCACAAGCTAAGATCCAAACGTGAGTTTTTTTTATGAATTTCACTGGGCCACAATATCTTATACACAAATTAAATATGCATATTTTCTGAAATATTTTCTGATGAGCACAACATCTGAAGCACCCCCCCCCAGGAACCAGTTTCAGAATGTTCGGTTGAGATTTGTCACTGGTGAAGACGATGGTCTGTGATGTGAGAACGTGACCTAGGATCTGTTCTTTATCGCAAAGTAATTTTTTCCCACCAACGTGTGTCCCAAACACTACTTTCACTTCTTAAACAATCGTCTCATTTCTTAAACAATACATTTGTTGTTGTTAATAATGAATTTTCCTTAAATTACATCAAATATATTTTATATTTGATTTTTACTCAATATTTACAGTAAAAAAATATTTTAACAAATGCGTCTATTTATTGATCTCAGAAATATTACATATTACAAAAAAAGCAATTCTCCATTTTGTCTAAAAATGGCCAAGTTCAGATCTTGAAAAATAACTGGACTGTTCTCAATGGAAATAATGAAAATATCTGCAATCGGGTCCCAAAACGTACTAGAAATCAGAAGGTGACATTTTTAAAATTCAGGTATAATAACACAGTAATTAATAAACCACATTACATTAATCATAAACAATACAGGTTTTATTTTTTTTTATTGGACCTCTCAAAGTTTTCAACATTATGTTAAGTCTTATCTCTCACTCTCTCCTCTGTGTCTTAACTCTCTTACTCTATTCGCTCACTAAAGATGGCGAGACACTTGCTGAAACTGACCTTGGTGAATTCATTAAAGGAAATGCACATGTCTCCGTTGGTGTCGGCCTCTTGAATCGTCCTGTCTGCGATGCTGCCCAACTGTTCATCGGAAATATTCACGCCCACCATCATCCGCAGAACCTGACACACACACAATATTAAACTACATAATAATACTGTAAATACAACATATTACAGCACTTACTGACGCTATTTCTATAAATCAATTCCATCCCTTCTATGAATATTCATGCTGTTAAAATCTCTTGCTATTAAAAACAATTACATAACATACGGTCTTATTAATATATAATGCCAATAATACGCTTTTCATCCACCCACACTCCAAAAATGAAAGATTATGAATATTAAACAGTTTTCTAGACAGCTGAATACTTCTTAGTTCTACTGCCTAAATGAAGAAACAAAATCCACATAAAATAAATCTGATAAAGAAAAATTATATCATAAAGATATTTTAATATAAAGAATTTTAGCTAGATTCAGAACTTAATCTGTGCAAATTCAAATGAATATTGTGCATTAAAACAAGTCATGTGCAATTACGACTTTACTGTTTTTTTTTTCATATCTTTGCTGCCCCCGTGTGGCGGAATTCAGCAGTGTACAATTCATTTTAATCTCCAGGTGCAATAAATAAATAAGTGGAAGCAGTTCCCAGCTTCAGCACAATAGGGCAAATAATAATTAGTACGTTTCGTTATCGCCGTCTTCGTGGTAAAGTCACACGAGAAGATCATACACCGAACACCTAAAGACCGCGTGTTCGGTTGCTTTCCACGAAAAGCCACGTCCCACAGATTCCAGCTTCAAGCCTCGAGAAGAGCGTAAACCAGACCGGCCGGTTTGAAAGATCACGGGCGCGTTTCACTCGGCCTGGAACTCCATTTTCCAAAGGGCGAAAGATCTGATGTCGTTTCTCAGAGGGAGACGGATAATAATCCTGCAGCTCTATGGGGGCGTAAACATCTGGGAATAGCGGGTTTCAGGTGACTGAGGGGCGTGTCACGGCTGAAGGGCGTGGTCCTCTCACCTGTAAAAGCTCGTCTCTGGAGATCCGGTCATCTCTGTCCAGGTCGTATAACCGGAAAGCGACTGAAGGAGAAAGAAGAGAAACATACTGTAAAACACAGTCAGTGTGTGTGAATGACAAGGTGTGTAACACAAAAAGAAATGAAAAGGAATACAAGCAACTGTGTGTGTGTGTGTGTGAGAGAGAAAGCAATGAAAATAGTGTGAGACAAGTAAAGACAAAAAAAAAATACAAGAAACTGCAAGTTTAGCCTATTGTTTGTATGTGTGTGTGTAGAAAGAAAGAAAAAATAAAACAAGTGTGTCAGAGAGAGGGGAAAGCAATGAAACTATGAGAGGAAAAATAAAGAACGAAAGAAAGAAAAGAGAAAGAACAAAAGAAAAAAAGTGACCAAGTGTGTCATGGATATAACGAAATGCAACGAAACAAGTGTGTGAGAGAAAGAACGACAAGATAGAAAAAGAAAAAACAACAAGCAACTGCAAGGTTTATGTGTGTGTGTGTGTGT